>CM077806.1:21570511-22052895 GCA_039737535.1 Lagodon rhomboides
GCGGCGGGATGACTGATGGTTTGTCATGTTCGCAGCACAAAAGGAAACATGTGGATGCCAGTGTTTTCACTCTGCGGAGAATCAGCCTGAAAGGAAGGGATGAAAAACGCTTCATGAAAAACTACAATTACAATCAAAAGACATTCAGTCGCCGAGAGAAAGCTTTCAGAGAGACGGAAGAGTGAAGCTGACGGGCTGAGAGGACGAGAGCCGCTGTACACAGAGACAATAATAAAGCATACAGTTTACTACACAACGCTGACTTTGGTCTCACAATCCTGACTGTTGTCTCGGAATTTCAACTTTTTAGAATTCTGAGAAAATTCCGGAAGTTTTTTTCCCAGAATTCCAAGAAAAAGGAATGAGAATTCCGAAAAAATCTTAGAAAAAATTAGAATTCCAAAAGAAAGAACAAAAAAAATCAGAATTCTGAAAAAAGGAAGAAAAAAGAATCGGAATTCCGAGAAAAAAAATCAGAATTCCAAAAGAAAGAAAAAAAAATCAGAATTCCAAGGAAAAAGTGAGAAATATTAAGGAAAAAAAAAATAAAAAATTCAGTAAAACAAAAAAAAAAACCCCAACAATTTGGCGGTAAAAAAAGAAAATTTATCACTCAAATATGTCTTTCCAGTGGCTCCTGATCCTCTCTTGCAAATAATGGTTTTGATGAGCTGTTTGGTAAATTAACACCTGTTATTATAATGATAATAATAGTATAATAATAATAATAATAATAATAATAATAATAATAGTAAAAAGTGTTCCTGCTCTGACATTAAACTACAGTGAATAATATTGTAATCTTAACATGAAATCTCTCCTTAAAGCTGCAGCAGTTAACTGATTCATCAAAGAATTGTCACCTGTTACATTCATCAGCAACTATTTTAATAATCGATCAATCGGTTTGAGTATATTTTAAGAAAACAGAAAACAGAACTCTGATTCCAGCTGGTTCAGTGAGTATTTTCTGGCTTCTTACATGAGAGGAAACTGAAGATCTGTGGACAAAACTCTATTTAATCACAATATTAGGAGGAATGTTTCCATGGACCTGCTCGTGTTGTCCCAAACATCACAGAGGTTTTGACACCTGGCTGAGGTGGAAAAGTCCAGAGATGAAACATGTCAGCGGACGAGAACTTCATCTTTGTGTTGTGTGTGAGACACTAAGAGATTAAATGAATATCAATGCTGTGTTTCCATCACATCTGACTGGAGCTGCGTCTTCTCGTTGAGCTCGCTTCTCTTCTGGCTCAACTTCTAATAATCCTAAAACGTGTTGAAACAATCAACCTGCATGTTCTTTAACTGATGTTAACTTTCCTCCTCTCCTCAGGGCTGGACCTGCCCTTCATGATGATGCCCCACCCCCTGCTGCCCATGGGGCTGCCTCCCGCCTCCGTAGCCATGGCGATGTCACAGATGAACCACCTGAACACCATCGCCAACATGGCCGCCGCGGCCCAGCAGATACACACCCACGTACATCGCGCACCTGTCATCAAGGTAAAACACACTTCTGCTGCGGCTCCAACATGGCGGCAGCTTCTCCGTCACCCACGGCAACCATAGTAACTGTGCTACTCTGATGAGTCAGAGTGTGTGTTGGTTCCACCTCGCTGACTCTCTCTCTCTCTCTCTCTCTCTTCAGGAGAGAGTGTGTGACAGTCCTTCTCTCTCTCCATCTGTTGACGAGGCCAACACTCCTCTGCAGTCGCAGCCCAGCAGCTCGGCCTCCAGCTCGCCCGAAAGACTCGGTACGAGCACGCCGCCGCCACGGCACACACACACACACACACACACACACACACACACACACACCCCGATACGATGAGGATAGAAAACAGAGACGTACGGTAGATTAAAGCTGCACATTCAGCAGCTTTCTGGACACTTTTTAAGCAAAAATGTGACATTTTTAATAGTTTCAGCTCCCAAATATCTTTATATTATTGTTGTGTTCGTCTTCTATGACAGCAGATTGAATATGTTTGACTCTTGGACTGCTGGTCCGACTAAACACTTGAAGACATTAGGAAACTGTGACGGGCATTTTCTCCACTTTCAGACATTAATATAGACGATAATAGAGCCACATCGTGCTCAGTGTTTGGGGCTGATGTCACGTATATTAGATGTTATAAAGTTAAAGATAAAAATATCAATATATCGGCCAACGATCCCTCAAACATGTGGATGCCAGTGTTATAATTCTAAGAAAAATGAGTTGAAACAGATTAAAATGCTACGATTATAACAGAAATAAATACATAAAAAAATCTAAATAAAAAACACTTTTAATAGAGTGAATGTAAAGTGAAGGATTAATTAGAGCCACTGTAATAATATACAATAAATAAACAATAAATAAAAAATAAATAATTGCTCAGACTTTTTATTCACACAGAATTCTGTGAAGATATTTGACATTATTTCTCAAATGATGTTCAAATGACCCTCAGTAGAGCTCGACCACTACTCTGGTTTCTGGTGCTGATACTGATATATCGACCGATATACCGGCAGATATTTTTGGCGATGACTCCTCAAATGTGACAAATAAATGAGGAGGGAGCAGAATATTTTACAATTTAACAACAAACTTTATCGTCTAAAATGTCTTCTCGCACTGAAACAGTAAACTTCCTTTAGAATATAATAATCATAAATGACTCTCAGCATCTGTTTCTGCATTATAGTCTCTGAGAAAGTTGTCATGTTGGACATTTATATGCCGATACGATACATCTGAGGACAGAGTTCACAACCGTGAAACTGATCTGATGAAGACAGAAAACAAATACTGTCGATCCTTCTCGATTACAAAAAGCCCCATCACACACATCACGAGCCGTATCAGGTGACACACACCTGACAACGACGGTTTCATGAGCCGACTATGAATCCAGGAGAGCAGAGGAATCTCTGATTGGCTCCTAAATATCACCTGATGACGATGGACTCATTGTGAAAACACACATTTAAAAGGTGTACACAAAATGTTTGATCCTGTACACACACACACACTCACTCACACTCACACACACACACACACACACACACACACACACACACACACACACACACTCTCACTGTGCTTCCTCTTCCATCAGGACTGGTGTCAGCTGATGCAGATGTTGCGCTGCCCAACCCGGCTGCACCCATCAAGAAAATCACAAAGGACAAAGGTGGGACCACACACACACACACACACACACACACACACACACACACACACACACACACACACACACACAGAAAGGTATTCTCATAATGAACGTAAACACTTCTGAGTATCTGCGTGTCTCACACACACTCTGAGAAGTGAGGAGAATCCATTACTCCGTCCTAATCTAAACCTCCGCCCGTCTCTTTCTGACATCTGACAAATTGGTCGTCACTTAGTCGCTCTCCTCATCTACTGTATTTACACACACACACACACACACACAGGGTGAAAACACACACTGCACGGACACACAGACCCAGAAACAGAAGCGTCAGGATGTTCAGCCCTCCTATTGATCAGCTGTCTCTGAGCCATCAATCAGAGGGGGAGGGAGGAGGGGGAGATAGATGGAGGGGGAGGAGGGAGGCTAAGTGAAGGAGGCCTGGCTAAAAGGGGTCAGCGGGTCACACACTAAAAGCATGCGGGGCCTCTCCTTCCTCCGCCGCTTCGCTCGCTCTGGGTTTTCCGTTCCTCCAACACATTGTGTTTTCGTCCCGTCTGCAGCAGAGAGGACGCTGCCTTTAACATCAACACGGACAGAAAGCAAAGAAATCTGTTGCCAACTCTCTGAGGATCTGAAAGAGCAGAGGACGAGATCGAGCTCCTCCGAGTCAGACGTGTCCGAGTGTCAACGACTTCCACTTGAGTTTAGAGACACAGGTTGTGTGTGGTGTTGGAACTGGAAGGAGGAGGAGAAAGAAACGCTGCTTGTTGATTTATATTTGTTATATATATAGATTTGTTTCCACCTTTACTGGACCGAGTCAGACAGGAAGCTAAAGGAGGGAGAGGGCTGAGATAAGTGACTGCAGCTGGGTTCAAACCAGACACACTGCAGCTATGTAGCATGTAGAGTTAGCATTCAGCTACTTAGCGACTATGTTGGCGATACTTTAGTTGTTAGTTGGAAGTCAATGACCGTTTTCAGTTGTCTTCATGCATCTTCAGGGTCGTTTACTCTCGATAAATACGATATTATATTGACTCTTTGGACATTCATGTCGGCGAGAAACATAAGTCTGTCTGTGTCGAATGTGTGGAGGAGAGCTCCATCGAAAGACGATTAATCACCAACAATTTTGGCAATCGATTAGTTGTTTCAGTCATTTTTATTCCAGAAAGACTGTCAAACATCTGTTGGCTCCAGCTTCTTAGCTGTGAGGATTTGCTGATCTTCTTCGTCCCTCGTGACAGTAAATGAAGAGTCTTTGGGTTTTGGACTGTTGGCTGGACAGAAGAAGAGATCTGAAGACGTCACTTTGGGCTCAGGAGCAGTTTTCATTGAATGTTCATCAAAACAATCAACAGAATAAACAGTAATGAAGATAATGGTTAGCTGCAGCATTATGCCGTTTTTCCACCGACAGTACCAGCTCGCCTCGCCTCAGCTCGCCTTTTTTGCGTTCCCATTACTGAAATCTGGTACCTGGTACCTGCTAAAGTGGAGCTTTTTTAGTATCACCTCCGTATAAGTTCCAACCGAGCTGAGCTGATACTTCTGTGTGACGTAAGCTGGCAGCCGGCCACTGATTGGACAGAGAGCGACGCCACTTGACGACTCGTGACGAGCGCGACGTCCGAGCCTGACGCCCGCTACCTTTAAAAACTAGCATCTGCGTTCAGTCAACATGGCGATTACATGGAAGGAACAACGCGCAGGAACACGGCGTGGACCGTGGCAGAGGTGGAGACGCTCCTGAGTGTTGTCGCTGAAGACGCATCCAGAACGAGCTCGATGGTGCGACAAGAAATGAAAAGGTGGACGTGTTTAGCGGTCGCCCACAGCTCAGCCCTGTTTATGTGTCGCGTGGATAAGTACGTCACTGATGACGACCCGCCCACGTTGAAGACGACCCGCCCACGTTGAAGACGACCCGCCCACGTCGATGACGACCCGCCCACGTTGAAGAGATACTAATTCTAGATGGAAGCGCAACGCGTCTGAAACCAAACCAAGTAGAACCGCGCTAAACCGAGCCGAGGCGAGCTGCTACTGTCGGTGGAAAACGGCATATGTTAACATGCAGACAGTTGGGGATGGAGGCTAATGTGTAGAACGTTAGCTTGATAGCGAGCTAGCGTTAGCGCCCGTTTGCTTGCTTTGCTTGAATAGTCCGACGTCTCTTGGCGTGTCTCCTCTCGTCTCGGATTCACAATGTTGTAGGAAATCAGAAATTCTCTCATCGTCTTCGAACATTTTTGCCTAAACGCCTGCAGCCTTCGACCCGCCCACGTTGATGACGACCCGCCCAAGTTGAAGACGACCCGCCCACGTCGATGACGATCTTCCCACGTCGAAGACGACCCCGCCCACGTTGAAGACGACCCCGCCCACGTCGATGACGATCTTCCCACGTCGAAGACGACCCGCCCACGTCGAAGACGACCCGGCCACGTCGAAGACGACCCGGCCAGCGTCGAAGACGACCCTTTCACGTCGAAGACGACCCGCTGCACGTCGAAGACGACCCTTCCACGTTGAAGACGACCCGCTCACGTTGAAGACGACCCTTCCACGTCGAAGACGACCCGCTCACGTTGAAGACGACCCTTCCACGTCGAAGACGACCCGCTCAGCGTCGAAGACGACCCGCCCACGTCGAAGACGACCCTGCCACGTCGAAGACGACCCTGCCACGTCGAAGACGACCCTTCCACGTCGAAGACGACCCGCTGCAGCGTCGAAGACGACCCGCCCACGTCGAAGACGACCCGCCCAGCGTCGAAGACGACCCGCCCACGTTGAAGACGACCCTTCCACGTTGAAGACGACCCGCCAGCGTTGAAGACGACCCTTCCACGTCGAAGACGACCCGGCCACGTCGAAGACGACCCTTCCAGCGTCGAAGACGACCCGCCCACGTCGAAGACGACCCGCTCAGCGTTGAAGACGACCCTTCCACGTTGAAGACGACCCGCTCACGTTGAAGACGACCCTTCCACCGTTGAAGACGACCCGCTCACGTTGAAGACGACCCTTCCACCGTTGAAGACGACCCGCCAACGTCGATGACGACCCGCCAACGTCGATGACGACCCGCCCAGCGTCGATGACGATCGCCAACGTCGATGACGACTCGCCCACCGTCGATGACGATCCGCCAACGTCGATGACGACTCGCCAACCGTCGAATGACGATCTGCCCACGTCGATGACAATCGCCAGCATGCTGCTGACGACCTGCCCACGTCGATGACGACCCGCCAATGTTGATGACGAATCTGCCAACGTTGATGACGATCGCCCACGTTGATGACGACCCGCCAATGTTGATGACAATCGCCAATGTTGATGACAATCGCCAACGTTGATGACAATCGCCCACGTCGACGACGACCCGCCCACGTTGAAGAGACACTAATCTCAGATGGAAACGCAACACGTCGTAAGCCGAGGCGAGCTGGTACTGTCGGTGGAAAAAGGTTAATATCTGCTACCTGTGATCAAAGACTACTATTCGTAAACTCCACGTGCAGCTCAAGAGCAACATTCAGGTATTAAAGTCGTGCTGATCGCCAGAAGACTGAGCGGAGTTTACTGCCCATCTCCAGGGAGAATAGCAGACAACAAAATGTTCTCTGCGGCTCTCCGTCCATCTGGAAGGTATACTGGAGCAATTACTGCAGCAGAATCACATAATAAACCAAACCTGTGTTTGTGACGGAGAACGACCTTCCTGTGTCTCACATCCTCGGCCTGTGTTTGAGTGTCGCTTCCTGTTTTGTTGTAATCACACTCAAATCCACAGTTTATTAAATATTTGAGGTTGTCTGGCGATCGGGGGGAATTCCGCTGATAAACTCAACGTGCCGAGTCGCAGAAATCTGACTGTCGGCTTCAGAGAGAACGGTCCTGAAGTTACTGCAGAAGGCCTTTTTCAAAATAAAAGCACTAGACTGAGCTATAGTGAAACGCTGCTGTGACACTAAAACAAGTGTTCACTCTTCCTCCCTCCCTACACGCTGGTAATCTTCTTTCCTTTTTAATCCTTTTAAAATGCTCCCTCCGTCCTCCTCCTTCCTCCTCCTCCATTTTTATTTTTCCTCATATTCTCTACATCATCTTCTGCTGTTTGTCCTTTACTGAGCTCACCTTCCATCCCACTCTTTCTCCACCTCGTCTGGTTCTTTCGGCCCAAAATAAAAGAGGAAAGTGAGGAAAGGAAAAGAAGGAACACGGGAAATAAAATGAAGATGTAAAGAAGCAGATTTACGATTTTTGACCTAAAGGATCAGGAAGAGAAAGAAGGAGAAGATGCGACTGAGTGACGGAGAGAGAGAGAGAGAAGGAAGTTGGGAAGAAGATGAAGATGAGGGGAAAAACAAGTGCAGGGAAGGTGATGAAGAGCGATACGAGAGAGAACGAGAGCAGAGGGATGTATGGATGAAGTGGCAGATAGGGGATGGAGATGGTGTGTGTGTGTGTGTGTGTGTGTGTGTTAGAGTGCATCTTAATCAGCGTTAATTTCACAGCAGAGTTAACCCAGTTGTCAGTGTGTTAGGCATTAAGGGCTGATCAGACACTGTGACGCACTCGCAATGAACGCACACACACACACACACACACACACACACACACACACACACGCACAAATCAAGGATGTCTTTAATCCTTGCCAATTAGTACCCCACATGATTGTCTGAATACTAACGACCTCTACGTGTGTGTGTGTGTGTGTGTGTGTGTGGTGTAATTGATTTCTCCGACGCTGCTTCGTTGCCTTTTATACCTTAGTAAACATCAACATTTCATAAACTTCGCTCGGAGCTCGTGACGACGCGTCGCCGGTGGAAAACACGCGATTAAAGGAGCAGTTCAACCTTTTTTTTAAACACACTCACACATTCAGTTGTTTCTGGAGCGCTCGAGGAGAAGATTGATGATCTGCGATTATACAGTTTGATGGGTTTTGTAATCAGTAAGTGTTGTCAGTTATTTCACGACGCTAAATAAACCCAGGAGCTTTAATTAGGGGAGTTTGACGTGACTTAACATGTGACGTTGTGGTCTTTCGAAAACAAAACTAACAGTACATCTGAGGGTTTGGCCTTTTTTCGGCAGGTGTTCTGGTTCTGTAGTCGTCCATTTCTGTTGAATTTTCCTTTATTTTTCCATGAAAACTGCTTGTAAATAATGTACCATCATTTTTTTAACAAAACTGTGATGTTTTTGAACGCGCTTAATACTAAAACTGGTTCATCTCTGCATCCGTGTGTTTGTAATATGTGAACCTACAGTCATAAAGACTTACAACCAGGGGATTTTATGCTAAGCTAAGCTAACCTTCAATTTACGTATAAACCCCCCTTCCATGTTTGTTTGAATTTGTTTAATTTGTGTTTTTAGAGCGTGTTTCATACGTTTCATATATAAAAAAATCAGTAAATACATTCAACAAACAACAAAATTCAGTTTCCTGTTAACCAACTTATTAAAGTTCTTTAAGTTCTTAATATTTAAGTTATAATTGTTAAAACAAGAAAGGTTTTGTTTTAATAAGAGGAGTCAGTTTTATTAACAAGACATTAATATTTTATAGTGACATGAACAAGGTCAATATTTGGTGTGTTATAACATAAAAACTCCTAATTTCATCCTCAAAATGAGAAAAAAAGGAAGATTGAAAAATAATAAACTAAACAAGACAAACCAAAATCCAGAAGAACACAGTTAAATAAAATGTTAAATGTTATCTTGCATCCGTGTGTTTGTAATATGTGAACCTACAGTCATAAAGGATTTTATGCTAAGCTAACCTTCAATTTACGTATAAACCTTAAGATAACTTTTCTAAAAAGTTCCCCCCTTCCATGTTTGTTTGAATTTGTTTAATTTATGTTTGTAGAGCATGTTTCATACGTTTCATACTAAAAAAATCTAAAGTAAAAAAATCAGTAAATACATTCAACAAACAACAAAATTCAGTTTCCTGTTAACCAACTTATTTATTTAAGTTCTTTAACCAAGTTATAATTGTTAAAACAAGAAGGGTTTTCTACAGTTTTATTGACAAGATGTTAATATTTTATTGTAACAATGTAGATTTATGACATGAAAAAGGTCAATATTTGGTGTGTTATAACATAAAAACTCCTAATTTCCTCCTTAAAATGAGAAAAAAAGGAAGATTGAAAAATAATAAACTAAACAAGATGAACCAAAATCCAGAAGAACACAGTTAAATAAAAACAAAGACCAATCAAACTGAAATAAAAGGACTTTTTCTGTATTTAAAGTGGTGTGTTTTGTTGGTCGCTCCTCACAGATGAGTCTCCGCTGGGACAAGCCCTGCCCCCGGCTTCCCTGCTCCGTTCCTATTCGCTGACGGCCTGTCGTCAGTGGAGACCCTGCTCACCAACATACAGGTGACTTCCTGTTTCTACTCTCCGTGTTTCTAAAGTCTGTGTTTCTATTCGACTGGTGAGAGTAACGGCGGGTTGTGTTTGGCGTCCTGTCTCAGGGCCTGCTGAAGGTGGCGGTGGAGAACGCCCGGGTGCAGGACAAACAGATCCAGGCGGAGAAGAGGGAGCTGAAGATGGAGCTGTACCGAGAACGAGAGATGAGGGAGAGTCTGGAGCGACAGCTCACCTCCGAACTACAGAGCAGAGGTACGACTTTAAATCTCTCAGAGCGATGATGATGCGTATGAGTGAGAAATCTGTTGGGTTGGTAGAATAACGGTGCTTCCTCTTCAGCCTCCATCCAGAAGCGCTTGAAGAAGGAGAAGAAGGCCAAGAGGAAGCTGCAGGAGGCGCTGGAGTTCGAGTCGAAGAGGAGGGAGCGAGTGGAGGACGCTCTGAAACACTCGTCCTCGTCCTCCCCCTCCCCCGAGCCGCTGCACGCCGCCAACAACAACACCAAGAACGGTACGACGGGCGGGATGTTTGTTGGGCTGCTCCCTCGACCTCCCGTCTTTCATCTGCTGTTTTCTTTAAATCTTCTTCATTACTTGCTCCGTTGTCTTTCTCGTCTCTTGTCTTGTTTGGATCTTTCTCTAATCTGCACTTCCTGTTCCTCAGTGTTTAATCTTTGTTTTTCTGTCTTCCGCTCTTTTCTTTCTGTCTCGGAGCCTTTCAGGTTCTTGATCTCGACTCTCCGTCGCTGTCTTTGATTTAAATGTTTTCCCGATCGCTTCCTTCCTCCGCCGCTCTGCGACATGGTTCTGCAGCTCCGTGTTAGCGCTGGCGAACACTTGTTGAGGCTGCGAACAGGCCGCTGCTGTTCCTCTGTCAGCCGTCCATAAAATCAGCGTAATCAGCAGCAGCAGCAGTGAACGTGCAGCTAATCAGCCTGTGGAGCTTCACTGCAACTGGACTCAAATAACAGCTGACTTGTGTTGTAGAAACTGCAACGATTAAACATCTCACACTATTCTGATCATCTATTCACTGGTTTCAGTCAAAAGTCTCTGATTCCAGCTTCTTAAATGTGAATATTCGGTGACAGTGAACTGAATATCTTTGTGTTGTGGACAAAACGAGACATCAGAGGACGTCTTCTCAGGCTTCGTCAAACACCGATCTGTCACCAATGTCCGACACTTTACAGCCCAAACGTCTCATCGATCGTTCAAGAAAATAATCAACAAGATTAAAATGGTTAGACGAAGACAAAAAATGCCAAATATCTGCTGGTTGTGGCTCCTCAGATGTGAAGATCTTGTCTGATTCGAGTTTTGGACAAAATTAGCAATTTGAAGACGTCACCTTCTCTGGGAAACTGCAGTTTGAGTCAGTCATCATCTGCTCATGTGTGTTTTGTAAATAAATTAATTAATGCAGGGGTTAAAAACGTGTGCAGGAATTCCCGTTTTCCTGTAATTGAGGCTTCGTAGTCCAAACATTTCTGTAGTTAATACAACATGACATGTCTCCATGCAGCTCGTACGTTGTTCTGTAAAGTCTCTGGAGGACCTTAAATCCCGAAGTGATTTGAAAAGATGACAAATTAAAATGTTAGAAGACAAAAAATGCCAAATGTTTGCTGGTTGTAGCTCCTCAGATGTGAAGATCAAATGCTTTTTTTTTATAGTCTTGTCTGATTCGAGTTTTGGACAAAATTAGCAATTTGAAGACGTCACCTTCTCTGGGAAACTGTAGTCTGGGGTCAATTTTCTTACATTTAATAGAATAAACAACAATTTACAAAAATTCAGTCATCATCTAATCGGTTTTACGGTCCAAGGCAAAGGCAACATGCACACCTTTTGTTTTCTAATGAATGTATTAATGCAGAGGTTAAAAATGTGTGCAGGAATTAACGGTTTCTTTTCGTAGTCCAAACATTTCTGTAGTTTTACATCAGGTCTCGTAAATAACTGAAGTATTCCAAAATACAACATGAAACAGCTCCATGCAGCTCGTACGTTGTCGTGTACGTCTCTGGAGGACCTTAAATCCCGAAGTGATTTGAAAAGATGTTATTTACACCCTTGACACGCTAGCGCTGTTAGCTTAGCAGCTACACGGAAGATTTCCGCTTAAAAAAAGGATGTAAATGACACATTTTCAGATCTTCTGCAGACTCGTCTGAAGCCACTTCATGTCCTTCTGAAGGCCCCCACACATCGCCCAAGGCCGACTTCCTTCTCCGACCACTCCGTCAGATCCGTTCAGCAGAAAAGTCACATTGAAACACACCGCCCCGGCTACACAGCAGCGTATACGTTCTCGCCTGCGAGATGCAATAAGTCTCCTAAACATCGGGTGGCGCTAGTCTCGTGCCAGTCACCCAAAACATAAAAACAGGAAATGACAGAACGGAGTGCGGACCGTAGCTTATCAGAACAAAGCACACACAGTGTTAGCTCAGCATTACTTGCGTGATGTCGTATTACGGTGGTCTCTCTTCCACCAGGGCAGCCAGCTGCTCCTCAAAGTCCTCGGTCCACACAGCCATGGCTTCCAAACATACGTTGGTTTATCCCCAAAATAACGAACGGTGAAGTGTTGTTTGTAACTCTGTGCCGTCTCTGTTTATGTGGTTTGTTTACCGTCGTCACTTCCGCCGCCCCTCCCACACGCCGCGCTGATTCGCTGGCACACCGCCAATCAGAATGGTCACTGAACAGCTAGCTGACAACCAATCAGAGTATCCGACGGCGTCCAACCTCAGACGGCCGACTTCGAACATGTTCAGTCGGATCAGACGCAGCTGAACACACCGAACAGAGCAGCTCCCGAACTCGTCCGACTCTCTCCGAACGCTTCAGACGTCCGACGTTTGAGCCGGTGTGTGCCGGCCTTCACTGTCCCGTCAGCTCGGGCCGAGCAGATAATGAGTGTATTTTTCAGTTCTCCTGGTGAACTGCTCCTCTGAGCGATGGCGGCAGGAACACAGACGTGCTGAAGCCACTGTGTAAATCTACAGGGATGTGTATTTTGGGTGCAGTATCAGTTTGGCAGCCGGTCGGGATCGCAAACACTAAAACCAGACCTCGTTTTCCAAAACAGCTCTTTGGCTCAGCTCGGGTTCTGTTGTGAGGAAGCGAAGCGGCCAAGTGTGTTTTTATTCCCGAGACCAGACCGAGAGCAGCTACAGTGTTTTAACAATTAACATCAAGAGATTCAAATAACATCCAAAACTAGAATTCTCTGGGCGGATGGCTGTGCCCGTGTCTCTGTTTCCTCTCGGTGTGTGTTGTCGACCCGCTCGCAGCTACAAGGTGTGTGTGTGTTTTACTGGCCGACCCACTGAGACTCTGTCTTGTCTCTGTGTTTGGTACCAGACGCTGCCGGAGCCGAGGATAAACCCGAACTTAATGGGAACCAGCAAGACAACGGCGCTGTACAAGGTACCCGAGCACACACACACACACACACACACACAAACAAACAATAAAAAATATCATAAAACACACACGGCCTCACAGCCAGACACACACTGCAGCACGCAGGGCTCACGCTGCGACACACACACATGCCACATATTAACAGGTATGACACTGTACACGGGCCTGTTCAAAGGCTCACACACACACACACACACACACGTGGTGGGCACATGTGTGTGTGTGTGTGTGTGTGTGTGTGTGTGTGTGGGGCCCAGGCTGGATTAGTGGAGACATTCAGCAGACGCAGAGACACTGTGGCCTCCCTTTGATGTGCACCTTATCAGACACACATGTGAGTGTGTGTTTGGAAATATTTCATCGAGCGTGTGTGAGTGTGTGTGTGTGTGTGTGTGTGTGTGTTGAAGAGCAGTTTGGAGGAGGGTGAGGACATATTTAAAAAGTAGGACATGTTTGGGGCGTGGTGAGGACATGAATGAAAGTGTTTTGGACAGTGTGTGTGTGTGTGTGTGTGTGTGTTTGTATCGAGGCCATTATTTTCACGACGTCATTAATTAGCTGCCGCGTCTATAAAATGTTTCCTGAAGCTCAGGATGACGTCCTCGAATGTCTCGCTCTGTCCACAACAGCAAAAACATTCAGTTTACCGTCATAGAGGAGGAAAAACACTGAAGATATTCACATCCAAGAAGCTGGAATGAAGAAATGTGACTACCATTTTTTTAAACGACAGGAGAGTTTTGCAGAACGATGCTATGCTACGTTTGTAAAATGCTACATTTGGAAAGTTTCCACGATGCAGAAATTCAGGAAAACGAGGGTGTTTTTGCAAAGTAGGGACATAAATGTTAGATTAGACTACTTTTTGAAGATGAGGACACAATATAGAGAGAAAAGAATGCAAACGCTAGCTGTTAGCTAACATTCATTAGCGTCTGGCTCGTGACCACTTCGTACGGCTACGTTAGCATTTACAGATTATTTTCACTGAGTAGCTGGTTGCTAGAGACGATTTTAAACCAGTTAGTTCTTCCAATTAGCTATTTTTCAGGTGAAATATGGTTATTAAAAGGTTTTTCTAGTGGGGGCACCGAAATCAAGGACATTTTTGGGAAAATTAGGAAACTTTTCCGGGATTTTTTTTTCTTGGAAACTCTAGACTTTTTTTGAAAGAGAGTACAATTGAGAAAATTGTTAGAATTCGTCTACATTTTCCCAAATTTGCCCAAGTGAAGACATTTTTAGGGAATCAGGACACATGTCAGAAGGTGCAGGAAGCGTTTTTTGCCCTCACTTCCTGCAGAGATCGTCCTGAGGGCGAGGACTCGGGTTTAGCTTTATGTGGGAGTCGTGGACTTGTGCATGCATTATGCCAATGAGGGTCCTCACAAGTACAGTGTGTGTGTGTGTGTGTGTGTGTGTGTGTGTTAGTATGCATGTGTCGTCCTCTCTCCACCAGCTGTGCTCAGTCCTCCCTGACATTGAAAACCTTCACTTGAAACTCTGCGTGTGTATAAATGAATATCTACAGGAGTGTGTGTGTGTGTGTGTGTGTGTGTGCGCGCTCTGTACCTGAAGTTGTGCATTTTAGTGTGTGTGTGTGTGTGTGTGTGTTTGATCCACACTCTGGTGAGACAGGGAACTCTAATTAGCTCTCTCTCCTCTTTAGACCCCTTTTAGATCCCCTCTCTTCTGCAAGCCAAGCACTCCAACACACACACACACACACACACACACACACACACACACACACACACACAGACCCACCTGATTTCATTAATGTTGATTGGCCCAGTAGGACCCCTTTGCTGCCTTGCTCACACACACACATTGACAAACACACACTCATCCCTCCTGCCATAAAAGCATTTTGCACCTACGGTAGTTTACTCACACACACACACACACACACCTCTCCCCTGCCTCTCTCACCTTCCACACTCTTAATTAACGAGTGAGGAGAAAACTGCTGAATACAAAGAAAGACATCGCATTACAATCAGAAAGAGAGGGAGAGGAAGGAGGGAGGAGAAACGAGGAGCAGGGGAGAGAGAGAGAGAGAGAGAGAGAGAGAGAGAGAGAGAGGGTTAAAGATCGGCTTCTCTCGGTTGTTTAAAGACTAATTGGCCGTACAAAACATAGAAGAGACGGAGGAAGATGAGAGAGGAATGAAGAAAGTGAAGATGAAGAGAGGGCAGAGGAGATGAGAGGACTGGGAGAAGAGGAGGTGTAGGGAGGACCGAAGGAAGATGGATGGAGGGAGGGATGTGGATGAGAAGAAAAATACATCTTGAAAGAAAGAGGGAGGAAGAAGAAGGGAATGAGACTGGGAAGATGGGATTGAGGAGGCAAAGAAAGGAAGAAGAGAATGAAAGTGGGATGTAAGGATGAAAAGGAGGTGGAAAAGAAGGGATGACACGGGAAAAGAGGGAGATGAGGAGAGAGAAAAGAGTGATGAAATGAAGGACAAGGAGGGGAGGAAACAGGGATGAGAAGGGAACTGAAAAGGGAAAAGGAAAAGGATGAGAGAATGAGGAGAGAAGGAAGAACAGGTGGAGGACAGGGAGAAAGAGAGGAAAGACAAGTGAAATGAAAGGAGCGTTGGAGGAGAGGAAAGATGAAAAGAAGATGGAAAGGAGGAGATGAGGAGGAAGGAAAGGAGGAATAGAACTGGATAGGAGGGAAGAGGGATGAGATGAGAAGAAGGGAGGAACGAGGAGAGCACAAGAGGATGAGGAAGAAGAGAAGGTCTAGCATAGAGGAGAAAGTTAAAAATGGAAAGAGGAACAGAGGACAGGAAGAAGGGAATGCAATGGGGAAGAGAGGAAAGGAGAAAGAAAGTGAGATGTATGTTGGGAGAGAGGAGAACAGGTGGAGAAGAAGGAAAGAGGACGAGGACGAGGAGAAAAAGTGTAGTGAGGAGGAGAGCTGGACAGGAAGAAAGTGAAGATGAAAACGAGGTGCAGAGGAGATGAGGAGGACTGGCGAGAGAGGTGGGAGAGAGGAGGTGTAGGGCGAGACTGAAGGAAGATGGAGGAGAAGATGGATGAGAAGATAAAAGACATCTAGAGAAAGAGGGAGGAAGAAGAAGGAAATGAAATTGGGGAATGAAGGGGAGGTGAGGAGACTAGAGGAAGAACAGAGGAGAGAAATGATGAGGAGGTGGAAAAGAAGGAATAACACAGGGAAAAGAGTTGAGAGGAGGAGGAGAAGAAGAAATGAAGGACAAGGAGGGGAGGAAACAGGGATGAGAAGGGACTAAAAGAGGAAAAAGGATGAGGAGGAGGAAATAAAATGAGGAGAGAAGGAAGAACAGGTGGAGGACAGGGAAGAGAGGAAAGACAAGTGAAATGAAAGGAGAGTTGGAGGAGAGGAAAGATGAAAATAAGATGGAAGAAGGAGATGAGGAGAAAGGAAAGAGAGGAGGAACTGGATAGGAGGGAAGAGTGATGAGATGAGAGAAGGGAGGAATGAGGAGAGCACAAGAGGATGAGGAAGAAGAGAAGGTCTCGCATAGAGGAGAAAGTGAAAAATGGAAAGAGGAACAGAGGACAGGAAGAAGGGAATGAAATGGGGAAGAGAGGAAAGGAGAAAGAAAGTGAGATGTATGTTGGGAGAGAGGAGAACAGGTGGAGAAGAAGGAAAGAGGACGAAGGAGAAAAATGTAGTGAGGATGGAGAGCTGGACAGGAAGAGAGTGAAGATGACAGAGAGGCAGAGGAGATGAGAGGACTGGAAGAGAGGTGGAGAGAGGAGGTGGAGGGCAGACTGGAGGAAGATGGAGGGATGTGGATGAGAAGAAAAATCTAAGAGTGAGGGATATGAAGAAGGAGGTGAGTGAAATTGGGAGGATAGGACTGAGGAGGCAGAGGAAGGTGAGGAGAGAGAATGAAGAAGGTAGAAAAGAAGGGATGACACGTGTTGAGAGGGAGATGAGGAGGAGAAGAAGAAATGAAGGACAAGGAGGGGAGGAAACAGGGATGAGAATGGACTAAGGAAAGAGGAAGAAAGGATGAGGAGGAGGAAATAAAATGAGGAGAGAAGGAAGAACAGGTGGAGGACAGGAAGAGAGGAAAGACAAGTGAAATGAAAGGAGAGGTGGAGGAGAGGAAAGATGAAAATAAGATGGAAAGAAGGAGATGAGGAGAAAGGAAAGAGGAGGAACAGAAATGGATAGGAGGGAGGAGTGATGAGATGGAAGAAAGGAGGAACGAGGAGAGCACAAGAGGATGAGGAAGAAGAGAAGGTCTAGCATAGAGGAGAAAGTTAAAAATGGAAAGAGGAACAGAGGACAGGAAGAAGGGAATGAAATGGGGAAGAGAGGAAAGGAGAAAGAAAGTGAGATGTATGTTGGGAGAGAGGAGAACAGGTGGAGAAGAAGGAAAGAGGACGAGGAGAAAAAGTGTAGTGAAGAAGAGGAGGAAGAAAGGGTGAGGAAGAGAGCTGACAGGAAGAAGATGAGGAGAAAATAGGGGTGAGGACGAGAAGAAGAAGAGCAAAAAGGGAGTAGAAAAGGATGAGGAGGAGTGGAGAGTGAAGGGGAAAAGATGGAAGGTGGAGGAAAGGAAAGATGGAGAGGAGGGAAAAAAAATGAAAGTGGGGATATGAAGAGGTGGTGAGGAGGATCACAGAGGAGAGAAAAGGTGACGAAGGGGGATGAGAAGACTAAGAAAGGGGAGAGGAAATAAAAGGAGGATGGGGTGAAAAAGAAACGGCAGGAGAAGAAAAAAGCAAGAAACAAGGTGGAAAAGAAGGGAGTAAAGATGACGAGCAAAAGGAGGAATGAAGGAGAGGAAAAGGGAACGAAAGGCCAGTGCACAAGAGGAAAGGAAAAAAGGGGGATGTATGGGATAAGAGGAGGAAAAGGAGGACAGGAGAAAGAGGAGGAGGAGGAGGAGGAGGAGTGTGCAGGTTCCTCGTGGAGGAAGTTGAAAAATGTGACCTTGTTCCGAGACCTGGTGACATTTCCTCCACCCAGCTGATAGACTTTTAACAAGGCAGGTCAGTGTCATTTTTAACCAGGACAGGCACACACACACACACACACACACACACACACACACACACACACACACACACACACACACACACACAGGTGTACCTTATGGTGACAGATAGCGGTGAGGGGGGAGGAAACAGGGTTGCCAGGTCAACATGGTGACTAAAAAGGTAAAGCAGAAGAAGAAACCAGGAAAGATGAGCCGACAGAAGTAAAGCTAATCGTCTCAGTTATGATCTGCTCTGTTTCTCTGTTTCAGCCTCTCAGGTGTGAATGTTTGCTGTAAATGTCACGTCTTTTTGGTTGTGGACGGCTGCTTGGACAGAAATACATAACCTTTTGTAGACAAGCCAATTAATAGAGTCATTAGAAACCGTGTATTGTGCATCTCCATCCCAAAGAGAAGGTAACAGTCCTGAAATCAAAGGGTTGTTTCTTCACTTTGTCGTCTGTAGTTGTTATTTAAAAACATACTGTAACATTTAAAGTACTTTTACATACAAACTGTACTCAGTTTAGTACTTCAGTACTTTTATTTACTGTAAAATACTCTGTTCCTCTGGACAAACACTCTCAGTCCTGCTGTGTGTTTAACCCAGTTAGTTGTCCGCTCCGTTGGCGCCTGATGTTAGTTGTAAGCTATTAGCTTTTAGCTCGGTTAGCTCCTTTAGCTGTTACCTCCCTTAGATGTAAGCTATTAGCTCTGATAGCTGTTAGCTCTCTTAGCCAAACACACCACCAGACTCTGCCGGCAACTGTCTAGCTATGTTAGCTGTTCGCTCTATTAGCTCCTGTTGTTAGCTGTAAGCCATTAGCTGCCTTATTTTCTCGCTCAATTAGCTCCTTTAGCTGTTACCTCCCTTAGATGTCAGCTATTATCTCTGATAGCTGTTAGCTCTCTTAGCTAGACAGTTGCCTGCAGAGTCTGGTGGTGGGTTTGGCTATGTTAGCTGTTAGCTGTAAGCCATTAGCTGCCTTGTTTTCTAGCTCGATTAGCTCCTTTAGCTGTTACCTCCCTTAGATGTAAGCTATTAGCTCTGTTAGCCGTTAGCTCTCTTAGCCAAACACACCACCAGACTCTGCCGGCAACTGCCTAGCTATGTTAGCACCTGTTGTTAGCTGTAAGCCATTAGCTGCCTTGTTTTCTAGCTCGATTAGCTCCTTTAGCTGTTACCTCCCTCAGATGTTAACTGTTAGCTCTGATAGCTGTTAGCTCCCTTAGATGTAAGCTATTAGTTCTGATAGCTGTTAGCTCTCTTAGCCAAACACACCACCAGACTCTGTTTCCCACTGTCTAGCTCCGTTAGCTGTTAGCTCCATTAATTGTCAGCTCGCTAAAACAAACACACCACAGGAACCTGCTGAGCACTTTCTAGCTCTGTTAGCTCTAAGCTGTTAGCTGTCTGCTAACGGCTAACTAGCTCTCCTCCTGCCGAAGTGCCTCCTCATTGACAGTTTACTTCGCCCTTTTGGATTTTAACGCGTCATGTTTCTCTTTTAGGTGACACATTGAAGTAGCCAGTTAGAAATACAAACTATCCTGACAGCATGAGAAGACGTCTGTACATACAAACATACCTTTCGTCCACGAGGCGTCCAGGGAGGATCTCTTTCTGTTCTCCCCTCGATGTTTGGACGCCATTAGTCTCGACCCCCTGTGAATATGGATGATGAAAGTAATCGTTAGTCGTGGCTTTAATCACCAGACAGACATGTTTTGTGCTACAACATCAAGACTGACATGAATCCAACACGAAGCTGTAAAGTTACAGATGGAAGTTTTAAGGACAGCGCTGGGAGGAGCAGAGCTGCTGTGACTTTTTTTTTTTTTTTTTTCCCAAGTTGCAGGACAGTTTTTAAAGCACCGGGCCAAACCTGCCGCCTAAAGGAGGGAAAGAAAGGACAGGAGAGGACAGAGAGAAGAATGGGTCGGGATAAAAATAATATGAGAGTAACAGATAGAGGACAGGAGGGAGCAGAGGGGAGGTGAGGAGGAGGAGGAGGAGGAGGAGGAGGGGATGCATGTAGAATAGAGGGATGAAAGAGGAGGAGAGGAGGGGGTCTGAGTGGATGGTGGAGTGATAAAAATAGGGAAGGGCAGGAGATGAGAGGGATGAAAAGGAGGGAAGGCAGGGAATATGAAGGAGGAAACCAGGGGCGAGCGAGAGATGAAAGAGAAAATTTAAGAAAGTTTTTTTTTTCTCTTCACTCCGACACGGAGACCTCGAACCTGTTTCACATCCAAAGAAAAAAAAAACAAAGAATGATGAATAGAGGACAAAAACGAGAGAGAGGGTAAGACGACGACGATGATGATGATGATGACAGAGAGCAGAGGAGGAAGAGGAGTAAAAAAAGTGGTGGAAGGGCAGGAGGAGGAGGCGCAGGATGGAGAGAGGAGGGAGGGAGGGCAGGTTTATGGTTGCTGTTATGCAGAAATGTAAACACTTTGCAACGTTCGCAGAAAACAATGACACCGCGGGGAGAGGAAGGTGTGTGCACGAGTGTGTGTGTCTGTTGTGTGTTCGCTCTGTGTGTGTGTGTGTGTGTGTGTGTGCACGTGCTCCTGTGTGGGTGGGTGCAGCAACAGCACTACGGGGAGCGGAAGGAGAACGACGGAGGTGAAATGAGAGAGAGAGAGAGAGAGAGAGAGAGAGAGAGAGAGAGAGAGAGAGAGAGAGAGAGAGAGAGAGAGAGAGAGAGAGAGAGAGAGAGAGAGAGAGAGAGAGAGCCGACCCCGGCAAAATTGGAGATATGAGATTTCTATCGTAAACGGATGCAGCATAACGGGCGAACAAGATGCAACACTTTGAGCTAAAAACCTGCGTCCTGCTTTAATAATCGAGACTGTGTGAGTGTGGAGCTTCTGCACAGACGCAGCTCGTCAGATCTGGGTGTTTTAAAAGTTTCACCAGCGGAGCAACAACAGTTTGAAAGTCGCCACCCTCCTAATGTTTCCCTGTGGTTTCACCGTTCGAAGCTAAAAAACAAATCGTAAGAATCCCAGTTTGACCCAGAAACGCTGATCTCAGTGCTGTGAAAGGCAGTCAGACACTTGTATTGATCAGCAGGCAGGTTTGGTTTCTGATCAACTTTAAAACAAAGCTGGTTTTAATCCGTCTCAAGTCTCAGTGTTGAGACGAGACACGTGTCAGAGTCTGTTCCCCAGCTTCTATCACCTTCCCTCTTTGTCCTCTTTGGTTGAAACGCTGAAACATCTGCAACTATTTTGATAATTTAGATGTTTGAAGTCATTTTTGTTAAGCAGAAATACCCCAAATTCACTAGTTTCGGCTTCTCGAATGTGAAAAACTTGCCAGTTTTTCTTGTTTTGGAGAAAACAACATCTGATATATATGACAACTTTTGACAATTGCGATTTTTTTTTTGAAGGCATTTTATGGACCAAACGGCTATTTTCATTTCTGATTAATCTTCTGATTTATTTCACAAATAATCGTTTAGTCAAATTAGACTGGTACTTAGTAGAGCGCAAACCTCCGGCGTGATCCAACAGTCCCCTTTTGTCCTCACTCAGAGACACCAGCCAACTAAATATGCCTCATTCTTTCAGTCTAAGATCCAAAAGTGTATCACACAATGTTAAAAACAGTCACCTGCTAAAAAAACATCCAACAAACCAACAACAGATTTCTTCTTTTGTCCAACCAACAGTCCAAACCACAGCACTCTTCATTTATTATATCATAAATTACCAAAAAAGCTGAAAACATCTGCAACTATTTTGATAATTTAGATGTTTGAAGTCATTTTTTTTTAAGCAGAAATACCCTAAATTCACTAGTTTTGGCTTCTCGAATGCGACAAAACTTGCCAGTTTTTCTTGTTTCGTAAAAGAAAATCATAAATATGACAACTTTTGAGAATTGCGATTTTTTTAAGGCATTTTGTGGACCAAATTTTTGATTTACCACACAAATGACCCGCTTTGTCAATGAAATGTCAAACTAGACTGGTACTTAGCAGAGCGCAAACCCCCGGCGTGATCCAACAGTCCCCTTTTGTCCTCACTCAAAGACACCACCCAACTAAATATGCCTCATTCTTTCAGTCTAAGATCCAAAAGTGTATCACACAAAGTTAAAAACAGTCACCTGTAATCCTGCTGAAAACCAACCAACAAATATCTTCTTTTGTCCAACCAACAGTCCAAACCACAGCACTCTTCACTTATTATACATCATAAATTGCCAAAAAACCTATTTAAGAAGCTGAAACCAGAACGATTTACGTATACGGTATACTTTGTTTACGTACTAATCCCCCCTTGTCTTTATTCTTTTTCCCAGAATCCCGGGCGTTCCTGAAGACCCCCATGATGTTCTAGAGAGAGGGAGGGACTCCGCCTCCTGAAGCCCCGCCCCCTCTCACCTTCCCCCGCCCCCTCCTGCACAGAAGAACTCCACCAGCCCGTCTCCACAGCAATCACGATGACACAATGAGACTACTCGGAGCCCCGCCCCCCCTCGTCTGGACTCGCTGTGGGGGGCGTCTCTCTACTTCTTTCTTCTATTTCTTCTTTTTAGACAAACTTCACTCCATTCATTCCTCTTTTTCCCTCCCTCCATCAAGAAACTGAACATTAGAAATCATTCCCGAGGGGGAAACGTCCCCGCGAAGGATCGACTCGTTTGATCCGATTGGAGAATTTACTTCGAGACTTGTCGAACGGTGACAAGACGAGGACGGTTTGATGAAGAGACTACGAAAAAAATAAATAAGTTTCAAACCCCCTCCTCTGGATTTGACGTGACATGAACCCCCTCTGATTGGACGGTAATCAGCTGATCGGAGGAGCTCAGGACCGGAGGACGAGGGGGTTTAGAAAAAAGAAGACGTGGACAAAAATATTGGAAAGGGAGAAGAGGAAAACAACTTGGGAGGCTATTTCTGTCCCCCGTGTTACATTCAGTTTGGTTTTTTCCGTACAGGGACTGAAAAAAAATGCATGGGAAAACTTTTCTTATGTTGTCATCCGGCTTATTTTATCCTCCGTACACTCCTCCTCCTCCTCCTTTTCTTTCTCTTTTCTATAAATCAGCTCCTCTTCCTCTTATATCTCCTCACTCTCCCTTTGCTTCTTCTACCACTTTGTTTTCTCTCTCTCGTTCTGTGAGGAGGCATTATTCTGAAAATGTTGGATGCAGCTTTTCGATGTATGAAGTATTTTCTATCACCCTTAAACCTGTGAAATCAGTTTCTCAAATGATGCAAAAGTACAAAAAAAAACGACAAAAAAACAACCCTTTTTTTATTACGACGGAGTGATTTTTAGACACGATATTATATCCTAAAGGTACGTTGAATTCTCTTCCTCGTCTTTGGACCTTTTCACCTTTTGACCCCCGTTCCCCCGGTGACCAGGAAGTGGCGGTCGAGTTTCTCGGGTCTGTCGACGTAAAGACGAGGGGCGCTTGATTCGTCCCTTGATGTAAACTTTCCAAAATAATTTAAACTTTGACTCCTTTTTTTGGTTTGAATTTGTTAACTTCCAAACTCCCCGACCGCCCCCCGCCTCGAAGTGACGCCGAGACCTTCAGGTGTGGAAATCAAGCGCTCCTCAGCTCCTCCCCGACCTCCTGACCTGCTACAGAGTGCAGACTGTTGTGTTGCAGTTTTGTTTCTTCCACTGCGTGTTTTATTTGTTGGTTTATTTGTTGATTACTATTTGAAATGTGTACGGGAGGGTTGGGGGCGGGTGGGGGCCGCGGGTGGGTGGGCTCTTTGTGGGGTTAAAGGGGTATTCCGTGTAGATAGATAAACGACATTCAAAGGTTTCTCGTTTTTTGTTTTCTCATTTGTTTTCTCCTGATGATCTCTCAGTCTGTCACTGTTCTCTGGGTTTGAGCTGACTGCAAATATACAGTATTATAATGACTGCTGTCTGCTGGTGCTTTACACACACACACACACACACACACACACACACACACACACACACACACACACACACACACACACACTTTCAAATGAATCTAATAAGATATGGTTTTTGTTTGTAAATTAGACGTTCCCCGGTGGAAATTTCAATCAAGTACTTCGATTAAAAAATACAGATTGTTTAAATTGTTTGAATTAAAAAGACACTCAAAGCAGTTTGTTGAAGACAAACCTGTAAGAGTTTAACACTTCTGACTTTGTCGCCATCTGGTGATGGTGTTAAAAACGTACAGCGTGGAAACATCCAGAGGTTGGAAACCAAACACTCCTACAGTCCTTTCTGACCAAAACGGTCCAGAAAACTATGAAACCAGGTGAACTGAACTCAAACACTGGAACTAGAAGTCAGTTTTAAACACTCCTGCCTCCAACCACATCTAAAGCCAGGTGAAGACGAGCCAGATTAAACTGATGACAGATTAAAAACACACATTTTCTATATGAACAACTATGAATGATTCAGCCG
The DNA here is from genome assembly GCA_039737535.1 of Lagodon rhomboides. Classification (NCBI taxonomy): domain Eukaryota; kingdom Metazoa; phylum Chordata; class Actinopteri; order Spariformes; family Sparidae; genus Lagodon; species Lagodon rhomboides. The sequence goes on from CM077806.1 coordinate 21,594,960, forward strand.
AGGCACCACAAAGTCTGGAGACGTCGTCCTCCTGAGAGGAAACTTCACCTACAGCCACAAATGTGGGCTGTGGACGTCAGAGGGTTTACTTAATAATTGATGTCTCAATTATTAAGTAAACCCTCTGACAGACCAAAGCCTCGACCCCAGCACAGCTGCCATGACGTCTCCTTCAGCTGGTCTGCTGTGAACGAACATGAGTCAGTTCCTCAGATCCAGCTGGTGGTAGAAGCTACGTTAGGAACAAAACCAGCCGTCTGTTGCTGTTCTCTACTTAAAGGGATATTCCGGTGTAAGTTTAATCCATGGTCTAACACACCGAGTAAGACTCCCCCTCGAGAGGTCAAGTTAGCTGACCGCTAGCTTAGCTAGTTTTAGCAACCTCAGAAAAGACCGCACGATAACAATACACTGCAGCTTATGTCTCCAACTAGAAACCGCCATCAAAAAGCCACAATTAATGGTGAGAACAGCAGCAAACTTCAGCAACAGTACATGTACAGTCCCAGCACACAGTACGAAGCATCAAACATCTGCTAGCTTTGCTGGATTTGTATTAAAAACACAGCACAACTCACCCTCTCCTCCAGCAGCCTGCCTGTGTGGGGAAGCCCTGACGAGTCGATTACCGAGTGCAGTAGATTTCTGCAGCTCAAGGATGAAAATGTATGATTGGCGGTTTCTAGTTGGAGACATAAGCTGCAGTGTATTGTTATCGTGCGGTCTTTTCTGAGGTTGCTAAAACTAGCTAAGCTAGCGGTCAGCAAACTTGACCTCTCGAGGGGGAGTCTTACTCGGTGTCACGGTGTGTTAGACCATGGATTAAACTTACACCGGAATATCCCTTTAAAATGGCTGTGTTGTGTTTTGTCCATGAACGACACAAGGAATAAGTTGCTACTGGTCATGTTTTCACGTGTTATTGGAACATCTGGGAAGATGCCGACAACAGAAACAACTTCTTCTTCCTCATCATCCTTGGACGAAGGTTTCCCAGCTGCTATCAACATTAACTTCTCTCATAAAAAGCTCAGTTTCCAGCTACATGTTGCTGTATTACATCAATGTGAAACATCACAATGCACACAGAAACAAGCTGACGGCAACACAGCTAGCGTGACTCGATGACACAAACACCAACCTGCTATAAGTCCGCCACAGAGAAGAAACATGAGCTAGAAACTACAGCGACCAGCAGACAGTTTCAGAGATTTTAAATAAACTGAACCAGGTATCTGTGAGCTGAAGAACCAATCATCTTCATCAGAAACACACATAAAAAGGAGGAGACAGGAAACAAAACCAGTCGTCTGTTGCTTTTCTCTACTTATAACGGCTGTGTTGTGTTTTTTTTTTTCCATGAATGAGACAAGAATAAGTTGCTACTGATCATGTTTTCATGTGTTATTGTGAAGATGCCGACAACAGAAACAACTTCTTCTTTATCATCATCCTTGGAAGAAGGTTTTCCAACTGCTATCAACATTAACTTTCCTCATGAAAAGCTCAGTTTCCAGCTACATGTTGCTGTATTACATCATCATCCTTTTCTACATGTGAAACATCACAATGCACACAGAAATAAGCTGATGGCAACACAGCTCGCGTGACTCGATGACACAAACGCCAACCTGCTATAAGTCCGCCACAGAGAAGAAACATGAGCTAGAAACTACAGCGACCAGCAGACAGCTTCAGAGACTTTAAATAAACTGAACCAGGTATCTGTGAGCTGAAGAACCAATCATCTTCATCAGAAACACACCTGTCCGACCCGTCAGGTGTCAGGTGGAGACATTAACATTCATTCGTACGTTACAGAAACTCGTCTGATAACATCCTCTCTGTTTTCTCTTCCCATGATGGCAAATTATCCTCCTGGGATTGTAACACACACACACACACACACACACACACACACACACAATACAAATACAGATAGGCACTCTGGTATTCTGGTAATGTATTCGGCGGACACACACACACAGTAAACACACACACACACACACACACACGTCGTCTATGTTCCATTTAGACTGTATATTTACTCTGCATTACGAGGTTAATGAGGTGAAGCCTTCCCCTCTCTCTCTCTCTCTCTCTCTCTCTCTCTGATGGATCTCTACCTCTCTCGCCCCTCTCTCTCCTCCACACCTCCATCTTTAATCCTCACTTCTTCCCCTCCCTCCTCCTCTCTCCCTCTTCTCTCTTTCACAATCACCCCTGATGTCACTCTTTTGATCTTTGCTCTCCATTTTTCTATCCTCCTTTTCATCCCCTCTCCTCTCTCTCTCTCTCTCTCTCTCTCTCTCTCTCTCCGTCTCCATCTCTCTCCGTTTACCAAATAGCTGATGTCACTTTTTCCATTTCGCCCTAATGGAGGCAGAAACACAGAGCGATGGACGGAGGGGAAAAATAGCCAGAGATGAAGAAGGATGGATGGAAAGCGAAGGAGGCAACCAGGAAGGATGAAAAGGTGACAGCGCAGGAGGAGGGGGGAGGAAGAGGGGGAGGAAGACGAGGGAGACGGAGGTGTAACCTGATGAAATGATGGAGAGAGGGAGCAGAGGATGATGGGTAATGAAAAGATAAAAAGTGAGAAGCACGTCTGGGACGAACAGCGAGCCATCATCCAAAGGTTGATCATCGATTTCTAAAAAGAGGAATTCCACCTCAGAACTCTGCTATTGGTCGATCCGACGACTCACTTCCTCTTCTTCTTCTACTTCTGTTTGCTTCACACAAACATAAAACACATCCGAGGTCCGTTTCAGCTTCAGATCCTGACCCTCACAGAGCGAGCACTGAGTCCTGTCTGATTCAGACCAGCAGGCAGCATCAAGTTTCAGTCCGCCTCATTTACAGTCACCATTTTTCACCTGCTTTCTCTGAGAAACGATGAATCTGCAGCCAGTGTTTGCTCACAGAACCTCAGGAAGTTAAATTAAAAACATGAACGTGGATGTTTTAGACTTCCTAACATCTGACCTTTCTTAGTCACGTTACAGCCATTTATTATAATATTATCTGAGGTGTCTTCTTAGTTAAAACTGGGCTGTAATCTTATTTTCATTCACTGACCACGTAGATGTGAAGTTCAGAGAGCAAATATATTGTGTATTGAACATGAACAACAAAAGGAGCTTGGCTACAAGCACAGCCCGTCGGCCCAGAGGAATCAGACTACTACTTTTTTCTACGTGAGTTTAGTTTCAGTGTACAGATCAGAAGAGTTATTAATCATTTGTATAAAACCAGGTCTACAGAGTGTAACGCTGACTGTACATATTCAGTCCAGGTGTTGGCATGATGACTCGATTTCAGATGTCAGTATCTGTTCAATGTAAAGAGTGTTCACATTTCTTTTGTTATAAATCTAAAAGTAACTCGAGCCTGTTCTGTAGTAAGTTGTGTGTATGAAGATCTGCACAGATCAATGGAACAAATACGATCTGCGCTACACAACACTCAACGCTTTCAGACTTAACGTTACAGAGCGTCACCAGTTTACGAGCATTTAAAAAAACAGACTAAATAAATGTGCATGTTCGTACAGTACGTAATAAAAAGCTAACGTTAAAGTAGTTGGATCGTTAACCATCAGAGGAAACTGAACTGCTACCCGTGTTAGCACGTAGCATTGTGACGGCACCGAGGCAGCGGAGATGCTCCTGGTGGAAGAAGAGGGATGGTGTGTGTTGAGCTTCAGTACGAGCGGTGAAGCTGAGGGTGGATCTGTACATCTAATAATCACACCAATCACACCGTCACATCACCGTAACAGTCGCGATGCTAATCTCACTGAGCCAGACAAGTTTCTGTAACACTTCCAACAACACACACATCTGAACCGGATGTCTTCACATTGTGAACGAGCTGCAGCAGCACGGGGTTAAAGATGAACTCTGACAGATGACCAGCCTTTTATATCTCCTTCAGCCCCACGCTGAGAAATATATCTAGCACATTCTTGTTTCAGAGCACTGAGGCTGTATAAAATGAAGATTTATTCAATGTGAATAGCTAAAGTTAATGTTACAAAATGTGATGTCTCAAAAACAGTTTTGGTTTCGTTTTCGTTAAAAAAGAAACAGGACAATGAAAAGAAAGAAAGAGGGAAATATAAAGAACAACATCTTTAAAGATTTAAAAATAGAAAGATACATGAATGGATGATTAGAAAACAGAAAGTGGAACAAACAGGACAGAAAACAAAGAGGGAGGAAACAGAAAGAGGGGATGAAAAAGGAGGGAAGGAGGAGATGAATGAAGTGATGGAGGGACGGAAAGAAGAAGAAGAAGGAGAGAGAGGAGAACAGAGACATTCCCAGACAGAGCAGCCAGGCTGTTAAAACACACACACACACACACACACACACACACACACACACACACACACACACACACACACACACACACACACACACACCTCGCTCCGTCATTAGTCTTCATTAGAGTCTTTATGAGGAAAATTAGAAAGGGAGTTTCCTCCCAAACTGAGCCCTGGGGTCCAACCTGCTGGTGTGTGTGTGTGTGTGTGTGTGTGTGTGTGTGTGTGTGTGTGTGTGTGTGTGTGTGCTGTGGTATAATAAAGTATGATCCATACGTTCACACAATCACGACGAGCTGGTGTGTTTTCATAAGAAGAGACGAGTGGACGGAGATTAGAGAGAGAAAACTACACAACTTCTCCTCCACCGAACCTTTTGAAAGTTTCCAGGTGGAGGTGCAGCGCCCAACAAGCTCAGTAAATCTGAGGATGGAAAGATGCTGCGGAAAACAAGTGTGAGGAGAAGAGAAATGATTCTGAATGATTGAACTGCGATGGATTAAACAAATGTTGTGGCTTTTTAATATCTCCTCGGATCCCAAAGGTCAGTGTGCTGATGGAAAACAACAGACGAGGGGTTTTCCAAAGGAAATCAAGCTGGAGAGCATCAGAACTAACTGACTGACAGGTTTAATGAGATTTCATCATGGTGCTTCTGGTTTTTGATTATTTATCTCGTGCTCTGGCATTTCAAACTTTTCCTACACAGCTGTGGTGATAATAATAATAATGAGGTGAAATCAGTTTGTTTTATTGAAAATCATCCTTTAATTATGGTAGTTTTCTTCCAGGGAGGAGCCCAAAAAGTAACCTCCTGAAAAGTCAAGTATTTGGCCGATCAGAGCTCTTCAGATGGATCACTGATCATCCACCTGATGTCTAATAATCTCTGCCGTGTTGCTTTGATAATCCGAGCCGTAAATTTGTGAGTCGCCTCACAGCTGCTCGCTGACGCTACACGATCGCTTCAGCTCTACTCTGTCTTCCTAACTGTTCTGGTCAGTGACGGGTGGAACGACACGCAGACACATGAAGCAGAAGAAGACGAACATGTCAGAGCGTCAGCTGTGAGGAGGCGCTGCTGCGAGGATCTGAACATGTGATCTGACCTGAGGTCTGCTCTCTGCTCTCTGCTCTCAGGGACTCTCAGTCCTTCCCCACCCTGCTGTCTGCTGGGCCGTCTGCTCCCCATCTGACCGACGACTCCCACTGATGGGCTGCTCATGGAAATCAGATGACACGGCGCCGACGCGGCCCGCCGCCGACCCACCGGACGCTGTGAGCCCTCGTACAGAACCGAGCCTCCGCGGAACAGAACAACGTGACGTCACAGCCGACGTGGAAACGATTTACTGCGACACGACCGACCGCGCCGAGGAAGGAAATGTCGTCAACGTGTGGACGGCACGAGCAGGGTGTGCTGTCAGGTGTGTGTGTGTGTGTGTCTTCTAGTGCGCAAACGTCATGTGCATTTGTTTGTGTAACCGTGAATATGTGTATGTGTGTGTGTGTGTGTGTGTGTGTGTGTCCTGTCCTCTTTGCTGCTGACAGCTTCTCATTATCCACCGACAGCTGGAGGAGGTCATCACTAACCCCGTCACACACACACACACACACACACACACACAGTATATATACACACACACACACACACACACACACCATACTTGTGGGGACGTCATTGACATAAGCCGTTCTCGAGCCCCGAACACCGAGTTGGATCTTCACCTCATTCATCACTTTAATAAACTGAATGAACAAAAAAATGGCCTCAGTTTGTGTCCACGTTTATAAACAATAAAGTTTCCTCATTTTCTACTTCCTCTTTACGTTTGGAAATGTTCTCACTTCTTTCAAGACTTTCAAATCCCCAGAAATCTCCTGACTTGAAATATAAAGTCCTGACTGTCTACGAATCGTTTCACTTTCCCACAAACATCCCACCGTTTTCCAAACTGGGCTCACTTTCTGAAACCTGCTCGCTTTAATCAACTGTTCTATTGAACGATGATCAATTAACAGATTCATTAGACAGAAATCTTCCTTTACAGCGTCGTGTTTCCTCAGAAGAGATCTGCAAACTGAAGAGACAGAATTAAAACTAATTCTTTGGTTGTTTTGGTCGACGTCTCTCTGATCTATTTGTTTTATACATTCATTAGTTATCGATATCGATCAATCTGCAGATTGTTTTCTCTATTAATCAATGAGTCACTAGTGAACTCTGTCCATCCTGACCTTCACTGGAGTCTGAGTGTCTTCAAATTAAGGCTGCAGCTGATGATTGTTGCCACTATTGATTCATCTGTTGGATTATTTTCCAGGTTAATTGATTAGTTGTTTGGTCGATAAAATCAATGTTTCCTAACGTCCTCAAACGTCTCGTTTAGTCCTCAACACAAAGATATTCAGTTTATTGTCATAGAGGAGGAAAGAATCAGGAAAATATTCACATTTAACAAGCTGGAGTCACAGAAAACAGATTTGTTTTCCCTTAAAAATGATTAAAAATGAAGTGATTAATCGATTAACAAAGTAGTTGGGGATTATTGTAACACCTGACAAGTGATCAATTAATGGTGTTTTCCTTGTCAGTGTGATATGAACACGCAAAACAAGGCCTGAAATGTGTTGAATGACAAAAAGCATCTTATTTAAAGACGCAATGCAAACATCTGGCCCTTCAGATGAAGCCGTGGCCGTCAGGAGAATCAGTGTTGGAGTTAATCCATTCTTAGAATATTTGTTTGTTTATCCAGATATTGAACATGCATTGTCTCTACAGTGGACGATTTCACTGACTTCGTTTAGAATATTTTGCCACACACACACACACACACACACACTAAAACTGCATGTTGCATGTTGCATTTCTCCTCACATCGTGCTGGACGACCTCAAATGTCTCGCTTTGCCCGGAAACAGTCTTAAAACCCAAAGATCTTCAGTTTACAAGAAGACAAAGAATGAATTGATTCATCAATGAATCGACCGATCGCTGCAGCTCTGTGGTCACAGCGACACTGGAGGGAGGTTTCAGGAGAGTCAGCTGCTTTGTCTGACAGGATCTTAACATTAATAGCAGCAGAAACGTCTTCAGGAGTCAAACTCTCCTCAGATGTTCTGCTGTCAGCTGATTGGTGGAAACAGCTAGAAGTCCGTCTCTCAGCAGCCTGACTGAGCGGTCGAGCTGGTCATCTCGGAAATATCTGCTCTGCATGCTCACTGAGCGGGATAATAAGTGTGTGTGTGTGTGTGTGTGTGTGTGTGTGTGTGTGTGTGTGTGTGTGTGTCCGCCTACTGAACTGGTAAAACAATAAACACCACCCTATTCTCAGCCTCTCTCATCTCTCACACACTCATTCGCTTTGTCCTTCTCTCCCTTTCAATTTCACCCACACACACACACACACACACACATACACACACATAGAAATACATACACACACACACAAACACACATATACCTTCATTTCTTCCTCACACACACACACACACACACACAATAAACACTTGTCATTGGTCGGCATCAGTCGTTTATTCTTGCCGGAGCGAGGGATTTGTTTTTGTTCTTCCTGTCATTCGCCCATTTGACTTGATGGATGGTGGGTGGTGACGCAAAACACCTGCCACACACACACACACACACACACACACACACACATGTGCACACACACACACACACACACTAAAGCATCACATACAACAAGTGATGTTTTGCATATGTGCAAATAGCTCGTTTGAAACACATCGTGTTCAGACACAACAGCATTTAAGGTCATGCAAGCAAATGTATCTACATGTGGACACAAAGCACACACACACACACACACACACACACACACACGCGCACACACACACACAATTTGCATTTTTCATTTTCATTTCTAACGATGATGCTAACTAATCCTCAAATTTCAAGAAGCAAAATCAACCGAGGCTCATATTCCTATTCTTGTGAGGACCACATGAAGGAACACACACACACACACACACACACACACACACACACACACACACACACACACACACACACCATCAGGGTGCACACACACACAGATCCCTCCTGCCATGCTTGACTTCCTATGTGGCCTGCAGTGTAAACACCAGTTTATCTCCATAGAGGACAAATGGACAGAGGACATGAGGATGTGACCTCAGGCTGCCTTCACAGCCCACCGAGAGCTGGGAAATCTCAGCGCTGCCCCGCTCAACATCCACCAGCCCAGGAACCACTGAGCGAGCAGAGATCTAGACGAGCTGGTGGAGAGTGAATACTGAACATTCATGGATCATGACGCTGTTGTTCAGAGTCTCCTGGGTTCAATCAGCTCTGACTAACTTCAAACCATCAAGTCAACAACCAGAGAACTCAAACTCCTTCTAAAGCCGGCAGAGAGAAGAGCAACAGAGGAAAGTCTTCAGCTCTGATTCATCTGATGCTGCAGCAGCCATAGACATAATATACGTAGACGCCTCATGAGGTGCTGGAGCGTAATCCAGCGTCGCCGCCATATTGGACGGGTAGCACCAGAGTCAATAGAGTCAACGGAGAGCGAGCAACTATGGCCGTATTTTGTGCAGTTTACGGTTGCAATAACTGGCGCAGTATTGTTACCAGATGGCGTGGGATTACCTTCCACAAGGTTATTTGTATTTGTACATGAAGAGATATAAAAAAAGGCAAGTGGTTGAGTTTGGTCCTTCTGGGTTTCAGATGACACATAATACAGGATCAATCATACAGAACATCAGTATTAGTGACATCTAATCTCTCTATGTAGCTTAAAACAGGTTTCCACGTAGCATGAAATGTTTGAACACATCCTCTTGTAGAGTCACGGATCTTCTCCAGCACCAGATGGTGTAGGAGGTCATTGATCCACATCTTAAAGGCTGGGGAAGTTTCTCCTTCCACTTGAAAAGTATTGATCACCTAGTGATGAAAAAGCTTTCATATTAAGTAAAATATTTTAATAATTTCTGCGACAGCATCGTAACTAAAGCTCTGCCGTTCGTAACAAACCAAACCGTGTGGAAATCCAGTAAAAACTCGGGGAGTGATCGGATGATTACTGTAGTTGGGATACACCTTCCTCAGTAGGAATGAATGCATCCAAGATGGCGGCCTCGCTGATACGTCAGCTCCAGTAGGCAGCGTCAGTCTACGAGGCGTCTACGTATATTATGTCTATGGTAGCAGCTACAACCTCTTGAGAAGCCGCCATTGTTGTTTCCAGACGAACAGTCAAACCTTAAGGTTCCACGTAGTGATCACGCGATGGCCACGCAGTTGCTTGGATGAGACCGTGATGGTTCTGCGTCGAAATGCAATTCAATGCCACACCGGTAGAGGCGAGACCGAGACAGAGAGACTGGCGCTGGAGCTCGAAAGTATAGAAGCCGAGGAAGAAATACTTCTATTGCAAATAAGGGCGCGACAAAGGAGACAACAGCGGAGGTGGTGTGTACGTCCTTTAAACGTACCGAGGCAGAGGACAGAGATCTGGACCCAGAGACGCACTTTCAATATTTCCGAATGTTTATGAGAGGAAACTGGAAAAGCGGTCTCCAGCGGATGTAGCTAGCGGACCAATCACAGCCAATACCGTTGAGTTGGTGTTTGCGTCACCTCGACACATGTCTCGGATTTTTGGGAGGTGCACGTCAGGCCCTTGCGGTGGACACAAGGCGGGTCCACAAGGACATAATGGGTCCTTGCGTTGTGTCGACGAGGAAGCATAACTTAGGCTTTAACCACGTCTGTAGTTAACCAATGGATGCTACCTGATTGGCTGAACCACCTTTGAGACTTGAGGCTGATCGCTTGCCGCCTGGCGTGATGGATTCTCGAGATCGCGAGGTCACGATCCTGCAAATACAGCAGCCGCGCTACGTAAGGTGTGAGAGGAAAAGTCAGAGGATGACTGAAGTTATCACGACATGACGAGATGTTAAGAACCACGAGTGTCTGTGCAGTAAACCCGACCGACACCGCCATCCCCAGAGCCTGAAGTCCAATGTGGATAGAAACTAATTACACGTTTAATCTGTTATCAAAACTGGCGTTTCTAATGAGTCTACGGAAGCTGAAACAACATACGGCGGGCAGAGAAGTCTTCAGACGAGCGGAGCTGCGACGGCAGCCAGAACAGCCGAGCACTCAAAGCCTCCACGCAGCTTTAAATACCACATCAAGGCTCCTCTCCCCCAATTTACCATGTTCAAGTGCAATTAAACTATTTGGATGATGAGTGGACGGGCCGTGATGGATAATGACAGCGCCAGAAAATAATGAAGCGGCTCATTTCGGGGGACAGATAGAGACAGATAAACACTGACACTGATGTAAACACGGACAACAGGATGTGAGCGTCAGCAGCCAAAACGTCCGGACAACTATTTCTGTCAGATGTGATTCTGGGGGTGGGAAACGTGTTTGTGTGTGTGTGTGTGTGTGTGTGTGTGGCCCATATGGTATCATGGGAATAAAAGGAGAAAGCCACACACACACACACACACACACACACACGGGGTAATGACAGAACTGGACTCTTCAGATTGATACCAAATTAGAAACAGTTTTTTCTGTCGTTTCCAAACAGACGAAGAGGAGCTTGGCAGGCGGGATGAGCGCTTGACAAGAGAGAGAGAGAGGGGAGAGAGAGGGGAGAGGGGGGAGGGTAGAGAGAGGTGGAGGCAGGGAGAGATGGAGGAAGGAAGGGAGAGAGAGAACGTGAGAAAGAAAAAGAGAAAGGATGGACGGAGGAATTAAAATAACTGTAAAAGTCGAACGAGGGCCGGTGAGGAGGATTTGGATCCGTGGGGATTCAGTGTGTGTGTGTGTGTGTGTGTGTGTGTGTGTGTTGTTTTAGCTGGGCGGCCTCGGTTCCCTCGTTGACCTTTACAAAGATAGCAGCTGGTCGTCTCCTACATTTTAAATTTGGTTGGTGTTGTGGTTCGACCGCGACAATGTGAAAAGCAGATGGAGGGAGACGGAGACGGAGGAGAGAAGCTCTCCGGTCGTCCGGCGACCTCTCTGGAAGGAGAGCGAGCGAGCGAGCGACGAGGCCGAAAATGGCTCGACTGAACTGAGAGAAACGAATCTGGCAATTATTTATTTTTTGTTTTCCCGCTCGTCCTTTCATCCGGATGAAGCTCTCACTCCGACTGAGGAAGAAAGAGGAAAGTAAGCCGAGTCTGGCCGAGCCGCTTTGCTTTCAACTGTCGTGCCAAGAAAAAAACACTTTGAATTTAGTTGAAAGGAAGAGTTTTCACAGGAAGTTAGAGCCGCTCGACTTTGGACAAAAAAAAACTTCCCGCACACATGTCTAATTATTTAGGGAGGATCTCGTGGAGTGGCGGCCATCGTGGGCACGAGCTGAGGACTCCATGACTGAATCTAGCTGGAAGGTGGTGTTCTAAGTTCACCTGACGGAGGGAACATCACCTCAGCTGCTGGTTCACAGGTGTGGAGGACAAGGCAGCATCACAGGTCCTTTAATTCGGTGGAGAGGGCAGAAATACCTGATGCTCCGTCAGCGCAGATGGCCCAACACCGAGGCCAAGAAGTGGTGGAGGAGTGGAACCGGCTCAGGTTCACTGCCAAATGTACGAAAAATATAATAACTGATGCTAAAATTAGTTTGATTCGGGGATATTTTGCTGCCATAACATGTTTTTCTTTCAGACTAGTGGAAAGAAAATGCATATTTAGGCATTTAATCTGATTTTACATATTTAAACATGAAATATAAAATAACAATTGGAACACAAAAAATGATTGTAGAAATAGTAATTTAATATAAGAAGCCAACTGGAAGAGTTTCATGGTAATATCTATCAATTACATTTTGACCCTATTTACCATTTTTGTCTAAAAATATCTGGAATTTTAAAATAAATATTATAATAAATACATAATTTTTCACAGCCTGATTTTTAGAACAATTTATTCCTAAAAACATGGACAAAATATATATATATTTTTTATTTCCTACAGTAAAAACCTTTCATTCTAATACGTCCTAATAATTAGATAATTCCAAAGTTGCATATTTAAGCAGCACTAACATACAGCAGACCTTTCAGTTTCACTCCTTTCTATATTCTGAAGATCTTCTCAGAGGGGTTTGTTCATATATTTAGCTATTTTTGGAGATATTTAGACTTTTATTCATCCCACATCGAGGAAATTCACTTAGCAGGTACACAGACATACAATAAGTACAAGACTTAAAAATACTAAAAAAGATTTAGATAAGAAGGAAAAGATAAAATATAGAAAGGACTATACGTTATGTGCATTACATACATTTTAAATATATGGTATATAAAATATATAATATATCATTAACAGCCTGATTTATAGAACATGTCATACCTAAAAACATGGCAAGTTAGTAAGTAAGTAGATTTCCTATGGCTGTTGATGGTATTTTCTGATTTATGGAGTGATAAAAAGATATCTTAAAATCCATTTCTTAACAAATATTGAAACTAAATTTGAGGAAAAACTTGTAACACAAAAAACATTATTGACTGGGGAAGATTCATGGTGATATCTAGTAAAAAAAATGTACCTTGCTACTCAATTTTTTTTCTAAAAATACATGTTTTTAATGAGTTTTTCCTCAGACTGAGTGTGAACTCTCCATCTGAGCAGCACATACAACAAACGTTTAAATTTCATTCCCATCTATATTGTGAAGGTTTCTACAGAGGAGGTTTGTTCAAAAATCCCTCACAGCCTGATTTATACAAAATTGCATTCCTGAAAATGTGAAAATGATTTTTTTTTTCTACCACTGCTGACAATATCTTCTAATTTAAAGGTATAATTTAGTTTTTATGTCACAGAACTCATTTCCTTTGTGGTCCTGGATGTCGTAGAGATCCACGAGCCAGGAAAAGAAAAGTTGAACCTCGTCGTCATGTTATATAAAATGTTATTCCCTCAGTGTCGTGTCATCACAGAATATTTAGATTTTTCAAGATGTTGTATTGAAGCTTGTATTTTGTTTATTTCCATTTCAGCTGTTGTTAAAGCTTTTTGCTGAAAGAATGTTAACTAATCATTTCCACGTAAAGTTTATCTGTGAATAGCTATTTTCAATTAGTTGATTCATTTTTGAGCCAAATTGAAAATGTTAGTTTTGTTCAAAACCCTCCAAAAATTTTTAATTTACAGTCACATTGAGAAACTGCAACCGATTCATCGTTGGAGGTTTTTCCTTGATCGATCTTGTCGGTGATTATTCTCTGTTGATTTAATCAACTACACAATAATTTCAGCTCTTATGAATCTGCTGTTTGCTCCGACAACAAACCCTTCTCTCCCAAAGTTTTCTCTCCTCGTATGTGTGAGGTCATGAAGAGGTTAAAGGCTCCGGCTTCGCTGCGACCAAACTGTAACAACAGCGACGCAGGAATAGCAAACAACGTCTCCACGGGGAAGGGACTGATGGACGGACGGATAGATGGAGGGATGAGTCACGGAGAGGGAGAGAGAGATGGAGGGATGAAGCGATGAGACATGAAGGGAAGTGCGATATGCCGTCCTCAGGTCTGCTTTACTATCATTTCACAGCCTAAACGTGCAAAGGTCAGCTGTTATTAATGGCAGGCCCTGAGGAGTGTGTGTGTGTGTGTGTGTGTGTGTGTGTCTGTGTGTGTGTGTGTATGCAAATGTGCGTGAGACGGACAGACAGTAAGTGTGAAGGCTTGCATGTCACACCTTTCTGCTCTAAATGCCATGTAGCCTGCCATTAGTGTCGTTGCTGGATCGTCCCCGTGGGGCTGGAGGCTCAGGGTCGCTCTGGAAATTTGACCTGACGCTCCGTTTACTGCTTCCAACGACGACACGGGCGGTTTTATTCCTCTGCTGCGAGATAAAATCTGCTCGGGAGGAGCCGCGCGAGGTCGGGTTTCTATCTGACGCTCCGATATTTATAACTTCTGCTTCTCTACAAAGTGTAAAATCATCTCTATCCGAATGTTACATCCTCTGCTTTGGTCTTGAATTTTAAAAACAGAGCCTCTGTGATCACAGTGTACTATAATCAACTGAAGTTCGCTCGTTGCTGTTATTCAAAGTGATCATATATTCATCTCAGAGTCAGGAAAGATCATTCATACACAAGCAGAACCAACACAGTAAACCTCAAACCTCTAAGATCACCAAAGATCACGTCATTGATGCACAGGAATCAGTCGAAGCAGAAGTGAAAACAACAATACATCACATCCTAAACTCCTTCCTTATTCACGCGCCACCACCAGGTGTCGACAAACGCCTCATTACTGTGTATGCCGGAATTCAGCCTGTTCTCCGGGTCTTATGTTTAGATCGAAGCCGAGCCGAGGTGATAAAAAACTGTGTCTACTGCAGAGTCAAATGACCCGGGTGATCATAGAGGGTTTAAGTGGGATTTTTGACCAGTGGAAAAGGGGAATAATGAGGGTATCATGATTCTCCACATCCACAGTTTGGTTCAACTTTAAATCTAAAAGGTCCTATTTGTAAGAAAAGTTAATTTTTGAGTCTCATTCCCAACTCGTCTAATATTGACACCGACTCGACCTACAATCCCAAAGTGTCAGTATTGAGACTCAAAAGTCTACTTTTTCTTACAAATAGGACCTTTAAACTCTTATTTCCAGCACTGACTTCAATGCCGTTGCAAGACTTTCAAGTCTTGATCTGTAAAGATCAACAGATCATTGGTTTCATTCTTAAATTCTTCGTTAATTGGAAGGAGGCTTCATGGTATCAAGTGTGATATTGTAAAGTGACCTTTTTAATGTGTTTCAATAAGGCCATACAGTAAAATTCTGAGAATCTATCTCAAATGTAATCAATTCATCTGGGAATAAAACTGTCACTAGAGACACTAGATGGCAAAACAACAGCTTGACTTTATCCTGGTGGCTTTTTGCGGGTCAGGGTTGAGTCCAAATAATAATCACCAAAAGTAAAGATTCCAGAGTTCAACAAAAAGACCAGCCTTCAGGGACTGAAGGTTAAAAAACAAAAGATAGAAATACAGTTGGAACAAAGAGTAAACCCTCTTCAGAATCTCTGAAAAAGCACAATCGTGACACCCCTATTCACCAAGAACATGTATAGTTTAATACGATGGTGGGTCACTTTGAATAAAGGAGCCACATGTCCACCACATAAACAAAATATTCAAACTACCCAGCAGCATGTGGAGTCAAGCTTTTAATCATGACCGTCCCTTTAAACACAGTCGCTAATTGGCTAAACAAGATGCTGATGAATCCGTCTGTCTGGGAAAAGTTCTGGATAAACTTCCTCTCAGATGGACAGGGAGGAAAATCTGAAGGAGACGGATGTGTCATCAGCTCTGCTACACATCTGGACAAAACACAATAAATCAGCACGATCCTCCAAACTGCAAAGCAACAAAATGTCACCTCGTTCCGGCCTTTCGCTTCCCGCGAAAGGACAACAAATGCGGCGTAAATGCAGAACGAATGCGGTGCGAATGCATGCAGTGTTGCTGCTGCGCTCCACCTGATGTATTTTTGGCTGCGGCGGTGTCCCAGTTGTGTGCGGCTCCTTGGTGATGGGAGGCAGGTGAAGGGTGTCTGGTGACAAAATGCCTGGTGTGTAGCCTATTTTCCGGGTTTTGACCTTCCCTGAACACACCGCTGTGAGGAGAACGAAGATGAATTGGAGCGCCGAGGCTGTCCACGCAGAGACAACAGAGAAGACTAACTGATGGATATTAAGTGTTTGCCTCATTTTCTCCTTCTGTTTGCCTCTTTCTCTGCCTTCCCTTCGTTTCAGTTTTCTGTCCATCTCTTTCCTCTCTGGATCAGAGTAATGGAGTGTTTGAGGTCAGCTCAAGGTTCACGCCGGGGTTTTGGACAAACAGCAGCTCAGATTGTCTGTTGTTTAACCTGAGCGACATGGAAACAAAACACACCGCCGCCAAACAAAATAGAGGAAAATGGATTACAGTTAACGCAGAAAGATTTAATCTTAACCTCTGCAGCTCCAGACGTGATGGTGTTTGTTTTTCCAGGTCATCAAGGGTTAGAAAATCCCCTCTTTTTCCTCAGCACACACATCATCTTCTTCTTCTGCATTCTACCCTCTCAAAAATTCCCACTCTTATAATTTCCATCACTTCCTTGTTTTTCCTACACAGTGTTGTTCCTTGTCGTCACATTCGGACGATGCTCGGGAGCAGGAAGACTTTTTGTTGCTACAGCTCTGGAATGTTGATGTGATTGATTTCGAAGTTGGTACGTCAACATCCAAGATAATGGTTGTTATATAAAGTCAGAAATATAATGTATGAATTCATCAGCCATCCACATGACATGTCTGATTCACAATGGGGCCTCCATGGATCGTACTTGGCTCTGACCCATTGAAGAACGGACACAGGACCTCTGGGGGCCTCGATTGATTGGACTTTTTCCTGGAATGTCCCACAGATACTCCATCAGACCAAGATCTGGGGAATTTGGAGGCCAGGTCAACGCCTTGAGCTCTTTTATCAGGTTCCTCGGGCCATTCCTGAGCAGTTTTTGTGGTTTCCTCATTTCCTCAGTCCTCATTTCTGACAACATATACACAAATGAGGCTAATATCGGACAAGAAAATCTGTTGACAGATAAATCACCCGGGCCCTAGTTTTTATGCCTATTATCCACTTGTGTATCAAAAAAACCATGAACATTCGATAAAGCATTTGAACTGTGTGAACAAAGTCTTGCAAACACAACAAACAAAAACCAAATGCCAAATCAAGACAAATGTGAGGGCGTACTTCTTACTGCCTTAACGCCCACGTTAGGCACCCCACCCAACACCCAACTTCGAGCTTGACCTTCATTTTAATCCCGACAACACACCTGTTAAGTTTCATGACTGCGTCTTGCACAGTCGTGACGCTATCACAGTGATAATTACCAGCTCTTGCTGCTGGTAAGTATGTCCTGAATGCAGGTTTGAATAATCAGTCAGAGCTAAACTGGTTTCACAGCTCTTCAGTGTTTTTGTTTTTCTTCTTCTGTCCCAGTCAGGATCATGATGTACCGCCTCAGATATGTCAGGTAAGTTCATTTGAGTTGGGTGGAGACAATGATTCTGCCTACATCCTTGATTGTTCAGGTTAAAAAATAGGTTTAGTTTCTGCAGAAGTGAAACTTAACCCACAGTATATAAAGCTCAGCCCAGACCTCTCCTCATCAGTCCAGGTAAAGACATGGCTTTCTGTAAGTATCTCTTTTCCTTTTGACAATACTGACACACTTCTTAATTTGAAACTACTGATACATCTACTTATATGTTTTCCTTAAATGCAATAATGATAATAACCATACTAAATGTGTTATGAGATATATATTTTAATGTAGAGAAGCCAGTTACATGCTAAACTTGTATGATCTATTATGATGTAGGCTAACAAATTATTACAGTGTCATTAGAAACTAAGTTTCCTCTTGTCCATGTGCAGTAGGTGTCGCGGTCCTGGTTCTTGCTGCTCTGGCTGGAACAGCTGCTAACGAAGAAGCAGCGGAAGCAGAAAGTGAGGCGTCTTTTTGGCAGTCAGTAGGTAAGGGCAATTTCTTTAATTTTTTTAATTAACTTTAATCTTCTTTAACTTTTGTATTTAAATTGTGAGAGGATCATTGCTGCAGTAATCACAGGGTCAGTATACGTGAACAACTTCATATTGTGTTAACAGATTCATAGTTTTTGGTTCACAATAAAGTGTTAAAGTACAACACAATGACACTGCTGAGTTTATAAGTGCTACTGTGTCATTTAGTCTTTTGGCCTGAGAGCAATGTTTTCTCAGCTTTCAGCAGTGGCTAACCTAACTGGAACCCCATAAAGGTCTAAAGTGTGGATATATATTATTAAAGTTTGGGTGAAGTGATTCTGTAGAAAGATGGTTTATGGTTGAGTCTCATTCCCAGGTCGTCAAGCTTCGGGTTGGTGGCTCAGTCAGAGACACTATTGTTTATTGTTGAGTCTCATTCCTACATTGTCAGATATCGACAACTTGGGAATGACACTCAACAGTCAGGAATTGCTCACCCCTTCTTTATAGAGGCAACTGCAAAATTATATCAAGCAAAGGCAGCTGACATTTTTGTGCAAGAAATCTGTAAAACCTCCCAGTTCAATGTGTCGTCTGTAAATATTTTCATTGCACATAAATTCATGGAAGCTTTCACTTGTTGATTAACTATTGTGACAGAAATTCTTAAATAAATAAAGGAAGATTTTTTTGTTTGTCCTGCCAAAGTGTAATATGTGAGCTTTAAAACCCAAACAATGAGCTATAGGATGCTATAAAGTTCAAACAGCTGAGTGGAGCCTCGTAGTCAGGAGATTATCACCTGTAGGGCCCTTGTTTTTATGTATATTTTCCATTTGCATTGAAAATATTGAAAATGCCGAAAATCCGATGCAGTATTGAAACGTGTCGGAAAGGTCTTGGAACCGCAACAAACAAAAAAATGCTAAAAGAAAACAAATGTGAGGGCGTACTTCTTACTTCCTGCTCGCATACTTTTGACACCCCACCCAACATTTGTTGACAATATTGATACACTTCTGAATTTGAATCTACTAATACTTCTACTTTTATGTTTTCCTTAAATGCAATAATAATAATAACCATACTAAATGTGTTTGATTAAACCAGAACAGCTGTAAACCTTTGTTCGATTTTCATCTCTTGTTTCAGGCAAAGTTGCTGCCATTGGAGTAGGAGCAGGAGTAGGAGCAAGTAAGTCTTTGGATAACCTTTACAGAGAACATCTGTTTGCTTTTCAATTGATTTTAATACATTTTAATGTAGAGAAGCCAGTTACATGCTAAACTTGTACGATCTATAATGATGTGGGTTAACAAATTATTCCAGTGTCAATAGAAACTAAGTTTCCTCTTGTCCATGTGCAGTAGGTGCCGTGGTCGTGGCTCCTGCTGCTCTGACTGCAATAGGTTTCACTTCAGCTGGAATAGCAGCAGGCTCCATTGCTTCTGGCATGATGGCATCTGCTGCAGCTGCTAGCGGAGGAGGAGTGGCAGCAGGAAGTGCGGTGGCTGTTTTGCAGTCAGTAGGTAAGGGCAATTATTTTAATGTTTTAAATTAACTTTAATCTTATTTAACTTTTGTATTTAAATTGTGAGAGGATCATTGCTGCAGTAATCACAGGGTCAGTATACGTTAACAACTTCATATTGTGTTAACAGTTAATAGGTTTTGGTTTACAATAAAGTGTTAAAGTACAACACAATGATACTGCTGAGTATATTGGTGCTACTGTTACATTTAGTCTTTTGGCCTGAGAGCAATGTTTTCTCAGCTCCTCTGTAGTTCGATACCTTCATATAAAACCTGTGTAATCTGCTGTAGGTGCAGCTGGTGTGTCGGCAGCTACCACTGCAGCTACCACTGCCGTTGGAGCAGCAGTAGGGGCGGTGCTTTCAACCGCGGCTAACCAAACTGGAACCGCATAAAGATCTACAGCGTGGATATATGTTATTAAAGTTTGGGTGAGTGATTCTGTAGAAAGATGGTTTATGGCTGAGTCTCATTCCCAGGTCGTCAAGCTTCGGGTTGGTGGCTCAGTCAGAGACACTATTGTTTATTGTTGAGTCTCATTCCTACATTGTCAAATATCGACAACTTGGGAATGACACTCAACAATCAAACTTTCTCAAGAATTGCTCACCCCTTCTTTATAGAGGCTACTGCAATTTATATTGAGCAATTTTGTCATCTCAAACAGCTGACATTTTTGTGCAATAAATGTGTAAAACCTCCCACTTCAATGTGTCGTCTGTAAATATTTTCATTGCACATAAATTCATGGAAGCTTTCACTGGTTCACTATTGTGACAGAAATTCTTAAATAAATAAAGCAAGATTCTTTGTTCATCCAGCCAAAGTGTAAAATGTGAGCTTTAAAACCCAAACAATGAGCTACAGGATGCTATAAAGTAAAAATCTAAAAGTATTGTCCTTTTATATAACTGTCTTTCTGCACCTTGTTCTCAATAAAAAGATAGTTGAAAAAAAAGAAAAAAAGGATGCTATAAAGTTCAAACAGCTGAGTGGAGCTGTGTAGTCAGGTGATTATCGCCTGGAGAGCCCTAGTTTTTATGCATATTTTCCATTTGCGCATATAGAAAACCCTGAAAATGCAGAAAATTCGATACAGTATTGAAACGTGTCAAAAAGGTCTTGCAAAAACAAACAAACAAAAAAAAGCCAAAACAAAACAAATGTGAGGGCGTACTTCTTACTTCCTGCTCGCCTACTTACGGTACCCCACCCAACACCCAACTGCGAACTCGACCTTCATTTTGATCTCAACGACACACCTGTAAAGTTTCATGACTGTGTCTTATGCAGTTGTGACGCTATCACAGTGATAATTATCAGCTCTTGCTGCTGGTAAGTTTGTCCTGAAGGCAGGTTTGAATGAGCAGTCAGAGCTAAACTGGCTTCAGAGCTCTGTAGTGTTTTTGTATTTGTTTTTCTTCTTCTGTCCCAGTTACAGTCATGATGTACCACCTCAGACATGTCAGGTAAGTTCATTTGAGTTGGGTGGAGACAATGATTCTGCCACACCCTCATTTGTTCAGATTAAAAAATAGGTTTCGTTTCTTCAGAAGTGAAACTTAACCCACAGTATATAAAGCTTGGCCCAGACAGTTCCTCATCAGTCCGGGTAAAGACATGGACGTCTGTAAGTATCTCTTTTCCTTTGACAGTACTGACACACTTCTTAATTTGAAACTACTTATACTTCTACTTTTATGTTTTCCTTAAATGCAATAATGATATACTAACTGTGTTTGATTAAACCAGAGCAGCTGTAAACCTTCTTGTTCTATTTTCATCTCGTGTTTCAGGCACAATTACTGCCATTGGAGTAGGAGCCGTAGCAGGAGCAAGTAAGTCTTTGGATAACTTTTACAGAGAACCTCTGTTTGCGTTTTTATTTATCACATTTATTTTAATACATTTTAATCTAGAGAAGCCAGTTACATGCTAAACTTGCACGACCTATTATGATGTAGGCTGACAAATTATTCCAGTGTCATTAGAAACTAAGTTTCCTCTTGTCCATGTGCAGCAGGTGCTGTGGTCGTGGTTCCTGCTGCTCTGGCTGGAATAGGTTTCACTTCAGCTGGAGTAGCAGCAGGCTCCTATGCTGCTAGCTGGATGGGATCTATTGCAGCTGCTAACGGAGGAGCAGTGGCAGCAGGAAGTTGGTTTGCTGTTTTGCAGTCAGTAGGTAAGGGCAATTTCTTTTATTTTTTAAATTAACTTTAATCTTCTTTAACTTTTGTATTTAAAAGGTGAGAGGATCATTGCTGCAGTAATCACAGGGTCAGTATATGTTAACAACTTCATATTGTGTTAACAGATTCATAGTTTTTGGTTCACAATAAAGTGTTAAAGTACAACACAATGACACTGCTGAGTATATTGGTGCTACTGTTACATTTAGTCTTCTGGCTTGAGAGCAATGTTTTCTCAGCTCCTCTGTAGTTCGATACCTTGATATAAAACCTGTGTAATCTGCTGTAGGTGCAGCTGGTCTGTCGGGAGCTGCCACTGCAGCTGCATCTGCCGTTGGAGCAGCAATAGGGGCGGTGCTTTCAGCCGGGGGTTGCTAATCTGAAACCCCATAAAGATCTACAGCGTGGATATATGTTATTAAAGTTTGGGTGAGTGATTCTGTAGAAAGATGGTTTATGGCTGAGTCTCATTCCCAGGTCGTCAAGCTTCGGGTTGGTGGCTCAGTCAGAGACACTATTGTTTATTGTTGAGTCTCATTCCTACATTGTCAAATATTGACAACTTGGGAATGACACCCAACAAACAAACTTTCTTCAGAATTGCTCACCCCTTCTTTATAGAGGCAACTGCAATTTATATCAAGCAATTTTGTCATCTCAAACAGCTGACATTTTTGTGCAATAAATCTGTAAAACCTCCCACTTCAATGTGTCGTCTGTAAATATTCTAATTCATTTCATTATCACCTGTAGGTTCATAACTATGATATATTCATTAATGCAGCTTGAAGTTAACTGACTCTTTGAATGTCTTTAAAACATACTAGCATTACTTTACCTTACATTAAGTTAAGATTTTAGTGAAAGACAAAAAACCTTAAGTAAGGTAATCATTAATTTGAGGCCCTTTTTGTAAGAAAAGTAGATTTTTGAGTCTCACTCTGAACTCTTTGGGATTGTAGGACGGGTCGGCCACCATCCCAAAGCATCAGTTTTTGACGAGTTGGGAGTGAGACTCAAAAATCTGTTTTTCCTACAAATAGGACCTTTAAGTCCCCCTGCATGACTACAGGATAATCGAACCACTGGAATGATGTGTGTTCCCTGTTGTGACGGTTCAAAATAAATCAGGATATCAACACAGGACCGTATGTTATCGAGCTGGACATAACACTTGTTAGGATATTCTCGATTATCCTGATGGTGGACAATCACCACGATGAACTCATGCTGCGTGTTTTTATCTCGATCTGTGATAAACTCTTATATCCTTCATCCCTACTGACAGGCCTGACGCGTCTTCTGATTAGTTTTCACTGTCGCGCCTCTGCAGATAACTTGAACTGTCATGTAGCTGTTTATACACTCAGGTTCACCCCCTCTGTCCTCAGTACACTTCACTATGTGGAGACACACTCGGTCTGTGGCGTTTTACAGTTGTATGTATAGAATATATATATATAGAATTTACTAGTTACTGTGTACTTGTTCCACGGGACAGAAAATCATTTCAGAGGACGTGCGAGAGACAGAAAGAAAGGTGAGCTTGTACACCACACACACACACACACACACACACACACACACACACACACACAGAGCGGTGGGACAGATAATACCAGATGAAGATTGAAATGGGAGGAAGAATCAATATTTCCATTCAAACGTCTGTTTCATTTTCTCCAGATTAGAGGAGACTGTTTCTCTCCTGTTCCATCACCAACCGGCCACCGGCCACAACACTGCCACTCTGTGTGTGTGTGTGTGTGTGTGTGTGTGTGAGACAGTGAGAGAGAGACAGAGAGAGAGCACCTAGTGTCCTCACAGGGATGGAAAAAGATAACGATATGTAACATATGAGACCACCGAGGGGTCTCTATAGGTAACATAAACGTGTGTGTGTGTGTGTGTGTGTGTGTGTGTTTGTGAGTGTGCTTGTCCACACTTGGTACATTCCATTTCCACCGTCCACAGTGTCCAAATAAACTGTCAACCCTGGAATGGCTGATAAAGAGAGAATGTGTGTGTGTGTGTGTGTGTGTGTGTGTGTGTGTGTGTGTGTGTGTGTGTCACAATATTTGTCCTGTGTTATTGGAGCTCTGAGGCCACAGAGTCTTCTATAAACACCCAGCTGTGAATTATTCAACAAATAAACACATCTAACACCTCACACACACACACACACGCACACACTTTATCTATGCTCACACACACACATACATATTCCGACAAAACACACATTTTAGAGATGGATTAACGTTACTCAACTGACTACATGAACACACACACATTTCACCGGTGTCTCGGTCCGACCATGAGACACACATATCCACACACACACACACACACACACACACACTCAGACGTATAACAAAGTGTGTAGATTTGATTGTTTAAAGGAGAAAGAGGCTGATGGATTGAATCAACTTTAGACACACACACACACACACACACACACACACACACACACACACACACACAGAGGCCATTTCATTTTGTCCCAGCTTAAGTGGATTTGTCTGTTGGTCAGTTCAGTGGAAGGTGAAACTCAACCGGCTGTTACGTTCAGTGACGGGCTGACACCTACAGGTCCACTGAGGTACTGCAGGGAACTACCTGCTCTGCTCATGGTCAAGGGGTGTGTGTGTGTGTGTGTGTGTGTGTGTGTGTGTGTTACATCACCCTCAGCATCACCGACATCAGTTTATCAGTTCTTAGACTATAGTTCTTGGAAGGAAACCTCAAATCCGCCAAGACAATTGCAATTGACGCATCTCTATTTAAAATCTAAGGCACCAAACTGGATCATGAAAACATAAAAACAGCAATCAGAGCACTATGTGTTCCTCAAACAACATGCAACAACACAAAGGGTGAGAGCCAGGGCCCCAAAACACTGCGTCTAGATCTACCTGTGTCAACATATCACAGCCTGATACGGAGACCGAACGACAACAAACTGACACACACCTGCCAGGTGCAGCGACGGCAACACGTCAGCTGTAGACAGGGTCACAGAAACATAAGGACCACGTCCAACAGCATCCACATCAAGCCTCCCAGATTCACCTGCTGTGCTTCAATTATTTAAATCAACTGATTCAAAAGAATTTAAAAAAATTGTGAATAAAAAATTATCACAATTTGACGAACGTTTGGAAAACACAAAAATATTCAGTTTGCAAAGACAGAAAAACAGCAAATCATCACATTTGAGAAGCCAGAGGAAGTTTCAGCTTGATAAACACTAAGAACTGCTATAATATTTAATTTCCTGGTGATTAATGAATCAAACTAATCAACCAATTAAGTCCTGTATTTCAGTTCAGTTTTGAGGCACTTCTACTTTAACAGGGCAAGTTAAATCCATTTTATGGTACTTAATACTTCTACTCCACTACATTTTGGTGGCAAACATTTAACTTTATAATCCACTAGTAGTTTAACTGCAGATTCAAATCGTGAATACAAAATATATATAGCTGATCAAATAAAAACATTGTGAGATATTGTTCAAGATCAAGCTACCAACAGTTTATAATTCTGCCTATCTTTAGCCCAGTAATTTAACATGAATACTTTTTAAATTAGTCATTTTAATTTTCATAATGAGTTCTACTTTTACAAGTTACATTTTATGGTATAAGCCTCTGTTGTAAATACAAATATACTTTAATATCTACTTTTATACAACTTTAAATGACTTTTACTTCAGTATTTTGACTGCACACTGTGGTATTACTGCTTTGACTGAAGCTAAAGTCTAATCACCATTAATGTTAATTTCAGCTCTCGTGTGCATAAGGAAAATAAAAGTTTAACAGCTTACCTTTGATGATTTCAGTGTGTGTCTCCTGTCGTGTCCATGCCTCCAGGTAACCAGTGGTCCCAGTAAAACCACAGCTTGTGGGCAGAGGTCCAGCAGTCCACCAGGTGATGGAGGCTCCTCTCCTCTGACTTGTTTATAGCCACAGGTTGTTTTAAGGCTAATCGGCAGTTAGCCACGTTAGCTACCTAGCTAGCCTACTTTACAACAAACCCGCGGGGAGCAGGTGTTTATTTACAGTGACGGCCGGATTTTTAACTCTTCTTCTTTTCCTTCCAGCATCATTTTGTGACAAAAACCAATCAAAGTTTCACATTATAAACGTGAGTTTCCAATAACAAGACGCTCAGCTAGCTTCGAGATGTTGTTCCTCTCTGCGCCGCTGAACGATGATTGACAGATAACCGTTGACCTTTCTTTGACCCTTCGATATGCCCCGCCCCCTAGTTACGGTTGCTATGGCGACATTTCAGTCCTAGCAGTAAGCGGTTAGCAAGCAGTTGCGGATTTACCACTAAAAGCCATAGAAAAGGTATTTCAGGAGTATTTTTTATAATAAAATGTATTGTTTTTTATTTAAAACAGAGATAGATAAAAACAGTTTCAGCCAAATGTTTATAACTCCAGCTAACTCTTTTCAGCTGTAGCTAGCTAGCAACCAAACTAGTGGTATGGAAAATATGCTGATTCACTGTCTGTGTGTGGCTGAAGCTGGGAGGCAATTAGCTTAGCTTAGCATAAAGACTGGAGAGAAACAGCTAGCCTATTATTGCAGTTGACGTTTGCGGATTTAACCGCTAATAAAGGACGATTCCAGTTTAATTTCTTTAATATAATTGGTTAATAAGTTCAAACAAAGGCTTACCTTAGCCAATGACGACTGAAAGTGGGGGATTAAATGTCAAGCCTGGGTCTGTGTAATGTGCAACAACACATAAACCAATAAATAATTGACTTCTTTTATCTTGTTTTATTAATTTATAGACAAACTAAAATGCAAAAATTAGTTGTGGGCTTGAACTATTTCTTTTTTTCTTATTTTTCTACAACAGCTTGACCCAAATCTGGATAATTGTAGAATGTAAATTCTGACCTAAGTCAGTATAAACTCCATAATTGGTCCCCCTTTCCTCAATGATATCTAAGGCCCTGAATGGTAAACTGCAAAGCCTGTGTGTTAAAATAATAAAGTGCGCTTCATTTTTATCCATGAAAGCTTTTTCTTAAAAGTTATATATTTATTTTAATTCTGTTTGTCCTTTCAGGCACTGGATGCACCTTTCTAATTAAACAGAATCTTATCCAAACAATGACGATGAGATTTGAGGCTTGAAAAACATAAAACTTTTATTTTTACAGCATTAACTAACCCTACTGCTAAAAATGAACTGTGTTTCAAGTCTGTAACTCTGCCTCCCTCTGGTGGTCTAAAGTCTACATTTCACCCACAAGTCGCCTGCAGATGATTGCTGTTATTTCTCTTTTTTGATCATGTAGCTGTTGTGAAGGACTTTGAGACTGTAGCAGACACGTTCAAACACAAAACAACACTTAAAACCTGGAAATGATCAGTCACCGGCGCTGCTTTTACAGAGTTTTCAAACCCGTGTTTATTGATCCACTGATGTGTCTGCTCACGGTTTCAAAAAGCATCTCCAATACAACACAGCCAGCGTTTTACTTCAGAATAAAAATCTGTAAAAACACACACACACACACACACACACACACACACACACACACAAACAAACCTTCATCGTCAGCTCGGGAGTCAACAAGCACACACAGACACACAAACACACACACACCTTAAATAGCAGCTTTTGTACAGCACACCCACACACAGAGACGAAGACAATAAAAGAATTATACAAAATGAAACAATTACAGAAACACAAATCAATGACATTTAAAAAATAAAAGGTACCTCATGTTGCATTTACTCATTAAAGGGGAATTTCACTGAATCTGAGACTTGAACAGGAAACAGAGAAAATGCAATTATCTGGTCTGGTTTCCTTTACTGATATAAAACATTTGAGATATTACAATTTATGTTTTATATACAGGTAGAGTCTTAAACAGGTCAGGCAACACAACTGGTGCATTTCCAAAGGTAAAAAAAATAAATTAACTCAAAACAAATTATGATAAAGTCCCCAGTTTTCAGGTGGAATCAGTATTTCAGTAAATACACGACTTTTCAGAAACAGCAGAAATGAAAACAAACACACACATTCACATTAGGAGGTGATACAGTATGAAGCTGCAGGTCGACATTCAACAGAAAGACAGAAAGAAAGAAAATAAATTTCCCTTAAGCATCAATTTCTCAGTGCACTCATTTGTGTTCATCAGTTGGAAACACCCAACAGGTCGGTAAAACTGTCCAACAGAGATGAATCCAGTGTTGGTGTGTTCAGGACTACAACTTCTAATACAATTAATCATTTTTCAATCAGGTGATAAATTATTTAGTTGATAAAATGTCAATAAATGGTGGAAATGTTCTCCCATCACATGTTTCCAGCAGCAAACGTCTTGAGATCGCTGTTGTTGTTGTCAGACCATCATTTAAATCATGAACAGCTGATCTACTGTTTGACATTTGTAAAGCAAAAATAAAAATGTTGTGAGCTTCGCATACGTGATGATTTACTGTAGTTCTCTGGTTTATATGATTGTAGGGTTTTGCAGCCAATGATTATTTTCATTGTCAATTAATCTGTCAAACATTTTCATCATTTAGTCAGTAAAACGCCCCAAAAAACTGGGGAAAATGCTCATCAAAACCCAAAGATTCTTCATCTACTGTCAGAAATGAGCAAGAAAAGCAGAAAATCCTCACATTTAAGAGGCTGGAGCTTAAAAATATGACTGAAACGATTCATTGATTATCAAAAAAGTTGGCAATTATTTTTCTTTCAATCCACAAAAGCGACTCATCATGCTGCTATATTGAACAGTTAATTTCATAACTGAAGTTTGAGAGAAAAAGAAGCACTTTGGAGACTGGGAAATAAAAATGAGCATTTTCCTCCATTCTTTCACATTTTATAGACTTAATAATTCATCTAAAATCTAAATAATTGTAATAATTGGTCTAGTTGTAGATCTACAATCATATAAACCAGATAAATCTAATAATAATATCGTTTAATTTAGTTGATCGAGTGATAAATCCTTTCAGCACTGCTGTTTTTAAGGAATAATGTATCATAACCGATAGAAACCACCGCCAGAAACACAAAAATAACACCTTGTTGGAATGAAATGGACTTAACTGGTAAGCGAAGATAAAGTTTCTGCAAGTTCCATCAAAATGAACCTCACTTTGAAAACCCCGAGCCGTTAACAGCTGCTTTACAGACGGCAGGTAACAGTACCAGATCTGACTCAGCAGATTCACAGAGTCGAAGACAGAAGCTGCTGTTACTAAGAGTTTACTTGTGTTCGAGGAGGTCCGGACCGGAACCAGGACTCACAGCTCCGTCTTCTGCCCGGACAGAGGCACCTGTGGCTGGATGTCCTCGTCCGACGACACCCCTCCGTCCGTCTTCTCCACCGGAGCTTTGCTCTTTTTCTTCTTCTTCACCTTCTTCTCCTTCTTCTTCTTGGTCGTCTTCTCTCCCTCCGAGCCGCCGTCTCCTCCCTCCTTCTTCCCTCCCTTCTTCTTTTTCTTCTTCTTCTTGTCCTCGGCGATGGCGGCCTGGTCTCCCTTCTTATGCTTCTGTGGAGTCCAGTCCTCAGCCAGGCAGGCTGGACACAGGACAGCAGAGAGGAGAGGAGAGGGGAGGGAGAAAGAAATGAAGGGGGAGGGGTCGAAAAAGACGGGACAGATGGAGGTAAAATGAAAAACAAAGAAAGAGAAGGAGGACGAACAGAGGCAAGACAAAGAGGAAGACAATAAAGACAGGAGAGAGATGTGAGACAGAGGTTAAAGATGAGACACAGAAAAGTAAAGAAGACAAATGACAGACCAAAATGTAGAAAATGAAATATCTGTGTATGTGATGTGTGTGTGTGTGTGTGTGTGTGTGTGTGTGTGTGTGTGTGTGTGTGTGTGTGTTACCTTTGTCCTGTCCCTTGAGGACATGTTTGTCGCACAGATACATGGTCAGGTCTTCTTCCTGGCTCCCTTTGTACCAGTCCTCGATCACCTCCTCATACTGCTCCACCAACACATCACACTGACACACACACACACACACACACACACACACACAGTACGAGTGTCAATGAACATCACACACAAGTAGAATTCAAATGGTTTTTGTTATGTCATGTAACAAAATCAAAACCAAGAAAAATACTTTTTTCATTGCTTGTTTCCATCTGTGATGTCACTTTAGCTTCTCGTCCTTCTTTTGGCTACCAATATATTTTAATCTGTGCTAATCTGACACTGACTTTAGCTCGACTGATGCCAGCTGTTGGATCACCACAGGTTTTTTCCCCCTTGTCTCTCAGCAAGAAAATTAATTCGACTTAAATCTCTGTACATTTGACTGGACGTGGGATTTTCACTCGTTCCAGTGGATTTCGGTGAAAGCACCTGTTTTTTGAGGTCGGCCACTTCTGCTGACGTCTCGTTCCAGAGCTCGTAGGGAATATCCATCACCACGTTCACTCCTTTATTCACCAAACCATGAAGGGTGGAGAACGTCTCCGACATGCCCTGCAGACACACACACACACACACACACACACACACACACACACACACACACACACATATAACAGTGCTGTCAGACAGAATGCAAACTTTTTAAAATTTGTACCATGAAGCGTCTCATCTTCATGCAAAACATTTCCAAACTGCACTACGAGCACCACTGGAGGGCTTTTGTCTTAAAGCACACAGAACATGTGGAACCTTCAGTCAGCCGTCCAACTTTATACAAGTTTCAACACAGGTCGGTTTCACTGCACTGGACAAAATGCAGTTAAAAAAAGTGACAGTTGAGCGAAAAGACAAACACTTTGTGCAGCTGTACTGCATCATGGGACATGTGGTTCTGCAGGTGTCATGTTTTCAGGGGCGATGCTCTGCACGATCACTTCCTCAATCTAAATATAAACCACTTAACTGTCACTCTGACAGCCTGACACATGACGGGGGAACTGTACAAGCTGAATACAGCTCGACAGTAAACGGCTGTGAGACTGAACCAACAAACACACAGCTGAAAGATCTGAGAGACAAGTCAAGTACCAGAATCTGTTACACACACACACACACACACACACACACACACACACACACAGACACACACTGACCTTGGCAAAGCGGTTACTGCCGGTCCTCTCTTTGTGCAGATTGTACTCCAGCAGCCTCTGACACACATTTTCTACAACCTCGATGAATCTCAGGTCTCTGTGGGGGAAGACAGAAGGAGAGAGATCAGGAGATCTGCCGTCACACCGCTCGGCTCAGAGCCACCAGACTCCACTGAAAAAAACAACGATTTTACCTCACAGAACATGGGAGTTACTGCCAACGTTACAGCTACCTCGATCGGTTTGGTTAGTTTGTGTTGTTGTGAGTTTAACCCTGCCAGCTGAGGTGACCTGCTGGTCTGAGTACTGTGTTATGTAAAACACAGCTGGTTGGTGAAACTGAGATGATTGAATCACGTTATAAGTTTTACATTGTGGACGAGTTGAAGGCTCGACGACGCTGAGCTCTGTTATCACACAGCCACCAGCAGCCTCGGTTCAGCCGCAGCTTCCCTGTTCTATAATAAGAGTCTCCACAGGAACTGAGACCTGACCAAGTTCCTGTCCCCTGCTGCCAGAGAGAGTGTGTGTGTGTGTGTGTGTGTGTGTGTGTGTGTGTGAGTGAGAGTGTGTGTGTGAGAGACAGAGAAGATCCAGAATCATCTGAACAAACTCTGCGTCCACAGACAGCAGAGTCGGAGGTTCAGTCTCTCCTGTGAGGTGAAAACACACTTACGACTTGTTGTATTTGATGGGCGGCGCCCCCTTGCTGTCTATGAAGTGGTAGTTCCTGTCGATCACCTCTTTGGTCTTCCCCGTCTCATGGAACGCCGACTTCATCTCGATGCTGACAAACTTACACACTGGAGGAGGAGAAGGGAGAGTGTGTTTTACACTAGAGAAACTGATCCTCTGCATCTGTAAACTGGATCTGCACTGGTTTATATGTCAGCAGGCAAGGAATGATAGGAGGAATAACAAAAATGGGTTTAAAATTAGTCAGAAATCGTGCAAAAGCAGTGAAAATGTCGAGCTCAGGACACATTTGGTTATAGATCTTCAATAATTTATAGGATTATCATCAAAAATGTGTCTTTATTTTTAAGTATTTATGCTAAAAACAACAAATATCAGCTGATATATGTGTAAAATCTAAATTTCTCAATCTATATTGGTCTAAGAAATATCCAAAATCAGTCAGGCTTAAATGACCGTTACAGCCATCTATATTTCATTGATTCACACATCATAATTTCAATAATTCTATTCATAAAATTAGCAATTTTATTTAAAAAGAAAGGAAAAAAAGGTACTTGACTTTTTGTTGCATGACTTAAACTTTTTTATTTGTTTATTTCATATATATATGAAATGTATCAAGGTTGAATTAAAGGTTTGAATCACTCATTCTTTGTTCTTGTTCTAGCTTGTTGAACAATGTTAGCATTAGTTAGCATAATTAGCTGAATTAACAATCGTGACATCATTCATTTTTTTTGACATTTTCCTGAGCCGATTGTAGAAATAAAAGAAGATTTGAAAAGATATATTAGACATCTTATATAAGATAAATTATCACATGAGTAACATTTTGTTCTTGTGCTGTTTGACGTCAGATGATGTTGTGTTGTTGACATGGATGTAAACAGCTTGCTAACAGCTTTAATCCAACAACCCTCAGCGTCTCTCTCAGAGTAAACCACCACACAGAGATATTAAAGTCCTTGTCCCTGCTCTCCCTCTGCTGTGGGCCCCTGCAGGTTCTCCTCCTCTCAGAACCGAACCGAGCCGAGCTAACACCAACACTTAGCTTACCTTCACATTTGTTAGGAAGATGAACCCAGTCATCATCCCCCTCTTTCTTCGCTGCTCCGACCGACGAAATCACCCAGAAAACCGTCAGGAATCTCGCTAAAATCATGTCGTCGGCTCAGTCCGACGCTTTATCCGCGTGTAAAAGTCGTTTTGTCGTTAAAAAGCCGGTGGAGGACCGTTATTTTTCTGTTTCCACATCCTTCTGTGGCTCATCACAGCTGCAAAAACCTCGATGTAATCACTTCCGCCTTGGGCGCGACGCACGCTGAGCTCCCGGCCAATCAGAGGGGTAGTAGTGGCAGAGGCTCGACCAATGAGCGGCAGAGGAGCGCCTGAAAGATTGTAAAGTGTAAGAGGTGTCACTCTGAGCTTATTTTAAGGCACAGCCAAACAGGAAGTGGACATTTATTAAGTAGTATCACAACAACAATACAATTCTGAATTTTTTCCTTTTTTTTGTTTTTTTTTTTACAATTCTGACCTTTTTTCTTTTTTCTTTTACAATTCTGACTTTTTTTTTTTTTTTTTTACAATTCTGACTTTTTTCTTTTTTTTGTTTTTCTTTTACAATTCTGACAATTCTTACAATTCTATCTTTTTTTATTTTTAATTTTTTTTTTACAATTCTTACCTTTTTTTTTTTTTTTTTTTTACAATTCTTACATTTTTTTCTTTTTTTTTGTTTTTTACAATTCCGACTTTCACTTCACTATCCTGACTTGGAAAAGGGGTGGAACAGTGGCATGTATTCTTTTTGTATATATATTCTTTATAATAATATAATAACGTTTAAAATAGGGGAAAAGGGTACGACCTTTGAAGTTCTTCTAAACCCAGGTTTATACATAATTGCATCCATACCTCAAAAGATAAATTGAAAAATAAAAATACTCTTTGGACCTCATAGAGAGCAACAAGAAATTGTCTGGTTAAGCACTTCAGAGGCGTTTTGGGAATTTGCTGGGCTTAGATATCAACTAAATACTGTTATATTATTATTTGTTTTTAAAATTAGGGAAAGGTTGTTGTTGTTCTCTTAGTTAAAGGGAGGGTCCAAAGAAAATATTTAATTATGCTGGAGATAAGTTATCCATATTTCATAAAGAGTGGCCCCTGCATGAGGTATTTCCTGTCCCTTAATTATTCATATTTTATTCCTTTTTTCCTGGAGACCAAAGAGCAGGAGACGTAGAAGGCAGTCTTTCCACAAGCCGAGCCAGAATGTGCACACCTTGTTTTTGCCGATGAGTGACTCCTCTCGTCTGTAGAACATCTTTGACTGCAACGTGCTGCAATCTTCAGTTTCATCCAGCAGAGGGCGCCACGCACACACCTGAAGCTCACCGTCACTGGTTACACAACACTGATTTGAAACCAAAATGTGTGTAAGTGTGTGTGTGTGTGTGTGTGTGTGTGTGTGTGTGTGTGTGTGTGTGTGTGTGTGTGTGTGTGTGTGTGTGTGTGTGTGTGTGTAGCTGTGTCAGCATCACCGTCCGTTCTGAGGAGACAGTCATCAGAGTTGTGATATGTCAAGGCCCGGCTGTTGCCAACGGTGACACATCCGCTGACATTTGATTGGTTCGGGGTCAGCGGACGTGATTATTCAGCCAGTAGCCTTTGACCAGCTGCAGGTTACATTCAGCAGGGACATGAATGACAAGTCACTTCGTGTGTCCATTCAAATGTTTAATCTCTTTAGAAGTTGTAGTCAGAATGTGGCCCATGTTCGACTGCAGGTAACCATAGAAACGATGCTACAGACGCTTTAAAAAGGGAATTCAGTCAACTTGATGTCCGGAATGAGTCGTCAAAGTGCAAACAGCCGACTGTCTTTGGTGTTATTGTTGCCATCGTGAGCTCAGAGACGACCCGATTGCTTTTCAGCTGCCAACAACAACTCAGTGAAAACATGAGTCGTCTTTCTTTGAGTCTTTAATGGAGACGTGACGGCGGACAGATTTCTCTGTGAGCTGATCTCAGACGACCTGTTTCGTCTCTCTGCTGTCATTACAGCCGTCACCTCTTCATTCACCGCCACCGGTGTGGAGAACCTGTCTGCGGCTCCTCAGGGGGGATCTCTGATTGGCTGCTAATGAATGATTTCTGCTCCATAAATCAATGTAATTAACAGGGTCAATTACATGAAGTGTCTTTAACAAATAAAGCATGTGCAGTCTTGTTCAGGTGGTGTCGTCTGTCCTCATGGAGTTCAAATCGCTGCTTCAAGTCCTCCTAGATATGAAAGTCAGGCTTTAATTTGTTCTTGTCCCTGAGAGTTAATGTGAGATTATCTGAGAATGTCTCACGAGGTCTCGACTGAAGTCAGTCTGCAGCTGCTGTTGAACCTTTTGGACTACAGACGTGGTTTTAGGCTCTTTTGTAAGGTACGTAAGTACTGTAAGTACTGCTACCATTAATCTATGTTCAGATGCTTTTTTTAAAAAAAATAAATTACAATTCAGTTTTTTGTTGTTTTTTAGTTGTTGTTTTTTTAGTCATTTAACAATTCTGACTCCTTTTTTCTACAATTCAGACTTTTTTAAATTATTTTTTAAAATTATGAAATTGTATTTTATTTGACATTTCTGAGTATTTCCTCATAATTCTGACCTAAAACTTTCAAATCCAACTTACAATTCTGACTTTTTTTTTTTTTTTTTTTATAATTCTGACTTTTTTCTTTTTTTTTTTTTTTACAATTCTGACTTTATTTTTCTTTTTTTTACAATTCTGACTTTTTTTCTTTTTTCTTTTTTTACAATTCTGACTTTTTTCTTTTTTTTTACAATTCTGAACTTTTTTTCTTTTTTCTTTTTTTTACAATTCTGAACTTTATTTTTCTTTTTTTTACAATTCTGACTTTTTCCTTTTTTTACAATTCTGACTTTTTTGTTTTTTTACAATTCTGACTTTTTTCTTTTTTCTTTTTTTACAATTCTGACTTTTTTTTTTTTTTACAATTCTGACTTTTTCTTTTTTTTTTTTTTACAATTCTGACTTTTTAATTTTTTTACAATTCTGACTTTTTAATTTTTTTTTACAATTCTGACTTTTTTCTTTTTTCTTTTTTTTTTACAATTCTGAACTTTTTTTTTTTTTTACAATTCTTACTTTTTTTCTTTTCTTTTCTTTTTTCTTTTTTTACAATTCTGACTTTATTTTTCTTTTTTTTTTACAATTCTGTCTTTCACTTCGCTATGCTGATTTTCTTTCCTTTCAGAACTCAAAACATTATTTCACAGCGGCCCTGATCTTCTCCCGTACTGTAAAACTCAAAGGTATCTGATCACTGACGATCTCCTTCACACGTACAGATATCCTCAGCTCTCCTATCATCCCCTGTAGAGGAGAAACATATGTGCGTTTGCATCCTAAAAATAAAGTTTGAATGTGTTAGACGTGTGTGTGTGTGTGTGTGTGTGTGTGTGTGTGTGTGTGTGTGATGGAGAGGGAGATAAAGCTCCGCAGTGAGATGAGAGTGTTTCTCAGTAGTTCAATAATAGTCCAGTTTCTCTGAGAGGTGCTTCAGTATACTGCTGCCTGCCAAAAGGACAGCCAGCTTCTCATTCCACGGCACACACACACACACACACACACACACACACACACACACACACACAGATCAGTGTGTGTCTCATAGCAGAGCTTGACACTGAGTTGGTGGAGGGGAGGTTGATGTAGAGAGAGAGAGAGAGAGAGGGAGATGAAAGCAGGTTTTATTCAGCCGTGCAGCCCACACAACGGGCGAGCGAGGGCTTTGTTAAAAAACTCTCATCTCTCCACATCTCCCTCTCCTCTGCTCTGCTTTTCAGCCGTTCCTTGAATAAAATAATAATACATTCAGATTATATAGAGAAAAAAAAGAGAGCAGCTCTCTCGCTCTCGACGCGTACGGCTTTTAGCGGTTTGTTAAACCGGCTAGCGCGCGAACACAAACAGTCAACTGGAACAATGAAACCGACCCGATCGCTAAAAGCACGGCACAACAAACAGGCCGGATGGAGCGCGAGTGGGATCGGAGGCTTTGTGCTCAGACAAATAGTGTTTTTCACCACGAAGTTTGAAGCATTAGCGCTTCAATTCAGCCCACTCGTCCTCTCAGCTCCCCCGAAAATGTTCCGCTCTTCAGTCGTTTTCTGAACATTTACATTAAATAAAAGTCTACGTTTGTAACGGAAACCGTTTCCTAAGAATGCAAACTTGAGGTTTCAGGATTTGGGGGAAGAAAATGTGAGTTTCTGTCAACTATTGTCGACGTTTGTTGGCTTTTTATTGAATAATATTCTGACTGTTTTAGTCAGAATATGTATTGATGTGTTTGACGACTGTGTGTCGAACAAAGCTTTGTTCGACACACAGTCGTCAAACACATCAATACATATTCTGAAAAAACAGCTTCACTGCTATTTTCTGCAGGATCAAAACAACTTTTTCTATCCCTTTATTCCAACAGCGAGTCAACAAACGCACAATAATCCGAAGCCTTGTTCAAAAAGAAAAAGAACAAATGTTGTGTAACTGCTGTCTTGCCAAGAAAAGAAAAGTCGTTTCCCATCATCGTGTTTGTCATTCGATAAAATCTAAAAATGTATCCCCTCCGTCATTTTTCAAAATAAAACACAAGATTAATTATAGATATTTTATTAAGTATTGTCCCAAAAACACCGTCTCTTCCTGCTCAGCTAACATAAAAAACATTTTCTCGTCAAATTTCTGGCGTTTCTGCTCGAGTGCACGGATTGAAAATGGTTGAAAACTTACTGTATAACAGTAATATTTAAAGGAATGGGTCTCAGAGAAGTAAACAAAACAAAATTCCTTTTCAATAGTCAAATAAAGTCCATTTTCTTAGCTTAAATGACGACCGTAGCTATGAGTTAGCATTGGTAGCTTTGGGCTGACACACACTTACAGATAATAATGGCAGATTAATTCCACAAAATACAAAACAATGTTTGAAAAAAGTAGTTTTCTATTTCACACAGAAGGAAACAAAAGCAGGTTTCTCCTTTATAGTGGAAGACTGTCAGTTTGTTACGTTAAAGCGTTATCTACTGTACACAAACCTTTAAACGTTGATACATTTAAAGGTTTGACCACACTCTTAGAAATAAAAGTTCTAAGTAGAACCATATAAGGTTCTTCGGCTTGTCCTCATAGGAGAACCCTTTTTGGCTCCAGGTAGAACCTTTTATAAAGGTGGAGGGTTCTACCTAGAACCCAACATAAAGGGTTATACCTAGAACTGTGTGTGTAAGGTTCCACCCAGAACCCCCCATGAGAGGTTCTACAAAGAACCCATACAGGATCTTATACCCATGCTTTCAACAATCCCTGAAGAACTCTTTCTCCAAAAAAGGGTTCTCTGGATCAAAATGGTTCTTACTGGAACCGTTAGTGTTACCAAGAACCCTTTTAAAACCCTTTATTCAGGAAAGGGTTTTTAAAGGGTTCTCTGGATCAAAATGGTTCTTACTGGAACCGTTAGTGTTACCAAGAACCCTTTTAAAACCCTTTATTCAGGAAAGGGTTTTTAAAGGGTTCTCTGGATCAAAATGGTTCTTACTGGAACCGTTAGTGTTACCAAGAACCCTTTTAAAACCCTTTATTCAGGAAAGGGTTTATAAAGGGTTCTCTGGATCAAAATGGTTCTTACTGGAACCGTTAGTGTTGCCAAGAACCCTTTTAAAACCCTTTATTCAGGAAAGGGTTTTTAAAGGGTTCTCTGGATCAAAATGGTTCTTACTGGAACCGTTAGTGTTACCAAGAACCCTTTTAAAACCCTTTATTCAGGAAAGGGTTTTTAAAGGGTTCTCTGGATCAAAATGGTTCTTACTGGAACCGTTAGTGTTACCAAGAACCCTTTTAAAACCCTTTATTCAGGAAAGGGTTTTTCAGAAGCAAATGGTTCCAGGTAGAACCTCAGCCCTTGTAGAAGAACCCTTTTGGAACCCTTGTTGTACAGAGTGTACAGATAGCTACACACCGTCTGGACTCTACCCTCATCGTGTTTAGCCTTCGTTACAGCCCGCAGTCGGTAACTCTGCAGCCCGATAACAGGAATGACAGACGCAAAATATAACATTTACATCTTTATTTGGACAGTGAACTGAGCAGAGGCAAGAACAATACAACACTCATGTGCACTGACACATTACCTTACTTGTTCCAACAACAGAGGAATCTGATTACAGATTAATGGATTACATTGTAACAAGTAATCCGTTTCATTGGTAACTAAGAACGACAAATGCTCAGAGCTCAACGACTGAATGCCAGCGACAGCCTCACTGGACTTTCGTCTTTGCTTCGATTTAGGCGAGAAAACCGCTCAGTTAGGTTTCAGAAACATCGTAATTTTGTTTAAAATAACTAGAACACTTATGAAACTTAAGTTACCTTATGTACATGATCTAATCTTACTACGTTACTAAGTTTAAAAACCTCAACCTGCTTTGTGACTTCCTCCTTTGCTGCTGTAATAATCACTACGGCCACTAGAGGTCCTCACCTCACGAGAAACATTAATATTGATCAGCTGCTTTCACAGGCGACCTTCTGATGAGGAGGGTTAACTAAACAAAATGTGACCTTTTACTTGATTTTGTTAGCTTAAATAACATCTGTTGCTAACGTAGCTCGCTAGCTAATCATGAGTCTCCTGTCGACTTTATAACTCATCCAGCTGACTCATTTTACAGAAAGACTCATGTGAAAGGGGTTTTAAATATGCACATGGTGGCTAACAGACTCAGCTAACACTATTGTGGATGATATCATTGTATGCTAACATGAATAAAGAAGCCTAACCTCAATAAAAAACCATCTCCCGACGCTGCACGCTCACATTAAAACACAAAATCACATAAATAAGTGAAGATCAGTTCCACAGCGCCGCACATGTGACCCTCCTCTGCTTACGTAAGGACGTTCTCTGCACTTGACCTGATTAGACGGATCCAGCCAGAAAAACCACATCCTCACAGTTTCATGGCGAGCAGGTATTTCTGCTCTCGCTCGCTCTGTCAGAGGAGACAGTCGGGCTTCTCAGAGCGAGTCCTCGTCTCCGAACGCGTCTAAAAATAACCCGAGCTGCAGAGCCGGAGCAGACGAAGCGAGCGGCTCCTGTTAGAAGTGACTTCTGTCGACGCCGATTTACACCGAGAGCTTTAAAGGAGGCGAAGCAGGTGTTCTGGTGTCGACACGTGTTGGAGCAGGATGCTTCCAGGTGACGGAGGACGCTGCAACGAACAAAAGGACCGTCACACTTAGCTCGACCTCTCCTCTCTTATGTGAAAATGTAAAAGTTTAGAAGTTCTTCGTCGTCCTCTCGCTGTCGAGCGCGGCGGTAAATAACTTCTGACGTAAAGTGCTGCGGATGTGGAGCGAGAGGCTCGTACCTGTCCGCCCGTGAAGAGAGTTTAATGAGGAATCACTTTTAATAATGAAAACCGGAGCCGCAGTTCAGTTTAATGAGACGGGCGCGGAGAAACTTCTGTAGCTCACGTCTGAGAGGACGGGAAGTGGAAATTATGCTCGTATGAAATTGTAATAAAAGAGATGAACTTGGCAAAAGCACAGATAACAGAAGAGGATGTTACGTCTCTGAGGGTTATGAGGGTTAATAGACCCAGTTTAGTTTCAGCTACTCACCAAAAATGATTCGCCTGCAACAGGAACTTTAAAGATGCGATATGTAGGAACTGTAGCTGCTGTTAGCGACTTAGCTCAGCTAGCAGTGCAGCTAGCAGTGTGGACTCAGAGCTCAGAGTGGAGCTCTCTTGGAGACTCTTATTTCTTCACATTCGGTTGATGAATTTAGTTCATACGTATCACATCTTTAAAGGAGCACTGTGCAGTTTTTTTGGAAAATAAATACAAACTCATAATTATTTAAATTTTCTATAAGTGAATAAACGAGCTGTTCTCAGAGGGAAAACACTGTCTGAAGCTTGAAAGGTGGCAGGGTCCGCCACATATAAACAGAGTAAGACAGTATAAATTGTGTTTTTCTTTAAGGTCAGTTTGTTTTTTCAGTTTATTCAGACTTGAAGACAAAGTACGTGAATAACTTACTACAGATTCTACATGAACAATGTGGATTTGTTCATTTTAGTGAAGCTTTTATTGTTTGAAAGAGTTAAGTTTTATTTATTATTACAACTTAGGGGGTCTAATTTGTACCAAAGCTGATTTTTGAGTCTTTTCTTACAAGAATTTGATAGTAGGTAATAAAAAACAACACTTTTGTTGAAGGTACCTGTCTCGAGAAATAAAACTGGAGACGTTTCCTTTGTTTGATTTTGTTTTTGCTCATTTTTTGTCAGGACACGATCTGGTTTCAGTCTCGTTGTTGTTTTTTACTTAAAGCTGCTACGAGGAACTTTAGTGTTGGTTGATTCTGGCGCCCCCTGTGGACAAATACGTGAAGAGCAGCACCACCAGGTCGTGTAGACGGATCATGAAACTGAAACCAGTTAAATCTTCTTGTAGTTTGTTTTGTAGAGATGAGACGTTTAAAGTAATTTGCAGTTGCTACCAATCTTGTTTTTAAGCATCGAGAATCAAAAACCTCAACGTGAGACCTGCTGCCGAGGTCACACGGTCGTCTTATATCAGAGACAGGAAGTGATGGGAGTCAAAGAACCAGTCCAGAGAACAGCCCAGTTTTCTAAGGATGCCTTTATTAAAGAGTCAACAACGTGCGCTAGCTGTCCGGTTCTAGAAAAATAACACAGTCATACATTCATCCGTGTGGAAATCCCAAAAAACTAAGAAAAAACAAGGACAGGTTTTCATTTTTAAAGCTCAAAATCCCTTTAGAAGGTGAGAGGGGAACCTGAATCATGTCGTATACGTGTTCTGTATTTGTCTGTACGTCTGTGTGATGAGTAGCCACGACCAAGTCTTACCACAAAATAACGACGACACGTGTGCTCTCGGATCTGATTATCGATCGACACCAGTCACTGAAACTTCATTCGACCAGCTG
The DNA here is from genome assembly GCA_039737535.1 of Lagodon rhomboides. Classification (NCBI taxonomy): domain Eukaryota; kingdom Metazoa; phylum Chordata; class Actinopteri; order Spariformes; family Sparidae; genus Lagodon; species Lagodon rhomboides. The sequence continues at coordinate 21,636,451 of CM077806.1, forward strand.
CTCTGGTTTCTTCATCAGAATGTTTCCGTTTCGATACGTTGATTTGGGATTCAGTGTAACGATCATGTCCTCCGTTCAGTCCAATAACTCCAGACATCCTGCTCAAACATGGCCGCCTGACTAAGAATAAAAATGAAGCCTGTTCATTTATATTTTCATGCGTTTTGCGACCTTGGATACGACTTAGCAACTGAACCCTTCGCCTCGGCTGTTAGCCAGACAGCTAACGTTATGTTAGCGACTCGCTAGCTGTCATTGTCCACAAATCAGTACCAACATTTCCATGAACAAATGGTGCCGACAGTCGCAGTCTGAAGTCGAGAGTCGAAGAGCGAATGGGATGTGAATTTGCGTTGTTACAGGCGCCACCTTGTGGTGTTCAGAGGAACTAAATGAAATATTCAGATTTCCATTTCATGTAACGTATTTCAAACGTATGAGAAAACATGTGAAGCGCTTTAATTTAGAACCGGATCTACTTGAGGAGCTGCAGGAGTCTGGATGTGATCAGGAGCCGCTGTCTGATTGACTCCGCCCCTTTATTGTTTAATATCTTTATTGTTTGTCTTTTATTTGACATCAGAGCGAGGAGGATATGTTGACGACATGATCCATAGTAGACAAAAATACAGCAAAATTATCGCACGAAAAAGACCTTGGATACGACTTAGCAACTGAACCCTTCGCCTAGGCTGTTGTTAGCGACTCGCTAGTCAGCTGTGTCATTGTCCACAAATCAGTATCAACATTTCCATGAACAAATGGTGCCGACAGTCGCAGTCTGAAGTCGAGAGTCGAAGAGCGAATGGCATGTGAATTTGCCTTGTTACAGGCGCCACCTTGTGGTGTTCAGAGGAACTAAATGAAATATTCAGATTTCCATTTCATGTAACGTATTTCAAACGTATGAGAAAATATATGAAGCGCTTTAATTTAGAAACGGATCTAGTTGAGGAGCTGCAGGAGTCCGGATGTCAGGAGTTAGCTAGAAAACACTGGCTGTGATCGACTCCGCCCCTTTATTGTTTACTATCTTTATTGTTAGTCTTTTATTGTGACATCAGGACATCAGAGCGAGGAGGAGATGGTGATGACATGATCCATAGTAGACAAAAATACAGCAAAATTATCACACGAAAAAGGCGGAGCGCTCGGAAAAAAGGATGCTGAGTGCGGCCTCAGACGTTCCCTCCTCATTGGGAACAACTGAAAAAGACGCTATCTGGACAAGAGACTTTAATTGAGGCTCTGCAGCCAATCAGAGTCGAGTATTCCTGCAGATCCTGGATCAGTTTAAACCTTTTTAACTCGATCACCAGAATAAATGTTGTCATGGACACCGAGTCTGTTTTATAATGTATTCATAGGTCCAATTTAGAGCAAATCTTTCAAGTGTCTGTGTGTTTTATCTTAGTAATTGTGTGTGTGTGTGTGTGTGTGTGTGTGTGTGTGTGTGTGTGTGTGTACCTCTGCAGGTGGTCTGATAGATTGTGATGCAACAACACACACACACCTCTCAGATCTATACTGGTGGACAAGGCTGCTGTCCTCGTTTGCCTCGGAGGCAGAGTGAAGCCACGCAGGGCTGTGTGTGTGTGTGTGTGTGTGTGTGTGTGTGTGTGTCTGTGTGTGTGTGTGTGTGTGTGTGTGTGTGTGTGTGTGTGTGGTGATTCACATCACACAGGGTTATTAAAGCAGACTGGAGGCTGCGGACGCCTCAAACTATTTACAGTCAAACATGCAGCTGGTCACTGCTCGTGTGTGTGTGTGTGTGTGTGTGTGTGTGTGTGTGTGTGTGTGTGTGTGTGTGTGTGTGTGTGAGGAATAATGCATGAGATGGACCTTGTGTCTTTCCCTTCCTTGCTATCAAAGTGTAAACTGTGTGTGTGTGTGTGTCGTCCCATCTGTGCCTTTAGAGGACGGATCGTCTTCAGTTTGCTTCTCTATCACACACACACACACACTGATACAAACAGTATCAATCAACAGAATTTAAGTATGGATTGTGGCTGGATCAATACTCCCTGTGGCCGAGCCATAATCAATACGGATCTATGAGAGTGATTGACCTCTCTGTCCCCTGTGTGTGTGACTGTGTGTGTGTGTGTGTGTGTGTGTGTTAATAACAGGTGCACACACACACAAGGGAGCAACAATCAATCCATCCCTTCAATAATCAATACTCGTCTGTCTGCATCCCTGAGTTCATTTCCTTCCCTTTCAAAATAAAAGTCTACTCGGTGTGTTTCTGAGTGACGATGAAAGAAGCACTGACGTTTTAATTTAGAACGTGTGTGTGTGTGTGTGTGTGTGTGTGTCAGGGGAATTGATGAGGTGTGATTGATTACCAAACCCTCTGATCGGCTCTGCTCTCCGGTCGGAGAAACAGTGTCGGTGTTTTTAAAACAGTGATTTTAAATCTAAAACTCTGAGCTGAGCTGTAATAACTTCACCAGCGACGCTGATTCCGTGTGATCTGTGCAGAAATCAATTAACTCCCCGTGAGACTGAGCCAACAGATCAAACCATCGATCCGTTAAACGCCCGGAGCTTTGCAGCGGATCACCACATCGTTTAAATGCTAATCCAGGTTTTCTTTTTCTAATATCTCGCTGCGATCAAACTGGATTATCGACGTTATTATCAACGCTTCTGTTTCGGTCTTCCATGAAAACTTCCTGGTTCAATTCAGAAAAGATTGTAACAAAGATCGTAAACGAAAAAGCTCAGTGTCACGTTTACAATCTGAGCGGCTCTGACAGGATTCAGATCACGTCGTCACGTCCTGTTCGACACACGAGTCTGTTGTCGGGTGTCATCATCAGTAAACACTGATGCCCGGCAGCGTCCTCGCAGCTCTCCGGCTCTGCCCCGTGACATCATGACTGCAGGGCGGGTCTCCATGGTTACACCGTGACATTTTGGGGATGTTGATTCAATGACGGGTTTTTGTGCCAAGACAGCCGGTGGTGAGGTCAGAGAGAAAAGTCTGGAGAGAGAGAGGATGTGAAATAATAAGGAGGTAAAAGATTCGGCCGGCAGCTACTCATCACAGCAGCTGATGTGTTCAGTGTGTGTGTGTGTGTGTGTGTGTGTGTGTGTTGCAGGTAACTGTGGTTTCTTTTTTTTTTTCTTTTTTGATCAAACATGCATAATTTTTCTCTACGTCGTCGCCGACAGTCGTATATTAACCAGAGTAAAAATTCAACAGCCTCTGCTCATGCCAACCCCTCCGTTTGAAGTCGCCGCGCCGGAGCCACTTCAAGGAAAAAGAAGAGAAATAAATAGAAAAAGAATTTAAAAAAAAAAAAAAAGAAAACATGATGAAATTCTGGTGAAATTTCCCTTTAAAATAGATTTCCCAGATAGAAAGGCAAACTTCGACTCGTCTCTCCCCTCCCTCCCCTTCTCGAATCCTTTCTCACCTCACCTTCCTTTGTTTTCTCCGCCCTCCTCATCCTCCTCATCCTCCTCATCCTCCTCATCGTCCTCCATCACAACATTTCATTCACCAGGTTAAAGTGTACTTATGAAGGAAGAGCTGAACGAGAAGCCAGGATAATCGTAGGCAACTCAAATAGAAGCAAAGACAGTCTTTAGAAACCAGAATAGTCCTCAGTACTATTATTAGAAGTCTCTTATTATTATTATTATTATTATTAATCGTTATTATTATTACTAGTATAACGTGTTATTAGGATAAAATAAAGTTCCTTGGCCCTTGTTGATGCAGAGAGAGAGGGTGCAGGCTAATCGACAGCAGAGCAGAGCGATGGTTCCGTCCCGGTACCGTTTCGTCCCAGAGTTAAATCCAGCCGGATCCCAGAATTAAAGGGTGAGTTAAATCCATTTGTCCCGATTTTCGTTCTGGAAGTGTGGTTTAAAGTGAGTTCCATTCAGATTCCAGGTGTTTAAAGAGGGTGTGACTCCCGTTTTTTTGTTTTTAATCCGTTTCAGATCAGAAGTTTTTTGGTTAAAGGGAAAGAAAAGCAACTGAAGAGTCACCTCGGCTGTTTGTAATTCCGTAATAATCATGCGTGTTTGTCGATCTTCCAGTGAAAAGAGGAAAAAATGTGAACTCTCCCTTTAAAAAGTAAAGAAAAAGGCAGATGTTTATAAAGACAGTTTGGACGTGAAGCGGTCCTCGGAAGTTCGAGAACGTTTCCCCGCGGACCGGGATGTGAATCTGCTGACGAGTCGATGAACTTTTAAACTCTGAAAACGTTCCCAGAAGCTACAGAAGCTATTTTCTATTCATGTGATGTTATCGCAGTGTAAAGACAAGAGCGGGAAAAGAGACACTGATGAGGAAATGAGGCCTCACATGTAAATCCTAAATCTAGTTCCAATAAAATACACACTGAGAGACTTGAAAACTTTAAAATGATCTCGTTAGCTCGTTCAGTTTGGTCCCTACCATCCAAATTCATTGTTGTGTCAGCTTGTGAGCAGGTTACCTTGGTAAGTTCCTGCACTTTCTAGCTCAGTTAGCTCATTCAGTAGCCAGTTTGGTACCTTGCTTACTAGTTAGCTAACTCATTGTTATGTTAGCTCACTAGCAGGCTAAGTTGGTAGCTCTCTTGCTCTCTAGCTAGTTAGCTCATTCAGTAGCTGGTTAGTTTGGTACCTTGCTTACTAGTTAGCAAACTCATTAGCTCACAAGCAGGTTACTTTAGTAGCACCCTCTTTCTCTGGCTAGTTAGCTCATTCAGTAGCTGGTTAGTTTGGTACCTTGCTTACTAGTTAGCTAACTCACTGTTATGTTAGCTCACTAGCAGGCTATGTTGGTAGCTCCCTTGCTCTCTAGCTAGTTAGCCTCATCCAGTAGCTGGTTAGTTTGGTACCTTGCTTACTAGTTAGCAAACTCATTGTTATGTTAGCTCACGAGCAGGTTACTTTGGTAGCTCCCTCTTTCTCTGGCTAGTTAGCTCATTCGGTAGCTGGTTAGTTTGGTACCTCGCTTGCTAGTAAGCCAACTCACTGTTATGTTAGCTCACTAGCAAGTTATGTTGATAGCTCCCTCTGTCTCTAGCTAGTAAGCACATTCAGTAGCCCGTTAGCTTGGCACGTCACTCGCTATAGTGCGCTCTCACTGTTTAAACTTCTAAAAGTCTGTGATTCAATCCTAACTCAGTCTAGGATGACATTTATAATTATCTTTAAGAAAAACTAATACTGTTGTCAGACTGTTGAGAAGCTAACACTGATTTTAGCCTGTCAGAGAAGCCAACAGCAAAGTTAGCCTGTTGGAGAAGTTAACAGTGGCTAGGCTAACATCAACATTAGCTTATTAGCTTAAAAATTCCCTGACATCTCCTCCATCAACACCATTAATGCCTCTGACTCATCAAATCAGAGCGCCAGTCTTTTCTGGACTAACAAGCTAGCTAGCCAATGACGAGTGAAGTTATATAGCCGTTGTTGTGCTCGCAGGCAGCCTCGTCTAAACACAGACAGACATGACAGAATGATTGAAGCATGAAACTTAAAGTTCTAGTTAGGATACAAGATAAGATCTGACACAGCCATGAATTTATAATCATCTGACTTTTCCTTGGATTTGGAAACTTTTCCGTAACGATGCCTTTGATCATGTCAAACTGTCTTGATGAACACCTGCCATTTCAGGATCCCTTCTGTCCTCCCAGGTGTCACCAGAACCATCGCTGGACCTGCCCCGTTCTTTTGAAACGTCGCCTTCTAGAATCCCCGCTGCAGAATTCCGGAACTCCGGAACCGATCCCGTCGGACTCCCGTCCCCTCCTCCACCTCTCTCTCTGTCTCTCTCCCTCTGAATGTGTTCAGCCACTTGCAAACAAACAAAGGAAAAGCAGTTCGGTAGTCCGTCTCTCCTATAGCTGTGTGGTGACGGAGTCCTCTATGACCTCACAGCTGTCCTCTATGACATCGCCGCACGGCCCCACCCACCCGCCCATCACCATCACCCCCCCTCCTCCTCCGCCCACGCCGCCCTCGCCCGCTCCTCCTACGCCTCCGCCCTGGAAAACGTCCTCGCTGGAGTCCAGGAGCCGCGAGCTGGACTCGGACATGTTGGAAGCACAGTGCAGGGATTGGCAGGGGCACGGGGGGCGGGAGGGGCAGCGCCAGGAGCGAGTCCCGCCCGTTCGTTCTCCGCGGGGAGAACGAGGGGTTATTGATGTCGACTGAGCGGCCCACCTCGTTCAGGTGAGTCTCGCTTCTGGTCACGTCACTGAGTCCGAAGTCGGAGTGGCTGTGGCTCCCCAGGGGGCGGAGCAACCCGTCGGAGATGGTGTACGAGGGCGGGGACTGTAAGGGCAGAGGCATGGGCGGGGCTTTGCGTTTGGAGCGCGAGAACAGGTAGGAGAGGCGCTTGAATGAGTCTGCCTTTGTTCCCGGAGTTGAGAAGCGCTGCAGGCGACTCCTCGTGCGAGCGAGCGATGAGGAGAAGGAGGAGGAGAACGATGAAGACGGGGAGGGCAAGGTGGTGGAGGACGGAGGGATGACGGTTGTCTTCAGCCCGTTGCTCTTTGGTTTCCCCTCCTCATCCTCCTCCTCTTCCCCCCATCCGACGCCCTCCTCCAGCTCCCTCTCGTTACCCTCGCCCCCTCTTTCTATCTGGGTCATTCCAGAAATGGACCGCACCAACGCGGACACGCCGAGCTGCGGTGCCGGCTGCTTGTCGTCCTCCAGCGGGGTCATGAAGGTCACGCCCTTCGACTTCTGGCCTCCGCCTCCACAGCCGTCGCCCGATTCGCTGTCGTCCTCCGAGGCCAGGCCGCCGTCGTCTCTCGCCGTCTCGCTGGAGGAGGAGTAATGTCGCCGGGGAGGACGGCGGTTCCCGAGGAGATCCAGGACCTCGTAGCGGAAACTGGAGATGTCCTGCTTCAACTCCTGCAAAGAGACACAGAGAGAGAACTCATTTTTGGATACGTGACGAGACATTGAAGTGTTCAGAGGTCGAGAAAGAAAGAAAGACAAAGTCAATATTGGTCTTCAGTTTGACTCGGACTAAAAAGTCAAATTTCCTCTTGAAACAAAACTGACTTTTTGAGCCAGGAAATTGAATTCTATATCAGGAAGGCTGCGACGTTTGTTCTGCAGCTTTAGATGGAATAAATATCTGATGTTCAGGGGAAAAAAAAACATGAGAGACTGGAAGAAGAGGGTGAGGAGGGGAAGTGGAAGAGCTGAGACTGCCGGCTGAATGAGAGAGGGGAGGTGAGACATCAATTTGTAGAGGCAGCGGGTGAAGAGGAGGGTAAGGACTCGGGAGGATGGCGGTGAAGAGAGGGAGATCGAGGTCAAGAGACAAGGCAAAAAAAGAGAGAGAGAGTGGGGAAGTGAGCGTGATATGAGCGAGGGGTCCGTCGAGGGAAAAGATTCACTTTATAGAGCTAAATAAGTTGCTTCACTCACTTAAACCTGATTCATCTTAAAAGCTTTACTGCCACGGCCTTGATACGTGTCTGATTATATCGCAGCGCTTTAAAAAGATAAAGCTAAATAAACATGAAAGAAAATCCACTCTGAAGCTAATCAGGTGCAGGATTTAATTAACACACAACAGACGAGGAGGACAGCGTTGTAATGGATGCGTCACTTCACACATCTGTCTTTATTTACGTGATTAATGCTGGGACAATAAGGATAATAATTGATGAGTCTTTGAGGCCAAATATCCTCAAGTGTGATGATTCTGCTGCTTTTTCTCTGTTTTGAATGGATGTAAACTGAGTAAATCAGAAGAAAGAGTGTGATTGGCTGATTTTAGCCCACAGCTGTCGCCTCTAGAGCTCCAAAACACATCCGTCTGTCCCTCCCCTCCCGTCGGTCAGTCCGATTAACCTCTCAGAAAGTCACGTTATGTGTCTGATATTTGCATTAAATTCTCCAAAATGAATGAACACCACAAACATGGCTGGCTGTCACTCAGAACAGCCTTAATTATGCAGTAACTTTGAGCCTTGATATCATTTAAACGGGTGAGTTGTATAAAACTTTGTGTACCGATGTCACGAAGGGATAAATTGGCTGTCGAGACCTGAATTGTTATTGTACCAGGCTGTAAACACAGAAACTGGGCATTATAACTTGGGCTATAAGCCAGCCTCTAGTGGCCATTCAATGAACTGCAGCTTCCACGTTAGCTTCATTTTCAGTCCTGGAGGTTACTGCAAGCACAGAGTTCGTTTTCCTTATATTTTCCTTTCTCCACGGGGAAACGGGTATCTGAAGATAACTTTTAACCGAACATGCAGCATGTTCAGTCTGTTGACCGGAGTCTCGGGGCTTCTGGGGGAAATAATGCTGATGTTTGCTGACACGACTTGACTCCATAGCCTGTAGCTTTTTCAGAGAATTAACATAAATGCCTACATAAACATTTGCTCTGTTTACTTCTGCTGTAACTCTGCAGAGAGCTACGAGCCAAACAACTGAGCAAACCTGAATCCTTTTCGTTTAAAAAAAAAAAATACAATCACAGCCACTCCATCGCTTTTCTCTTTCACTCGCCATATGGGATCCAAATGTGGCACAGTCGGCGCCGCTCCTCAGAGGATAAAACCCTGATTTACTTCAACACGCACCTGATGTTAGCTACACATTTTAAACACACCTTCTGCCTGTTGTGACCACTCATCCTTCACGTTAATGCACACAAACACTCTCCGGGTGTGAAAGAGATTCAGCTCCATGTGCACCTGATGTTGTTTTTGCATTAAAAAAAAAAAACCCAAAGGGAGTTTCCACTTCAAAGCCCAGGCTGGACTCCAGAGGCATCATGGGAAACAGACTCGGGAGCTTGGAATAAATTGCAGCTCAGAAGGTTTGGGAAAAGCAAACTAACTCTCCTGTGTTGGTATTGATCGGAGCTGTAGATTCTGGGCAGCAGATGAGACTCGGCAGGTGGTAGCTATTAAAAATCTTTTAATCTTTTAATAAATCTTCGCAGGCACGGCTCTGCCTTTTGGTATCAATTAAACCGGCATTGTTTACCGCAACACAAACACAATAAACAGACGGCGTGCAGCTGATGTTCCTGCAGACTAATAATAACACGACTCACTGTGAAACTACAGACAGATTTATGTTAAACTGAGCAGAAACAGTCGGAACAAAACATCCTCTCACTTCTGTTTTTTGGTCTTTTTTCATTTATTTTTAACGACCTCAGGCCGTCGACGTGACGGCAGCTGCTCGTACCGGATCTTCGCCATAAATCACCCACCTTAAAGTTCTCCTCCGTCAGCCCCTCGTCCGTCTTGGCGCTGCGTATCATGGCCGCCACGTACCTCTTCACCAGGCTCCGGATCACTTCCTGTTGGGAGACATGTCACTCTGGTTATGAAACAGTTTCTGTCGGTTTATCGTTCATTCACTGTGTTCGCTTTACTTTTATTTGGCTTCTCACTGACAAGAAACCTCTGATTGACTTGTGTTGTGAAGAAAAACATCTGGAGACTCGACACCAAAACCAAAATAAAGGACAAAAACACGTTTGTTTTACACTAAGGTTACGACAGTCAAACGTATTACAAGAAATACAAAATAACAATCATCCGTAATCAGATATAGACTCATCTTGGTCACGGTTTCACGGTGGAGCGCTGAGGATGAATTGAGGAGTGAAGCTGCTGTGTAGTCTGGATTTACGGCCCGAAAACTAAGTTTTGGCGTGTTTAAGTTCATTTCAAGAGCCTTGAAAAGAAGTCAACTCTGAATACTTAACTAGTATCTATTGTGACTTCTCACCTGTATATCAAGGTGAATATTTCAATCAGTGATTTATGATTTTGTTGTACACATAAAAGCCTGAAAATACGAAATTATTAAAGTTGTTTTGCTTCATTTTTTGGACTTTAAATGGCAGCTGGATTATATAAATTTAAATCTACTTGAAAAAACTTCATTTAGTGTTTCTTTCTAGGAAACCTTTAAGGGAAAGTTACAGTAAAGTGCTACATCTCGGTTATCTGGGGCTTTAAAATAAAAAGCCTGTGAGGAACAGTTTACATTCACGGCTTCAGTCGTCGTCACAGAAAAAAACAGAATAAATCCACCAACTGATGAATTTAAATGTTATTGTCTCATTAAGTAATCAGCCAACGACCCTCATTGATTTAAAGACCGGAGACAAATCTCGCCAGCATTTGGTGCTCAGTGGGTGGCGATTCAACACACACACACACACACACACACACACACACACACACACACACACACACACACTCTACATCCTCCCACAGTCAACACCTGTGACTGCCAAACGGGACGGTCTGGCGTGCTGTCACTCTCCGCCTCTGCCAAAAGAAGCACAGCACACGCTCTGTAAAAGCGAAGGGCAGATTCCTACAACAATCCTTAAGAACATGGACGCGTATCAAAGCAACAATCAGCGACTGCCAAACACAAAGTACTGGCACCGCTGCCGCGCTCGGAGAGTCGCTGCCAGAGACGACGAGGTGTCGCAAAGACGAGAGCGGCGTCTCGTTTTGATTCGCTCAGAACTGGACATCAGAGTTACAGCTGCCAGGAAACAATAAAGTGTGTTTCAAAACTCTGCTTTTAATGCTGAGAGGATAAAACATCTGCCGTTAATTCACTGTGTTGGCCGACGACGCTCAACAAAACCGATGTAACGATTTCACAGTTGTACATTCGATGACACAGCTAGCTTAGCGTTAGCCTCCAGCTGCACTTCAAGACACTCATCCTGTGTGAACGAAGACGATCAGCTGACTGGTACCGGAGGAAACGACGACAGAGTCCCAGATGTTGGGTTCATTTTCTTTTTCAGAGATCCTTTATTGATTTTTTGGGGAAAGACGGAACTGAACTTTGCAATTGTTAAACCCCTTCAATCTTGGTGAATATTATTTGACCTTGTTCACCAGTCAAGCTGTCAAGACATAAAACCAACAATATTTTGATCTTAACATATCCAGATGAGATCGTCTGACAGTGCCAGCACAGAACCCAGCGAAGACGTTCAGCCTTGTGAGTATATATATATATATTTGTTTTGTTTTTTACAGTTATGGTTACAGACTCTTTCTCCACCTCTATACACAAAGAGACAAAACACAGTAAACAAGATCAAAATAGATCTGATTTGACAAATTTCTACACATTAATATATTTATCATGAACTAAAATCCTGACCTGAATATCGAATCCAATCAAATCGTGAATTTAAAGAGTCATCACACGGCTACTCAACACTGAACCCTCAGATAATTCACTCGACATTGTCATCAGTGTGAGACAACAGCTGGATAAACACACCACAAATAACAAACACACACACACTCGGAGGCAATTTGTGGGTCAACAGGGAGCTGGTGTCAGTTTGGACGCTGCCAGAGAAACACTGTGTGTGTATGTTTGTGTAAATATGCAGAAAAAGGTTTTCATCAGTGTCTGGACTCTCTGCTGTCTCACTGATTGTCCGGTTACAGTCCCAGTTGAACTGCACCACATGTTCTCCTCACAATAATGACTCAAAGATGGACCCGAAATTTGACCTGAATCTTGAGCGTCAGCAAGGTTTTTGCAGATTCTGTACTGTGAGGCGTCAAATAACATTTAAACTCCTTTTCTGTCCTCCTCACTTGGTCACATTTGAATTATTCAGGTCAAGAATCTTCTCTGTAGCTGTTATCAATTTATAATGATAAAAAAGCACAAGGTCTCAGCTGCTCTTTTTTTGACCACAATGCAATGATGATAACCCTTTAACATGCATTTTATGCAAGTTGCAAATACAGTAGGTGACAATGTAGTTAGCTCGCTAACGCTAGGTTAATTTTAAAGCTGCTGTGAGTGATATTTTGTCATTAATACAAGTGTTTAATAGCTCCAGCTATAAAGTGTTTGGTTGGTAACTCCTGCTGCTCATGCAGTAAAAGAGAAAATACATTTTCTGGTATCCCTGCTCACTTTATCCAATCAGGTCAGAGAGCTCCTTAAAGTGATTAAGGCTGCATGTTGATATCATGACGTAGAGAGGCTGGAAGACGTTAGGACGAGGGACGTGAGCTAAGACGACGATGACACTAACAGCAGCTTTACTCCCCGATTTTACGATGATGACATTGAATTATCTCGCAGCTAGTGGTCCGTTGTGTTTAAGAAAGTTGTTAACCACCGCTGCTGTTACAGTAGGTGGAGTCTGTTGCCTTAAGAGGGAGCCGAGCAAGCTGTTTTCCATGTATCCTTCCTTTATGCTAAGCTAAGCTAGCAGTCTTGTTATTTATAGACACGAGAGTCATGTTGATCTTCTTATCCAACTCAGCAAGAAAAAGAAATAATGTCAAAAGTCAAGGTTTTTCTCGATGTTGGATCCACGATGGAACCGTTCAGACACAAACACACCTGTACACATAATAAACAAACAAACAAACAAACAAACAAACATGTGACGGGTGTACACACCTGGTAGTGCTGATTCTGTATCAGACTGTCAGCGTGGCGTTCCTGTAAAGACACAAAGAAATCATGTTAGATGTTTGTCTCCTCGTTAAACCTTTCAGGCAACCTCATTTATCCCAAAATGAAGCATAACCACACTTCTGAAACATGATTTATGCGACGAACCAGAACAAAAGGGAAACTGACAGAGCGACTCTCACAGCCTGGATCCTCCAAACTGCAGAGCTGCTGAGTAATGAACTCACTTAATCACTTTCCTACACTTAAAAATGGTCGTTTGACTCTGTAAAGAGAAAAGTTCTGCTCTTTATTTGAACTTTCGGGCCTTTCATCCATAATCACCATCATCTAAGTGACAGATCTGAGCCAAAATGTGCGTATCTCCTCTTTAAAGCGCTCTTTTCACCTGGTGAAGCGATGGATCCAATTGAATCAAGTGTGCTGAGAGCGGTTCAGGTTATTTTTAGAGAGCTGCAGCGTCGAACCAGACCTATATAATTCAGTGTTTCACTCTGTAACTGAAGCTACAGTCAGCAGAAGGAAAGGTTATCTGTGCGGCTTTACAGATGAAGACAGAAAATAATTATGAGGTATTACTTCTGTAAAAGGACCTTCTGCTCCACCCTGTGCTGCAGTTTTACCCCGTGGCAAATACAGAAGTACCTCCAGGGGAACATGAAAGTGGATGAAAGTATCTATCATGTATTACTGAAGTTAGAACAACTCCTACGCAGACGACGCTGTGTTTTCTCTCTGAAAAGATGACACCGCTTTTCTCTCGTTGCTCTGATTTAGGAGGAAGATGATCACCGGAGAAGTTCCTCGAGTGGTTTGGTTTTCTGAGACAGAGGTAGGAGTGAAAATGTGATGCTCAAGAACACTTCATCAGCACCGTCTCCTTCTTGTAACACATCCTCGTAATTAAACAGCTGAGTAGGCTGCAGCGCACCAGCAACAACCAGAGTGGACGTTTGCGGTACGGCAAAGATTGTGGTTTGGGTAAAAGTAAGCTTGTTAGAGCCAAGCTGCTGCTGTATGATGGACACTGACCCTCTGTGGTTTATTGTCAGTTTGTTTTTTGTTTGAAATCGGGAGGTCAGAGCGTGGAGGATGTCGGCGATGTAGCAATGATCTCCCTGAGCCGACCAATCAGAGGAGACGGGAGCATAAAACACTGGACAGTATGAGAAAAACCTCTGAAAGCCTTTAAACCTGTTGTTGTAGTAACTTTAAAGAAGATTATAAATATAATATAATCACAATAAATGAGCAGAATACGTCTCCTTTAACTTATGATACGAAAATTACAAAATTAGAAGACGTCACCGTTGACTTCACGGGACATGAACAGAGGTTTTCTTTATATGTTTGAGCCATTTGTCCACCTAGACCTCCTCTCTACGTGGACGATGTCGCTCTTTATAGCCTACTACTCCGCCTGACTTCCTCCTTTGCTGCTGTGTTATACTTGTTACGACCACTAGAGGTCACCACCTCACAAGAAATGTAAATAGGGGTCGTAATAAGCTGCTTTCACGGCTGTGTACTTGTCAAAAATAGGATGAATTAGGATGGGTTTTACTGAAAATATACTGGATTTTATTTGTGTTCATTTTGATTATTAACGATAGTGAGGAAGTCAAAAATTTTAATAAAATTGGGGTGAAAATATGATTTAAAGTAGAAGAAGCAGAAGGATAAAGTAGCAAACAATCAGGTAAAGTGCAATGAGTAAATGTACTTTCCAGCTGTCAGGAAGAACAAAGACTCTCTCTGAGTGAAACTTTCAGACTCCGGTTGTTCAAGTTTCTTCACTCTCTGTTTTCGTTTGCAGAACACACACACACCCTTCATCCTCGTCACTTCTTCTTCTGTGGTTTTGAGTCATTTCCGCTCTCCACATTTCACTTCCCCTTCTCCATTTCCCCTTCATCGGTGTTTCACGCTCGCTTACGTCCGTCCAACGCTTGTAATTTGTCTTTTACGCACACACATCCACACACACACACACACACACACACACACACATCCTTCCTCTAACGATCTAACTCTTCCCCTCGTCAGAGCGATCGCTGGCATCCGCATCTAAAACTGTTTCTTTCTGCTTACGCCGTCATACACACACACACGCACACACACACACACACACACACACACACACACACTGACTCTCTCTTGATCAGATCTCCGCGGTGCTGTGCGGCTCTGTGAACCTATGTGGGCTGGTGGGCTTATATAACTCAGCCGACTTCAGCTGAGGTGAACCTGGCAGCTGCACTGTGTGTGTGTGTGTGTGTGTGTGTGTGTGTGTGTGTGTGTGTGTGTGTGTGTGTGTGTGTGTGTGTGTGTGCGTCTCCAGATGACTGGGCTGTTAAATGTGTTTATCAGGACGTGTTGATCCGCTGATGTTCCTTCTGTGCAGCTGATGTCCGTCTCTTGTATTTCCGTCCCCGTCCTGCTGTTCCTCGGAGCCGGTCGCTCCACGAGTCCTTCTGCTCTGATTGATTGGTCGCTGGCTCTCGCTGCATCGTATCTTCTCCTGCTTCTGCTCCACTACGCCTCTTTTTTTTTTAAAAAAAAGCTACAGTTGCCACGACAGATGTTGTTTGTATTTTGCTCCGTCGCTGCCTCCAGACTCTTCTCACTTCCCACCGTGCTGCCGTCTCTCTCTCTCTCCACAACTCTACAGACTTTCGTCCACCAGACGTCCTCAGACCGTCCCACCTGTCCCGGTCACCTGACTCCCACATGCACCTGTCACATTTGATGTATTCAGCCCAAAATCACAAATCACCTGTTTACCTCAGGTGGTTTTACTGCGGTGCACTCTTAGAAATAAAAGTTCTAAGTAGAACCATATAAGGTTCTTCGGCTTGTCCTCATAGGAGAACCCTTTTTGGCTCCAGGTAGAACCTTTTATAAAGGTGGAGGGTTCTACCTAGAACCCAACATAAAGGGTTATACCTAGAACTGTGTGTAAGGTTCCACCCAGAACCCCCCATGAGAGGTTCTACAAAGAACCCATACAGGATCTTATACCCATGCTTTCAACAATCCCTGAGGAACTCTTTCTCCAAAAAAGGGTTCTCTGGATCAAAAATGGTTCTTACTGGAACCGTCAGTGTTACCAAGAACCCTTTTAAAACCCTTTATTCAGGAAAGGGTTTTTAAAGGGTTCTCTGGATCAAAATGGTTCTTACTGGAACCGTTAGTGTTACCAAGAACCCTTTTAAAACCCTTTATTCGGGAAAGGGTTTTTAAAGGGTTCTCTGGATAAAAATGGTTCTTACTGGAACCGTTAGTGTTACCAAGAACCCTTTTAAAACCCTTTATTCAGGAAAGGGTTTTTAAAGGGTTCTCTGGATCAAAGTGGTTCTTACTGGAACCGTTAGTGTTACCAAGAACCCTTTGAAAACACTTTATTCAGGAAAGGGTTTTTAAAGGGTTCTCTGGATCAAAAAGGTTCTTACTGGAACCGTTAGTGTTACCGAGAACCCTCTGAAAACACTTTATTCAGGAAAGGGTTTTTAAAGGGTTCTCTGGATCAAAATGGTTCTTACTGGAACCGTTAGTGTTATCAAGAACCCTTTTAAAACCCTTTATTCAGGAAAGGGTTTTTAAAGGGTTCTCTGGATCAAAAAGGTTCTTACTGGAACCGTTAGTGTTACCAAGAACCCTTTTAAAACCCTTTATTCAGGAAAGGGTTTTTAAAGGGTTCTCTGGATCAAAATGGTTCTCACTGGAACCGTTAGTGTTACCAGGAACCCTTTTAAAACCCTTTATTCAGGAAAGGGTTTTTAAAGGGTTCTCTGGATCAAAATGGTTCTTACTGGAACCGTTAGTGTTACCAAGAACCCTTTTAAAACCCTTTATTCAGGAAAGGGTTTTTAAAGGGTTCTCTGGATCAAAACGGTTCTTACTGGAACCGTTAGTGTTACCAAGAACCCTTTTAAAACCCTTTATTCAGGAAAGGGTTTTTAAAGGGTTCTCTGGATCAAAACGGTTCTTACTGGAACCGTTAGTGTTACCAAGAACCCTTTTAAAACCCTTTATTCAGGAAAGGGTTTTTAAAGGGTTCTCTGGATAAAAACGGTTCTTACTGGAACCGTTAGTGTTACCAAGAACCCTTTTAAAACCCTTTATTCAGGAAAGGGTTTTTAAAGGGTTCTCTGGATCAAAATGGTTCTTACTGGAACCGTTAGTGTTACCAAGAACCCTTTAAAAACCCTTTATTCAGGAAAGGGTTTTAAAGGGTTCTCTGGATCAAAATGGTTCTTACTGGAACCGTTAGTGTTACCAAGAACCCTTTTAAAACCCTTTATTCAGGAAAGGGTTTTTAAAGGGTTCTCTGGATCAAAATGGTTCTTACTGGAACCGTTAGTGTTACCAAGAACCCTTTTAAAACCCTTTATTCAGGAAAGGGTTTTTAAAGGGTTCTCTGGATCAAAATGGTTCTTACTGGAACCGTTAGTGTTACCAAGAACCCTTGAAGAACCGTTTCTTCGGGAAAGGGTTTTTCAGAAGCAAATGGTTCCGGGTAGAACCTCAGCCCTTGTAGAACCCTTATTTCTAAGAGTGTGGCCACGAGGGTGAAAACACAACGACGAGTCAGAACAACACTTGTCGTCTCCGGCAATGAGTCAAAACCATTTCCTGTTTTAACTTCTCTCAGCGTCAGTTCTCGCTCTCTTTTAGTCATCCTGGACTTCCTTCCTGTTGTCTGTGTCATAGTCAAAGCTTCTCGTGTTCTTGTAGAACAGATTCGAATCAGACTGACTCCTCCTTGAAGATAGAACCCGTCCTCTGCAGCTCCCGTTCGCAGCCAGCAGACCTCAGTGTGAAGCCTGCGAATCCTCCGGCGACTCGTTAACATGAATATCAGCATCTGGCCTCTCGGTGACGGGCATATGGCCGCGCCGGCAGATTCGACTCCCCATGAATAAATAAAACAAGTGTTTTTATTTCAGCCGAACTTTAAGGGTTCTATCTGAAGAGGAGCAGACTCGACTGGCTGTCCCGTAACGGCGCCGCTCACTGTTCTGATCCAACAGCTGCTTCCGGTCCTGTCACCATCACTTCGGACTCCGCTCTCAGTTTTTCATTCACAGATGAATAAAACGTCGTTCCTCTCCGGGGGCCGAGGAGCGGGAGGCGTAACACGGACGACACAAACAATAAACGCAAAGAAAACAAGCGAGACGGAGAGCGTCCCCCGAGGAGCCCGGACAAAACACTATTAATATTAAATATGTTGTGTCAGACGCGTCCAGCTCCCCCCGGCTGCTGCCGGCCTCGCAAATCTGGCGCCAGGCCACAACAAATGAAACGTATGAGTCCGCAAAAAAAGATGAATAATAGTTACAGAACTTCTCTGACATTTTCCAACTCATTATCAAGACTTAATCGATCAAAACTGCAGCTGCAACGATGAATCGATTAGCTGTCAGCTGGTAAAGTTAAATGCGAGTTTGATAATCCATCAATCAGTCTGAGTCAGAAATCTGTGATTCCAGCTGGTTGGATGTGAATATTTTCTGGTTTCTGACAGCAAACTGAATATTTTGGGATTGTGGACAGACATTTTGTAGACGAAACAAATAATCAATCAATCGACAGTGAAAACAGTCGTTAGTTGCAGCTCTTAAACAAACCTGTCAACAGCACTAATAGGACTCTTTGTCTTTAAGTGAACCTATTGAGAATAATTATGATCTGCAGTGTTGAGTCCATGGAGAGAAAACGTGTAGTATTTGAACAAATTCAATAAAAAGACATTGTACCACATTTTGTTTTGAATTTAAAAGATGAATAATGATTACAGAACTTCTCTGACATTTTCTAACTCATTATCAAGACTTAATCAATCAAAACTACAGCTGCAACGATGAATCGATTAGCTGTCAGCTAGTACAGTTAAATGCGAGTTTGATAATCCATAAATCAGTCCAGCTTGTTGACTGTGAATATTTTCTGGTTTCTTTCCCTCTATGACAGCAAACTGAATATTTTGGGATTGTGGACAGACATTTTGTAGATGAAACAACTAATCAATCAATCGACAGTGAAAACAGTCGTTAGTTGCAGCTCTTAAACAAACCAGTCAACAGCACTAATAGGTCTCTTTATCTTTAAGTGGACCTATTGAGAATAATTATGATCTGAGTGTTGAGTCCATGGAGCCAAAATGTGTAGTATTCAAACAAATTCTGACTTTGTACATAAAAAGACATTGTACCACATTTTGTTTTGAATTTAAAATACTAGAAAAACGTAAATATTCCACAGAAAACAGCCAAATAAGAGCGATAAAGAGAATATGAGGTCACACAGCGGTGACGACCCTCCTCAACTCAACTCAACTCAACCTTTATCTATAAAGCACATTTAAAACAACCAGAGTGCTGTACAGATATCACAGTTGCAGGAAATAAGGTAAAAACTAAAAAACTAAAAGATATAAACATGCCGTGTGTCCGCTCACCGTGAACTCTCGCAGGTTCTCACACTTGTGGCCGTCCTCCCCGGGCGGCTGGCCTCTCCTGCACAGCTTGTTGTGCAGCCACATGAGCAGGTACCAGATGGACTTGGGGCTCGGGATGATGTTGAACGGAGGCGGCAGCGTGCCGCCCTCGTCGAAGTAGCTCATCCACAGCTTGGTGCGGGCGAACTTCCACTCGATGTCGGCGTGGTCCTGCGGGACGAAAAGACGGCGGCTCGTTCAGTCTACAAGGTCACGTCAGAAGCATTCAAACAAAGGCCTGGTCTGAAGGAGCCTTACAGCGATGAGCTGGTACGAGTTGTTCATCATGGCGATGAGCATGTTGAGCAGGACCACCAGCGAGATGACGTTGTACGTCCCGAACATGGTCGCCCCGATGAACTCCGTGAACTCGTGGCGAGCCTTCACGTTGGTGACGTACAGATTCAGCAGGCCGAAGATGGACCAGAACAGAGACTGGAGGGTCTCGAACAACCTGCAGAAGAAGAAGAAGAAGAAGAAGAAGAAGAAGAGCTTTTTAAGGAAAACAAACGGTTGGCTCCACGTTGTGTTGATGAGACGATGTCGTTCACTGAGCTTCAACACAAAGCTACATGAGGTTTGACTTTAACTACAACAAACTGACACTTTGAAAACAGGATCAATAAATGATTTGTTTTTCTGGGAAAAGGTCTCATGAGGGAAACTAGAGGAGGCGTTACTTCAGCTCTTTATGTCATATTCTGTGTTTTCCTTCACATAATTAAAGACATTTTCATCAGAACTGGAGCAAAACAAAATCTCCAAAATGCAGGAAATGAAGAGTTGATGCTCATGATGTCCTGGAGGACGGACAGTGACCACCTCCTTTCTCCATCTTCCTCCACACTCTCCATGTTTCCTCTCCTCTTCCTCCCTCTCCTTGTTCACTATCGCTGCACCCTTCACTTTCTCTCTTTTCAGTGTTCAGTGCTATCTCCTCTCCTCTCCTCATTTCCTTCCCTTATTTCCTCTTCTCTCCTTTCCTCTCTTCTCTCCTCTCTCATCTCCTCTCATCTTCTCTCCTCTCCTCTCCTCATTTCCTTCCCGTATCTCCTCTCCTCTCTCCTTGTTTCCTTCCGTATTTCCTCTTCTCTCCTTTCCTCTCTCATCTCCTCTCATCTTCTCTCCTCTCCTCTCCTCATTTCCTTCCTGTATCTCCTCTCCTCTCCTTTCCTCATTTCCTTCCCGTATTTCCTCTTCTCTCCTTTCCTCTCTCATCTCCTCTCACCTTCTCTCCTCTCCTTATTTCCTTCCTGTATCTCCTCTCCTCTCTCCTTGTTTCCTTCCCGTATCTCCTCTCCTCTCCTTTCCTCATTTCCTTCCTGTATCTCCTCTCCTCTCTCCTCATTTCCTTCCCGTATTTCCTCTTCTCTTCTCTCCTTTCCTCTCCTCGTCTCCTTCCCTTACTTCCTCTTCCCTCCTTTCCTCTCTCATCTCCTCTCCTCTTCTCTCATCTCCTCTCCTCATTTCCTTCCCGTATTTCCTCTCTTCTCCTCTCCTTTCCTCGTTTCCTTCCCGTATCTCGTCTCCTCTCTCCTCGTTTCCTTCCCTTATTTCCTCTTCTCTCCTTTCCTCTCCTCTCTCCTGTCTTCTCTCCTTATTTCCTTCTCTCCTCTCCTCTCATCATCCTCATTTCCTTCCCGTATTTCCTCTTCTCTCCTCTCTCATCTCCTCTCATCTTCTCTCCTCTCCTCTCTCCTCTCTCCTTGTTTCCTTCCCATATCTCCTCTCCTCTCTCCTCATTTCCTTCCCGTATCTCCTCTCCTCTCCTCGTTTCCTTCCCTTATTTTCTCTTCTCTTCTCTCTTCTTCTCTCCTCGTTTCCTTCCCTTGTCTCCTCTCCTCTGCTTGACTTCTCTCATTTCCTTCCCTTCTCTGCTCTGATCAGCATCCCGTGTGTGTGTGTGTGTGTGTGTGTGTGTGTGTGTGTTTCCTGCCGATTGTTGCCTCATCAAAAATTCAATAACCTCGGCTGTAACTGTGACACACACACACACACACACACACACACACACACACACACACACACACACACACACACACACACACACACACAGGTTGTGTCTGCAGGCTGTTATTTATGTTTGTGTTGTATAAAATATTCAACAGTGCAACATTTATTGTCGCTGCAGTGTGTGTGTGTGTGTGTGTGTGTGAATGATCGCTGTATCAATCAGGGTAACGAGAGTGTGTGACTGATCGTGTGAGCGTGTGGAGGTGAAGTGTGTGTGTGTGTGTGAGCTCGGAGGGGCGAGAGAGAGCGAGCGAGGTGAGGGAGAGAGAATTTAATGAACGATGAATGAAGCAGCCGAGCGTGAGATTGTGTCGGAGTTATGAAACGAGGAGGAGAGGAGGAGGAGAGGAGGAGAGGGAGGAGGAGAGGGAGGAGGAGAGGGAGGAGGAGAGGGAGGAGGAGGAGGGAGGAGGAGAGGGAGGACGTGAGGAGAGGGAGGAGGAGGAGGAGGAGGAGAGGAGGAGGGAGGAGGAGGAGGAGGAGAGGAGGAGAGGAAGGACATGAGGAGAGGGAGGAGAGGAGGAGGAGAGAGAGGAGAGGAGGAGAGGGAAGGAGGACGTGAGGAGGAGAAGGAGGAGGAGGGGAGGAGGAGAGGGAGGAGGAGAAGGAGGACGTGAGGAGGAGAGGGAGGTAGGAGAGGAAGGAGGAGGAGGAGAAGGAGGAGGACGTGAGGAGAAGGAGGAGGAGGTGAGGAGGAGAGGGAGGAGGAGGAGGAGAGGGAGGAGGAGGTGAGGAGGAGAGGAAGGAGGAGAGGAAGAAGGAGAAGAAGAAGGAGGAGGAGGAGGAGGAGAAGAAGAAATCGATCTGTCTTACTCAGAAGAATGGATCGGAGGAGATATACATTCATCTCCTCTCCTCTTCCATCCTTTACTTGTTTCCTTTCCTCATTTTGTCTCCTCAGCTCTGCTCTTCTTCCCTATAATCCTCCCCTTGTTTCCTCTCTACCTGTTCCCTTGTTCTCTCGTCCACCTGTTTCCTATCCCTCTCCTCTCCTTCCCTCCTCTCCTCCTCTCCTCTCCTTCCTTCTCCTCGTCTCCTCTCTCCTCTCTCTCTCTCCACTGAGTGGAGTGATAAACTGCTGCAGCTGATCCACTCAGTCATGTCACCGTGTTTCTCTACAGCTGAGTGGGAGGCAGGACCAGAGAGAGAGTGTGTGTTGGTGTGTGTTGGTGTGTGTTGGTGTGTGTTGGTGTGTGACACAGAAACACTGCAGAAAGAAAAGTGTGTTCTATAGTTGGCAGACTGACAGCGTGCAATTAAATCAGCGTTTTAGTGCTGATCTTGAAGGTTTTGTGTGTGTGTGTGTGTGTGTGTGTGTGTGTGTGTGTGTGTGTGTGTGTGTTTGTGTTTGTGTGTGTGTGTGTGTGTGTGTGTGTGTGTGTGTGTGAGAGAGAGAACATAGATTTGGTTTGTGGAGTGTGAAAGAAAGTGAAGAAGAGTATTTACAGCATGTTTGTGAAGGTAAGAGAAAGGTAGAGCACACACACACACACACACACACACACACACACACACACACACGCACACACGCGTGCTAGCGCTGCGTGGTGTAAAACGATGTAACACATTAGCGGTGATAAGTGTGTGTGAAGCGGCGAGGAGGGAGGAGACGCAGAGGGGAGACACCTGAGCAGAAACAGGAAATGAGCTCGCCAAATAACTCATTAATGTTGATAAGTGTGTGTGAACCACACACACACACACACACACACACACACACACACACACACAGGAAATAATCCTCGTATTGTACACTCATGAATGTTGATGCGGCCGGTCGCCTGTGGGGCTGCGATCGCTCTGTTTTCATAACGCATCATCCGAGGCGTCATGGCGGCGCCCTGCTCGCTCGCTCAGCTCTGATCCTGGACCAGCAGCACGTCAGGGTCACGTTCAGCCCAGAGAGCTCGACCCGAGCAGCGCCGCGCTGTTTACTCTCTTTGTTCAGTCGAGGTGTGCTGACTTAAACGTGTTCGAGAGGATGGAGCAGATTTGTGGCTGAAAATACTACGAGTCAAAGATCTGCATTCAGAACCTCATTAAGGTAAATCCATGTTTGCACTCTGAGCTAAAAGACGAGATCTGTGGCTTCAGGACGCCCTCGCCACGTGTCCGTCTGTGCTGAAACCTTCATCACATGATCGTTCAGGACAAAGCTGAGGTAACGACTCGGTGCTGATTGGACCTGAGCATCGAAGCAAACCATAGAAGAGTCTTTGTGATGACACAACTACAGTTTACTGTGAAAAAACATAAAACACAGCGTTTTTTGAATGGAGTTTGGTTTGACAGTAATTGGATGATCCCATGTCTCGAGTTGGGAAGTCGTTTTTCTAACTTCGCTGTGTTAATGAGCGTCGCGTCTGAATGTGAGAGCAACACGGACGCCAAAAAGAAGTTGTTTTACATTTAAACAACACGTTGACAGATTTGAGCGACAAGGAAGGAAACGATCCAACGACTCTGCAGGACACGACTTTGGTAAAAGTTTCTTACCATCAACCTCGATGTTTACTTTTATCCGCCGTGTTTCAGCATCATACGAGCTCCAGAAATGACTCGTGGTCTACGACACGTCACCTGACTCTCTCTGACCTGGACGTGATGATCAGCTGATGATCAGATTCATCTCACAACTTTCAACAACTTTTGTTTTAACGGGAGCAGACTCAGTTTTAAAGTTAGAGCCGCGGTCCGTCCTCCCCTCGCCGTCCTATCATCGTCCCCGGCGCTGTACTGTAATGGAATCGATCACGAATCAATACGGCTATTATCTAAAGCAAACCACACGCCTCATCAATATTCAGCCCACTGACTCCACTTGGCTCTCACTCTGCCTCCCTCAGCAGTGTGTGTGTGTGTGTGTGTGTGTGTGTGCGCAGATATAAACCATAATTCAAACTCAACCTCTCAATAAGAAAGCGTCGCATTAATATTCCTCAGGTGTACGGAACGAGCCGAGCGCCTCGACGACGACGCCGAGAATCGTTTCGAAGTCATTATCTGGTGCAGCGACGCAGACGAGCGCGAGAAAGTTTAGATTAATCGTCGATGCGGCACACTCGACTGGGAGAGGATGCGATCGGCAGGATGAAATATTCACTCGTCGATCCGGAGAGCATTTAAATGTTCGCGTCAGGCGTCCGCGTTGCTCTCACGCTCAGCGAAGTTAGAAAAATACCGTCAAACCAAACTCCATTCAAAAAACAGGCCGTTTTATGTTTTCTCACAGTAAATGTTATCACAGTCGGCAAAACAAAGGACAAACTTCTACAAACGTGGCTAAAAAGTTTGGTTGGTCATCTGATATCGGTCTGGTTGTGTTTGTGTTTGTGTTTCACTCCGTCACGGAGCGTCAGTGTGCATCACGGATGGTACTAACGTGGAGAAGGCGTTGTTCTGTCTCTCACAGCGGATGCCTTTGCAGTTGTTGAGCTCCTCCGAGGCCTTCGTCTCGTAGTAGAAGTACAGCTGGTTCAGCCCGTTGGCGAACGCCAGCAGCACCTGCACGGGAAAGATGGTTTCAGTGTCACTGAAAATACGGCAAACATCTGAAGTATCTAAAGAAACAAAAGTGCAGCTTTGATATCCCGGTGTTAACATCACACGAGGATCGACCCCTCGGCGGCTTCGGGGCATTTTTAAAAACACTTTCTTCTCAATCAGGACACGAGCACTCTGGTGTTACGTAAAGCTGCTGCTGCTGAGTGTGCACGAAGCGCCGCGGGGCTCAGCGGGATTGATTTTAGGACTTCAGGGAGCTCAACGGTTCTCATGTGGATTGTGTTGTAGGTTAGAGAGTCCCCCGAGACGGACTTAATGAGCTCTGATGTAATGAGATCTGCCTGTAACGTCCTTCTACCTTCAGCGGAGGAGATGTAGCTTGTTGGTCGGTCCAGAGAGAGAGAGAGAGAGACTTAAACATGGATATTAACATACGTAACGTAGAAAGGTTAACCGTTAGCATGCTAAAATACTGGAACTGAGCCTGAGCCTACAGAAAGAGGCCACGCTACAGGCTAAACTTTACATTATTCCTCACAAGCGGTAGCCTCACGGGACTGCTAACTGCACGGCTAACTTAGCTAACTGTTAACCGTACAGTGAGCAGCAGTTAGCTGTGAGTTAAAGTAAATCTGTCCATCAGGAAACTGTAAATCCTACAATCCTCCAAATGCTAACATGCTACATTGAATATCCTAGATATGACAAAAAACAGGAACTCTTTAAAGGTCAGCTAGCTAACATTCATAAGTTGTTTCATGTGAATGTTGGCATGCTAACTGTGAAGACGTTAGTATGGTATTACGCTGGAACAGCCTAAAAAGTGCAAACTAGAATTTACATTTCTCCTCAGCAATAGGCTAATAGCACAGCTAACTGCATGGCTAAGTGAGCTAACTAGCTAATGCTAGCAGTTACTTCTGCAAGAACTAAAGCTGGCTTTTAGAAAATTAAGAAAAGCAACACTTCAGCAACTCTAAAAACTCAAACTATGAGAACTATGCTAGCATGTCACATGCTAACGTCCACAAGTAACATCTGACAAGCCTAAAAAAGCAAAGGCTAAACTTTACATTCGCCCTCATTAGTGGTAGGTTAAAATCACCGCTAACTGCACGACTTAGTGAGTTAAGTAGCTAACGACAGCTAACGCCCACAATTTGTTTAACATGTTGGATGGTAGCATACGAACGGCAGAATGCTAATATGCTGGGAATGAACCTGACAAGTCTAAGAGGGTCACTGTGCAGGCTAAACTTGACATTGTTCCTCACTACTAGCAGGCTTAATGCACTGCTAACTACACGGCTAAATGAGCTAACTAGTTAGACATCACTTTGCAATCAAAGACAGACACACAGTGATTAAAAAAACTCATGATTAGCATCACATCAGGTGGGTCGAAGTGTCTCACCAGACAGTAAATGAAGAGGAACTTGAGGATGTCCAGCAGCATCCTCCCCAGCGAGATCTGCAGGGGCCCCAGGTGGGAGTTGGCGGTGAAGAGGGAGATGAGTCTGAGGGAGCTGAAGATGTTGGCGATGGCGAACAGAGCCTCGGCGATCAGCGTGGGATGCCACATCTCCCACTCCTCCCGGGGTCGAGACGAGTTGTACTGGAGGAAAAAAGAGTGAATCAGTTGAAACAGCTGCGAAATGTTGGCAGGTAGACGCTTTTTTACAAGGAAAGAAACAACTTCATGTGTTGCATTTAATGCCGAATTTACAAGAAGGCTGAAATAATCAAGAATTCTTCATAGATCGAGTCGCAGAAGGTTTATAAAGTTCATTTTAACTCAACAACTCACAAAATTGTGACATTTTTGAAGGGAGTCTGGTGACTGTCTCCACGGTCGACAAAGAAGGAGTCTATATTGGTGGACTGTTTACTGTATTTGTGAAATTTGACATGTTAAAAATAAATTGTTGTCTTTTGTGAAACAGTGTGTGTTCAAACAGCTGCTAAATGTTGGCAGCTTACACTTATTTCAGACACAGAAGAAGAAAGACTGGCATGATGATGCTGCACCAAACAGACATTTTTTATGAGGAAAGAAACAACTTATTTTATAGCTTTTAATGCCGAATTTACAGGAACACATAAGTTATTTAGAATGTGTTGTTGCCTTCTCACAAACTTTATTTGAAGTTTCTCTGCTTGCAAAAACTCTCAAAATCGCACGATTTGTTAAGGGAGTCTGGTGATATAGCAGGGGAAAACGCCATCTGCTTCCAGTCTCTGTGTGCTAAGCTAGGCTAAACGCCTTCTGGGCCAATGTGAACACACAGAGATAAACAGAGTCCATCACCCGCCTCCTTTTTTTCTTTTTTTCCCAGCATGCTCTGTTTCTGTGACTGTTTTTTTTTCTGTGCTTTATTCATGCGTCTGTCTCTCTGCACATCGCTCTCGGTTGTCTCATGCTTGGCTTCCTCCTCATTCTAAATTCAGCCATTAGACTTCACACAGGACGTCTGTCTTGTTAACTCTGCCTCTATTAACATTCAGCGTGCGCACACACACACACACACACACACACACACACACACACACACACACACACACAGGGGAAACAGACAGACACATGCACACAGATGCACACTCATTAATTTATAGACTCTCCCGCATCTTCTCTCAGATGCACCACACTCTGTCTGTCTGTCTGTGTGTGTGTGTGCCTGTCTCACTCTCTCTCTCTCACACACACACACACACACACACACACACACACACACGATGACAAAGCAAAATTTTGGCGAGCGACCGTCAGCTCTCCAGAGGATTTTAACTGTTGATAAATATTTAAGAGGGAGAAGACAAAGACAAAAAAAAAGTAAAATATATTGTGACAACTGCTTCTCTGTGTGTGTGTGTGTGTGTGTGTGTGTGTGTGTGTGTGTGTGTCCTCTCCGTGAAGTCTACGTACGTATATGTGCTTATTAAGTTGTGCATATATGTGTGTGTGAGGACCTGTGTAGGAGGGCCACCCGCCACCATCAGTGACTCACAGCTGCTGCAGATGGCCCCGCCGTCTGTGTGTGTGTGTGTGTGTGTGTGTGTGTGTGTGTGTGTGTGTGTGTGTGTGTCGCTCTGATAAATAGATAAACCTTGGATGTGTGCAGCTAAACAACGTGTTGTTGAAGCTGAACGCTGTGCGGTGAAAGTGAGAATATTCCTGCCTCCAGGTGAATCCTGTGACCCCTCAACGATCCAGGTGTTGTTCACAGAGGTCAAAGGTCACGTCTGATGTCTACTGTTCATACTGACGACAGTAACAGCTGATAACATTTCGTGTCATGTTAGCGGCTCTTTGCATGTCGGTGTTCAGCTGTCTGTGGTGTTAAAGGGAATATTTTGATGATTGTCAGACAGATTAGAAATAAAACCTTGCGTGTATCGTCTCTATGACAACAGCATCTTGACAGCCGCTGCTGTGTGATGGATGTTTTATTTGACGTGATCCACAGGAATGAATAGAAACAACTGAATGTGTTGCATTTAAGGCCGAATTAACAAGAAGGCCCGACTTATTAACGATGTGTCATAGACGGAGTTTCACAAAGTTTATAAAGTTCCTCTTCACTCAACAACTCACTAAATTGAGTCATTTTCTAAAGAAGTCTGGTTACTTTCGCCACTGGCTACAAATAAGTCACTTCTATTGGTTACTGTTCACTGTCAACAAAATGCTGCCTTCTCTCGTAAGTGTAGTGTTGAAACAGCTGCTAAATGTTGGCAGGTGAGACGTAAAAGAGGCTGAATGTACAAGAAGGTACGAATAGTACGTTCGGGACATCAGAGCGAGGAGGATGTGGGGAATGACGTGATCCACGGGAATGAATAGAAACAACTGAATGTGTTGCATTTAATGCTGAATTAACAAGAAGGCCTGACTTATTAATGATGTGTCATAGATGGGGTTTTACAAAGTTTATAAAGTTCCTCTTCACTCAACAACTCACTAAATTGAGTCATTTTCTAAAGAAGTCTGGTTACTTTCGCCACCCGCTACAAATAAGTCGCTTCTATTGGTTACTGTTCACTCTCAACAAAATGCTGCCTTCTCTTGTAAACATAGTGTTGAAACAGCTGCTAAATGTTGGCGGGTGAGACGTAAAAGAGGCTGAATGTACAAGAAGGTCCAAATAGTATGTTCGGGATGTCAGAACGAAGAGGATGTGGGCGATGATGTGATCCACGGGAATGAATAGAAACAACTGAATGTGTTGCATTTAATGCTGAATTAACAAGAAGGCCTGACTTATTAACAATGTGTCATAGATGGGGTTTTACAAAGTTTATAAAGTTTCTCTTAACTCAACAACTCACTAAATTGAGTCATTTTTTAAAGAAGTCTGGGTACTTTCGCCACCGGCTACAAATAAGTAGCCTCTGTTGGTTATTTTTTACTGTCAACAAAATGCTGCCTTCTCTCATAAACGTAGAGTTGAAACAGTTGCTAAATGTTGGCAGGTGAGACGTAAAAGAGGCTGAATGTACAAGAAGGCACGAATAGTACGTTCGGCATGTCAGAGCGAGGAGGATGTGGGTGATGACGTGATCCACGGGAATGAATAGAAACAACTGAATGTGTCGCATTTAAGGCCGAATTAACAAGAAGGCCCGACTTCTTAACGATGTGTCACAGACGGAGTTTCACAAAGTTTATAAAGTTCCTCTTCACTCAACAACTCACTAAATTGAGTCATTTTCTAAAGAAGTCTGGTTACTTTCGCCACTGGCTACAAATAAGTCACTTCTATTGGTTACTGTTCACTGTCAACAAAATGCTGCCTTCTCTCGTAAGTGTAGTGTTGAAACAGCTGCTAAATGTTGGCAGGTGAGACGTAAAAGAGGCTGAATGTACAAGAAGGTCCAAAAAGTACGTTCGGGACATCAGAACGAGGAGGATGTGGGGAATGACGTGATCCACGGGAATGAATAGAAACAACTGAATGTGTTGCATTTAATGCCGAATTAACAAGAAGGCCCGACTTATTAATGATGTGTCATAGACGGAGTTTCACAAAGTTTATAAAGTTCCTCTTCACTCAACAACTCACTAAATTGAGTCATTTTCTAAAGAAGTCTGGTTACTTTCGCCACCCGCTACAAATAAGTCGCTTCTATTGGTTACTGTTCACTCTCAACAAAATGCTGCCTTCTCTTGTAAACATAGTGTTGAAACAGCTGCTAAATGTTGGCGGGTGAGACATAAAAGAGGCTGAATGTACAAGAAGGTCCAAATAGTACGTTTGGGATGTCAGAGCGAGGAGGATGTGGGTGATGATGTGATCCACGGGGATTGAACAGAAACAACTGAATGTGTCGCATTTAAGGCCGAATTAACAAGAAGGCCCGACTTAATAACGATGTGTCATTGACGGGGTTTCGCAAAGTTTATAAAGTTCCTCTTCACTCAACAGCTCACTAAATTGAGTCATTTTCTAAAGAAGTCTGGTTACTTTCGCCACCGGCTACAAATAAGTCGCTTCTATTGGTTACTGTCAACAAAATGCTGCCTTCTCTTGTAAACGTAGTGTTGAAACAGCTGCTAAATGTTGGCGGGTGAGACGTAAAAGAGGCTGAATGTACAAGAAGGTCCAAACAGTATGTTCGGGACATCAGAACGAGGAGGATGTGGGCGATGGGAGACAAAAACCTGTGAGTATTATCACCAAGGCTAGGAAAGAGAGGGAGAGCGACAGTGAAGTCACCGGAGCCTTTCTGAAAAGTTGAGAGATTTTCAACTTGTAGCGCACAAGAAAGGAAAAAGGAAACTCCTCATTGGAAACAATCGAGAAAAGATGCTTTTCTCATAAAAGGAAACAATGTAGACACGAAGCCTTCGCGTACAGTAGGAGCCATTCAAAAGTTCCCCTCCCAGCCGAAAGCCAGCTGACTCCCAGCCGACTCCCAGCCAACTGCCAGCCAACTCCCAGCCGCTGGAGTGACCCCCTCCTTCTCCAGGGCGTGACTATTTTTACTGTTAACTCCACCCATTCATTGAATTACAGGGTATTGCCAACAGATGGCGCCTCTCTCACAAAATACACAGCCCCATGGGTAGAGGCCACCTCCTCCGCTGACTTTGCCCTCCAAATAGGCTAATACATTTTACTGATCTCAAAATGTTGCGCCGCCAGAATACCATAAACAATAGCCTAATAATACGTTTTTAAAAAATGTTCGGAGATATCAGAGGGAAGCAGTCAGATTCATCATTAATTTCCGCTTCTTTTCCCATATCACAACCCAGATTGTTGCGTTTTTCCATCTCCATTATAGGCCTAATTTTTATTATTATTCCTTTTTTAATGTGGACAAAGTGATGCGTTTACAATCGGGAGTTTGTTCCATTGTCATTACCAACATACGATATAATTATAGAAATGTAGTCTACTAAATCCTACACCAGGGGTCGGCGATAAAGTTTGGCTGCGGTCCAGATATTTTCCAAGCCATTAGCCTACATGACGGGCCACAACCCGCGGGGGCGTCTGCTTTTGAAATTACAAAGCAGACGCACAGGGCTATAACGAGACATCCAGCCGACAACGCCTCTCGAGGTAGTAGCCTATCAGGGACGCATTATTGGCGAACCGAACCAGTGTGAACGGATCAGCCAGCTTCACGTATCGAGGGCGTGTCAGTCTGACAATCTGATAACTACACAGGTCCTTCACTCAACTTAATACAGAGAAATGTCCCACAAAGCAACGTTACAGGACCAAACAACAATAACGTAGTAACTGTCACTGTCTTTGGCAACTTATATGAGGAAAATAAATACCGCAGATATACGCGGAGAAGCGTCTGTCCTCCTGTCTGACCGACACATTCATGCCAGGAAAAACAGCGTCTGTCACCGGCAAATAGCCTAACTTAAACTCACCCAGTGTTTGTGTGAAAATAAATCACCGCGACGGTCAGCCCTCCCGACCGAGACTCCGTGAACTTTCCCCCGAAGACAGCCTCCGTCCCCGCGAGTCAGACAGCGTCCAGTTTATTGATGGTGATTATGTGATTATGTAATTTAGAGCGAAAAACGTAACTTCGTCACTTTCCAGGATGTTTGGTGGGTCAGGATCTCAATCACGACACATCATAACAGCATCCATATGATTATAAACTATCAGCAGGTTTAGATTGACAGGGGGGACACCGGGGAAACACCTTGAAAACACACCGACGTCATCATCATGACGTGTACCGTCACGCCCCTTTAGGAGCCGCAGAGCCGGATTTCTGAGTGAATTCACGTCGGTTCGTCTTTAATGCGGAGCTGCTTCGCTCTGTGTGTTAGGTGACGACAGGCACCATCCCCCACACAACAGACAATACAAATACCCTAGCCAAAGCTCGCCTCAAACAAATTCACACCCCCACCCTTCACTTCTCAGAGGCAGCACATGAGTGCAGGTCACTTCTGCAGGATTTTTACAATGTCCACAGTATGAACTGTAAATGTAGTTGAAGCTGAAGTAATGAAGTTGCATTGCTTACTGAAGCACCTAAAAGGTTATCATGCACAATATTGCATAGATAATAAAGAATCTGCAAGCTTAGATGTAGGCATATTGTGTAGGCTACAGCTGGGTACTAAAGCATCAAATTAAT
The DNA here is from genome assembly GCA_039737535.1 of Lagodon rhomboides. NCBI lineage: Eukaryota > Metazoa > Chordata > Actinopteri > Spariformes > Sparidae > Lagodon > Lagodon rhomboides. The sequence continues at coordinate 21,668,519 of CM077806.1, forward strand.
CAGGAACTACAGTAGATTTTTCAAAAGATTTTCTGAACACAAATATTCAAATGTAGTCACAATTTTAACTTCACTGAATACCTGCACAAGTGAAGTGCTAGAACTCCAACTCTATCATGTCTCACAATGAATACCCAGTTGAAAAATTAATGCATTTATTGTGTTGTCATGTAAATTAGTCTAACGTCCAAAATAGAAATGCTGCGGATTGAGAGCGCTGTGGCGCGGAGAGACGCTGAAACACGCCACGGCCACCCGGCCCCTCATTAGAGTGGCAGTGATCAGCTCCGGTACCACAGCGCAGCCTTTCCGCGATGCCGACGCACCCAGTGGTAATTCGGGTTAACTAGCCGCCGGCCACCAGCCGTCCTGGAGTAGGCTACCGGCTGTTCTGTGATTCTCCAGGAGACACAGATAGCCAGTCTGCCCCTTCATAATAGTGGAGCATTACGCAGCACAGAACTTACAGCAGCGCCATTACGCAGCAGAGGACACTAGCCACCTAAGAAGACATAGCCTGCAATGTTGCTAAATATAATCACTCGAGACTGCTACACGGCATAAACAATGGTAGTGTCTGAGCAACCAAAATTGCAACGTTAACAGTGGGTAAATCCGTGCGGTCAATATGACCGCGTATGGCCGAAATAAGTAAAAATGACCGATATGTTATTTGCCTTTTATGTGATTTATATAAAAAAACATTTTTAATTAAAATTCAGACACTTGTAGGAAAAGTCAGGTACCCGCAGGATTGTATTTTTTTATTAAACAAAGTAAAAATCCTGCAGAAGTGACCTGCACTCATGTGCTGCCTCTGAGAAGTGAAGGGTGGGGGTGTGAATTTGTTTGAGGCGAGCTTTGTCTCGGGTATTTGTATTGTCTGTTGTGTGGGGGATGGTGCCTGTCGTCACCTAACATACAGAGCTTCAGCATTATCTCCGCAGCGGCGGTTCGGCAATTCTCCGTCGATAGTAACCCCTTTCACACTGCCGTTTGGGTGCGGCTTCTGTGCGCCAATTCTCCGCATCCGTCCCAGTGTGAATCTCTCCGATGCGGCGAGGGGTGCAATTTCGCTCCGGCGCTGATACGTCTCTGGAGGTAGTGTCAGGGCCGCATTATTGGCGAGCCGAACCAGTGTGAACGGATAAGCCGGCGGCGCGTATCGAGGACGTGTCGATCGGACGGTCTGTTGACTACACAGGTCCTTCACTCAACTTAATACAGAGAAATGTCCCACAAAGCAACGTTACAGGACCAAACAACAGTAACGTAGCAACTGTAACTGTCTCTGGCAACTTATATGAGGAAAATAATACCGCAGATATGAGCGGAGAAGCCTCTGTCCTCCCGTCTGTCCTCCCGTCTGTCTGACCGACACATTTCTGCCCAAAAAACAGCGTCTGTCGGCGGCAAAAAACTTAAACTCACCAGTGTTTGTGATGAAAATAAATCACCGTGACGGTCAGCCCTCCAGACCGAGACTTCGGTGAACTTTCCCCCGGAAGACAGCCTCCGTCCCCGCGAGTCAGACAGCGTCCAGTTTACTGATGGTGATGTAGGCTAATTATGTAATTTAGAGCGAAAAACGTAACTTCGTCTCTTTCCAGGATGTTTGGTGGGTCAGGATCTCAATCACTACACATTATAACAGCATCCATATGATTATAAACTATCCGCGGGTTTAGATTGACAGGGGGGACACCGGGGAAACACCTTGAAAACACACCGACGTCATCATCATGACGTATACCGTCACGCCTCTTTAGGAGCCGCAGCGCCGGATTTCTGTGTGAATTCACGTCGGTTCGTCTTTAATGCGGAGCTGCTTCGCTCTGTGTGAATCGCTATGGGCGGAGAATTGCCGAACCGCCGCTGCGGAGATAATGCGTCTTCTCCTGTGTGAAAGGGGTTAGTGGTTCACACAGAGCGAAGCAGCTCCGCATTAAAGACGAACCGACGTGAATTCACTCAGAAAACCGGCTCTGCGGCTCCTATGGGGCGTGACGGTACACGTCATGATGATGACGTCGGTTTGTTTTCAAGGTGTTTCCCAGGTGTCCCCCCTGTCAATCTAAACCCGCGGACAGTTTATAATCATATGGATGCTGTTATGATGTGTTGTGATTGAGATCCTGACCCACCAAACATCCTGGAAAGTGACGAAGTTACGTTTTTCGCTCTAAATCACATAATCACATAATCACCATTAATAAACTGGACGCTGTCTGACTCGCGGGGACGGAGGCTGTCTTCGGGGGAAAGTTCACGGAGTCTCGGTCGGGAGGGCTGACCGTCGCATCTGCACTGTATATCGCCGCAACAATCTGGGTTGTGATATGGGAAAATTAACTGTCTTATTGCTGCTTTGTGCCGTTTCAGGTCGTGTTGTTGAACCACTGTTTTACCCTCCAGCTGCGTGGGTCACGTCACTGAAGTGGAAATGAATGATGAATCTGACTGCTTCGCTCTGATATCTCCGAACATTTTTTTTTTAAATTATTATTATTGTTTATGGTATTCTGGCGGCGCGGCGTTCAGGTGTGTCTTTATAGGGTCTAGTATAGACCCATTGAGAGCAGAGCATTATCACTGCTCCTCCCCATGGACAAAAGAGGCATTGCAGCTGTTTTTCACTGAGGCTGCTTATGGGCGTTTCGAGCCAGAGCCTCACTGGCTACGTCATCGCGGGGGATCAAATTACCCCCGCGGACCTGTGCGGGACCAGTCACGGACCAGCCAAGGGCCCGTCACGGAAAACAGTGAACTTTTAAGTGGCTCCTACTGTACTAAACAGCAGGTTTGTAAGGAATTTCAGATGATGCTAGTAAAAATGCTAAATATAGCATCAATCAAGACGATGAGATAAGAGCAGCACTTATCTCCTGCAGCAACTTCTACAACCAGCTGATGAATTCCCTCAAGATGTTGATGGAGTCGTTGATGCTTCACTTTCAGGTTTCGCCATTTTTTAACGGGGTTGAACTCACAATTAACGCCTGCAGGTGTGCTAACCTCAGCTGTCCACGCTTCGGCTTTTACACTCTGTCTGAACAGGTGTTTCCTCAGGTTCGACACGGTCAGCTTTAATTTTGCATTACAAATGTCGCCCTGACTCCTCGTGACTCGTCGAAGGGAACCAAGAGGAACCGAAACTCGGCACCATCACTCGGTCGGGCCGACTCAGTTCAGTCAGACTCTGGTCTTTACCTTGACGTACGCCACGATCTTCAGCGATATGGTGGCCAGGTAGAGCGAGTTCATGGCGAAGTCCATCAGGTTCCACCAGTCGTGGATGTACTCTGTGAATCCTCCGTCCCACATCTCCTTGATCTCCGCCCAGATGAAGCCTGAAACACACACACACACACACACACACACACACACACACACACACACACTGATGGTTATTTACAGACGCGGTCATGCGTGTGTGCTCGCAGTCATGTCATCCATCAGCGGTTCCTGTTTGCTCGGTTTCTGCTCTGTGACCAAACTTTCTGTTGAATATTTTCTGTTGGCAGCAGCTGCGGGCGGCGAGCTCAGAGCCAACAACACATTTGTTCCGCACGACTGACTTTAGACAAAGTCAGGTTTTACTCTAAATAATTCACGAGTCATTTTGTAGTTCATCACTGCTGCCTGGAATATCTGCTGCTCGGAGCGTTTCATCCGTATGTTTGGAGAAATCACACATCATTAAGGTTGCAGGGAGGAACTGTGGTGGAAAATCAAAATCTGGTATGAACCATAAACAAGAGTGTTTCTGCAGATCGACTCAATCAGAAACCAGAAGCACCACGACAGGAAACAGAAAGGAAACACCGGAGACTGTGGGAATATATGAAAATTAATTCTTTAGCATTTAACCGACACGACAACAATGTAAGTGTTATGATGGAAAACCAGCCAGCTAATGTTCAGTGTTGTTTCTTTTTATCTGAAGAAGGAGGAGAAGGAGAACATGAAGGAGAAGAAGAAGAAGAAGAAGAAGTAGAAAAGGTAAAACGGAAGAAGAAGAACAACAACAACAAGAAGAAACAGAAGAAGAAGGAGGAGAAGAAGAACAAGTAAAGGAAAAAGGGAAAATGAAGAAGAAAAAGAAGAAGAAACAGAAGGAGAAGAAGAAGAAGAAGAAGAGGAAGAAGGAGGAGGAGGACGAGGAGAAGAAGAAGGCAGAAGAAGAAGAAGAGAATGGAAGGAGAAGAGGAAGAAGGAAGAGGAGAAGAAAAAGAAGAAGAAGGAGGAGATGAAGAAGGAGAAGAATAACAAGTAAAGGAAAAAGAGAAGATGAACAAGAAGAAGAAGAAGAAGAAGAAGAAGAAGAAGAACAAGAAGAAGGAGGAGAAGGAGAAGAAGAAACAGTAGAAGAAGAAGGATGAGAATAATAGGAGAAACAGAAGAAGAAGAAGAAGAAGAAGAAGGAGTAGTAGAAGAAGAAGAAGGAGAAGAAGAAGAAGAAGAGCGGACGATGAAGGAGAACAGATGGTTTTGTATTTTTCCAACTGATTATGGTTCTGATTTGGAAATGATTGGTGTCAGCTCCGAGAGAGAATATGGAGATGTAATCACTCATTTTCACACCCACCCACCCTCACACACACACACACACACACACACACACACACACACACACACACACACACACACACACACACACACACACACACACACACACACAGAACTACCTCCTCCACACACACCCACATACTCCACACACAGACACACTCAGTCCTCTTCATGGCAATCAAAGCAGAAAGAAGAGAAGAGATGAGAAGGGTTGTGTGTTTTTCTATAAATCTGGTTGTTTTTACTGTATGAAGAGACGCTGGACTGTGACTCATTCAGGTCTGGACTGCATGTAAATATGAGACATTTATTAAAAGAAAGGAGAGAAGAAGAAAAGAAACAAAGGGAACAGAGATGAACAAGTAAAACTGTGATCATCCAAAACAATTCTGCTGCTTGAGTAAATTTTAGAAGATGGAAATCAATATCGTACATCGGGAATAGACAAATTTGAAAAACAATTTCTACGCTTAAATGTCCATCATGAGCTTCTCCCTCTCCATAGCAACTGTGAAGTTTTGGACGTAATCAACAGAAAACAAAGTATGAAAGTCAAATTATCATTTTTTGACCTGTGGAAATATTTTCCTGATTCCTCTGATAACGTCAAGCACAAACATGAGTGAAGGAGTGAAGCAGCAGTCTGAGGAAACGTTGGATTTAAACATCTGTCTGGTCACAAACATCCCCTCAAAGCTTCAAGGTGCTGCCGGGTAACGGTCAGAGATGTTTGTCCCACCTGCCTACGCTGTTTCACTCCCAAACATAATGTTGAAACACAAGGTACATTTGTCCTGCTACATCTACGAGGATGAGGATGAGTTGAGGAGTGAAGCTGCTGTCGATACTAAAAGACGACAGCCACCCAAGCCACGGTCTGGACAAGTCCTGCTTCATCTGGAGTCTAATGTCTCAAGCGTGACATCAAAATACAGAATGCATCAAACAAAACAGACTGAAGCGAATGAGGTTGAGGTTTTTTTGTACGTACCCAGCACCCACGGCAGGATCATCCACTCCACGATGGTGGGCGGGGGTCCCTGCATGTGCAGGTTGGTGCGGGCGATGTGCTGCGAGGCCAGCAGCAGCAGGAAGAGGAAGGTCAGGTAGGACGCCGTGTGACAGATGAACTTGATGAAGGGCTTCTTGATGAAGTTTCCCAGAGCGCTCTTCGGCGCCAACAGGTAGATCTGAGGAGGAGGAGGAGGCACAAAGAGTTAACACAGCAACTGTTCGTCCTTAAAACAAGTCCTCGTCTACTACAGCTGTTTAGGAGAACGCTGTTTTGGTGCGAAGCTCCAGAAATGTTTTGTGGACGACGAAGCTTCACCCTCATCAGCGTGGAGGTGAGGAGATAATGACTGAATTCTTATGTCTCTGTTCAGGAGGAGAAAGAACACAAGATGCTGATGTTATGTAACCCATCATGAACAATAAATCAGAGTCCTGCTCTGATGTCTCTCGGGCTTTTTACACTCGTGTTCAAAGCATGAAGCAGGAGTTCGAGCTGACGGCGCTCATGTTCATCCACCCGTCCCCCTCCGTCTATCGGAGCCGCTGCTGTTATTGCCGGGTGTTATTGCTGTTATGATGCTTGTTTACTTGTTCTGCTCGTCTACTCGCTGCTGGCAACCTCGGCGTTCTCTGAGTCACGCCAGCGAGGCTTTAAAAGGAATTAAATAACACAGAGAGAACGAGAGACAGCGGTGTTTGTGTGCATTATTAATAACTTAATCACATTAACGCAACGCTGTGATTGTCGAGACGTAAAGACTTTAAGTGAATTATCTCACTCGAGCCAACTAAAGCCGAAGTAAGCACAGCTGAATTAAGATTTGATCACTCTGTCGTGCCATTACTCTGGTGTGTTTGGGTATTTTGAGTTCTAAGATAACTGAGAGGAAGGAAACGTGAGAGAGGACGCAAGCTGATCTTGAAATACTTTCTATAAACTAAGATATTTGTCCTGTGCAGTGTTTCCCACACGTATACTTTACGTCAGTGGGTTGACACATTTTAACATGATTTGCTTTTATATTTTATCGATAAGCTCTACACCTCCCGTCTACTCACGCTGATACATACTTTACAGACAAACAATGAGAGAAAGATCACAGATTTGTCCGAGGTCAACATTTGTCTGAAACGTTTCATATCACATCGGAGCAGGAGGTGGAGGGGGATGGTGGTGGCGTCATTACAAGCCAACAAAGCTGCCAAATGGTCGACCGCAATTGAAACAACACTAGTGTACATCTTTATACATTTACATCCGTGATCCTGGCGACTTCTGACTCTAACCAAGTGGTTTTTGTGCCTAAACCTAATCAGTGCATAAGCACAACGTTGTGACAAGACAGAAATAGAAAATTCAACCTGAAGGAACGTGCAGTTATCTGTGGTTTTGCAGAAACATGGTTAGTGAACATTTATTCTAGCGGAGTGCACCTGGTTGTTGAGACGTCAGCCGGCACCATGTTGGTTTCGATAGGCTACATAATTAACGACAAGCGTCCTTCACGTGAGGCTCACCTGTGTTTAAATAATATACTGCTGACAAGTAAAGTCCACCGAGCCAAGAGCTTCTGTTGGTGCGGACTTTTTAACTTCAAAGATCTTTTACATGCACTTGAACATAAAAAACACGGAAGGAAAGGACGTAACGGGTCTCCTTTAATGTGGACAGTTAAAGCAAACTTTAAAAGATTTATACATCATTAAAACTAAATATTTCACAACACCTGGCGGTAAAACTCATCACTTATTTGTCTCCATGAATTATTAGTCCTTTCTGCGTCTCGATACGACTCCATGCACACATAAAAACACATAAAATAAGCTTCGCTCTAACGTTAGCAGTGTTGTTTCTATCGATCCGTAACGAAATGCATTTCCAGGTTTTAAACATGAGGGACGTTCTTCTGTAATCACCAAACGAAACTGCGTGAAACTGAGGCGTAATGATGCTTTTTCCTATTCTGAGACCGAATAACTTCCACATTCACACTTCAGGCTTCCTTCATCCATCGTCTGCTGAACGAGATTAAACCGAATATCTCTGCTTCCTCTGCAGAGCTCGGCATGTTAATCAGGTTTACAGCAAGTTTATCCGAGTTGTTCTCCCGCAGAATATTAAATATTGATCACAAGGAACGGGTCAGTAGTTCTTCCTCCCTGGTCAGTTCGTACAGTAAAAGTTTTGTCTGCATGTAAACTTTAGCCTGCAGTGAACTTCTGTGTTTGTGTTGTGAGGTTCAGTCTGCAGTCTACAGCCGCGGCTTCATGCCTTCTCTAAATTATCACAGTTCTTCCTCCCTCACTCTTTGTTTTTAGGTCGAGTGTTGTTGTCGACTTGATGTTTCCTGGCAACAGCTCCTCCAGCCAATAAAACAAGGGTTCGGCTGCATTTCTGCCTGGCAACAAATTTACTTCAAGGAAGACGTCTTTGATTCTGTCTTCTCTTCCTCTGTTTCCATTTCCTTATTCACTCTTTAATATCCTTCTTTATTTCCTCTGTCTTCACTTCCTGCTCTAGATTTCTCCTTTCTTCCACTGATGTTTCGTTTAATTGTTCCCTTTTACTTTCATTACATCCCTCTTTCTTTCTTTTATCTGTTATTTGTTCCCTTATTTTTCTTTCATTTTTAATCCCCCTTCCTTCCAATTGTTCCCTATTTTTTTATGCAACCCCTCTTTCTTTCTTTCTTTCTTTCTGTCCTCACTTCCCTCCTTCCTCCCTCCATCCTCACCAGTGAGAAGACGGGAAACAGGAGTCCGATGATGAAGCAGGTGACCAGTTTGACGGCCCAGTGTCGTCTCCTCCAGCCCGGGAAGCCGTCGTACCACAGCGTGGCCAGCAGCTGCTGGCAGTTCGGCTGAGCCACAAACTGAACAGAGGAAGAAGAAGAAGAAGAAGAAGAAGAAGAAGAAGACTGTGAGGAAACTCAGTTTAAATGTCCTTTAGTTTAAATAAACAAGGGTAAAAAATGACTAAAACCTGAAACACAACATCGATCTCCTGCTTCGACAAAGGCAGTTTTAAAAGTGGCTCATTTATCATTCAGAGGACTAAACAGGCCGATAACATGTTTAACCTTCAGCACACAGAAGAGCTCAGCGAACACAACCTTCAGGTGTGTTCAGGTTATCAAACTGTCGTACAAACAGCCTCTCTCCTCACTGGTCAGTGGTGTTTGTCTCACAGATGAAATCCACAGTTCCTATTTTACACCTGGAAACATCTCTGATAGTGAGGTGCCTGGATTCAAAAGTGCAAATGTTTCCACTTTGCTTATTTACATTTTAAAACTAGATAAAACTGTGCCAAGGCTGGAAGTTTCATACATTTTGTTAAGTATTCAAAAGTTTTACATCTCACTTTAACAGTAGATCGTCACTTTTCATTAACATTAAAGACAAATAAACTATCTGTCGTCGCTCCTGTTACCATCCTGACAGCTACACACTTGGTGATGCACTTTTTAAACTTCAGTCAAATCAGTAAATAACAGTTGAACATAGAGGACAAACAAATGCAAAACTATTAAGACATCTGCTGCAAGTCCTCGCCCGGTTTTTGAGTTGTGATGTAAAGAACTCGATCTTAAATGAGAAGCAGCAACAAGAGCAAAATCTATACAGACGTGAATCCATTTTCTCAGGCTCGACCACACACTCGCTCTGCAAAACAAACAACAAGGAAACTAGATGACTGGGGAAAAGAAACGTCGGAGCGCAGACAACTAACCAATCTGATTTTCAGTATCGGATCAGCGTGGTAGGTACCTGAACAGAAGGGTGATGAAAAAACAGGACGGTACAACAACTTTTGACAACGATAACTCTTCCAAAAGTGTAACGAACCGGACTGGACTGCCTTGTGGAAACGAGGATAAAGAAGAAGGAGTCTGTGAACAAATGTGTTGATGTGTGATACATCTTTCATGTGAGCTACGTAACTTTACAAATCAGAGGCTCAAAAGGTTTCAACACTGATATTTTATCTGATATTTTCACCTTTTCACTTCAAAATTAAAACAGAAGGTGACGGAGGGTTGTTCGTTGGTGTTGTTGCTGACAATAAAATGAAATGAACAGACTCAGAAAAAATAAAAACACGTCTTTTATTTTGTTTGTGTTGAGAGTAGAGCCACCTGACGGCACGGTGAGCTAATAAAACCAGATATAACCTCTATCTGTGCCGCTGCTTGTTGATCTCTGTTTCATAACGTCCTTCTCTGGCTTTTATTCATTCAAAAAGGGACCGAACGGGCCTCAAGCAGGTACATCTGTACAGTGTGATCATCCTCCGTGACAAACCAAAGGTTTCGTCCTGCTGTGACAGCGCCGCGGCTGCTCTGTTGTCCAGGTCGCCTCCATTTACATCTCATTACAGCTCATCTGCTAATACTGCTGCCGTCGCACCAGAGGCTGCTCGTCAGTCCTTCAGCCGCCCTCTGAGTCACAGACGGAGAAGACGAGTCCTCCTTTTCTTTTTGTCCTCTGTTCCTTCCTCTTATTGTAATCCTCTGCTCCCTCCTCTCTTTCATTTAATCTCTCGCTGTCGTGCCAAGTTTTTCTTTCTTTCTTTCGTTATGAGCTTCTTTCCTCATGTCTGTTTCTGGTTGATTAGTCTGCTCTCATACTCTATAAAAGACTCGAGGAGACAGGAGGTGATCCATCACATCAGCTGTGATGTAAAAAGTGTGTTTTCCCTCTTAAACAAACAGCCTATTAAATAAATGGACCCAGGAATAAACATCCGACTCAGTTCTGCACATCCACCTTCACACAAGGACACACGACTGCTTGAAACCAGACATTTAGCTAAAAGCTTAAAAAAAATAAACGGCAAACAGCCAAACAACAAAAAAAAAATGTTCAGGTCAGACTCTGAAGCTGTCAATCACACATGTTTTCTGAACAGTTGGCGGCGGCTGCATCATAAATAATTTATCCAGACACACTTCTTTAGAGAGAGAGATCTGCGTGGGACTCTCACAGCTTCTGACTTTGCAGCGTCGTCAGGCAGGAGATGATAAAAGTCACCGGAGGTATTTATGGTGCTCGTCCGATCGGCGAGACGCGGAGCAGACAGTGGAGGAGATGTTCAATAAAACGCCAAATGTTGAACGACAACTACTGTGATCGATTTTAGTTACGGCAGAAACATTATGGGACCATACAGGTGGCCGGATCCAAAATATTTCTACTACTCATACGACGAGTCTGATGAGTCTTGATGTGATTATTGATACCTTCACAGAGTCTCAGATATCTGCGCTTCCTGACTCGTCGGCAGAAGATACTAAATGTCACAAGAGATATTTACGGTGCTCGTCCTACAGCGGGAGACCCAGACATCAGAGGTCTCCTGGGTCTCTTCCTGCTGGTGGATCACCAGGCATCAACCGGCAAACTGCAGCATATGTTCAATAAAACGGCCAAATGTTAAACGGCAACTACTGTGTAGATTTTAGTTACGGCAGAAACATTATGGGACCATACAGGTGGCCGGATCCAAAATATTTCTACTACTCATACGACGAGTCTGATGAGTCTTGATGTGATTATCGATACCTTCGTAGAGTCTCAGATATCTGTGCTTCCTGACTCGTCGGCAGAAGATACTAAATGTCACAAGAGATATTTACGGTACTCGTCCTACAGCGTTCTACATCAGAGGTCTCCTGGGTCTCTTCCTGCTGGTGGATCACCAGGCATCAACCGTCAAACTGCAGAATATGTTCAATAATACGTCCGACATTGAATGGCAACTACCGTGATGATTTTGGTTACGGCAGAAACATTATGGGACCGTACAGGTGGCCGGATCCAAAATATTTCTACTACTCATACGACGAGTCTGATGAGTCTTGATGTGATTATCGATACCTTCGCAGAGTCTCAGATATCTGCGCTTCCTGACTTGTCGGCAGAAGATACTAAATGTCACAAGAGATATTTAAGGTGCTCGTCCTCCAGCGGGAGACCCGGAGCAGACATCCGAGGTCTCCTGGGTCTCTTCCTGCTGGTGGATCACCAGGCATCAACCGTCAAACTGCAGTATATGTTCAATAAAACGCCCGACGTGAAATGGCAACTACCGTGTTATGAATGTAAGGGAAAGATTTTAGTCACGGCATAAACATTACGGTCTTGTCCATACAGGTAGCCGGATCCAAAATCCAAAAAAACATCCACATGCTCACAGAAAAATAATGGTTCTTAAATGGTTCTTCAAAAGGCTCTCTGGTTCTTTAAAGAACCAACTGAAGAACCTTTTTATATAGGGGATGGTTCTTCACAGACTTTATGTGGTTCTTTAAAGTACTAAAGGTTCTTCATTTTTATTGGAGTTATTTGCTGGCATGTAATAGCATGAAATTAGGGCTGCAACTAACTATTTTCATTAATCGATTAATCTGCAGATTATTTTCTCAATTAAGACCCAGAAATGCAGCAAATTCTTACATTTGCTTAAAAATTACTTAGACGATTATTATGTCCTATTATCAAAATAGTTGTCAATACATTTTCTGTTGATCAGCTAATCGTTGTAGCTCCAAACACCTCTCGATTGTTTGGGCTGGTTGGCTGACTGATTGTGGAAACAAATAAATACAAAAAATGTCCAACAGATAAATAAATACAATAAATAACAAGCATGAATTTATGACTATCTAATGTGTTCTTTGACCGAGATCGACTTGTTTATTGTCCAGTTACACTGATGATAATTTCAAAGAATTTCTGTCCTTTTTTCTTCGACGTAATAACGTTGGTTATTTATTATCTAAGGTGCCTAAAGGAACCATTTTTTGATGGTTCTTTGAGGCACCTTTGGGGGTTCTTTAAAGAACCGCTTGCAGGAATGGTTCTTACAAGAACCTCTTGCTAAAGGTTCTTTGTGGAACTAAAAATGGTTCTTCTATGGCATCACTCCGAAGAACCATTTTTGGTTCCAGTTAGCACCTTTATTTCTCTGAGTGTGATGTCATTAAATACAGATACAGTGTATCTGAGTGGCTGCAGTGTTTCTATCTGTCCAGTCTGGGAGGTTTTCGACTCTCAGTTTAATCATCTTATGTCGCCTTACACCTCCGATAACCACCGACCCGAGGGAGCTGCAGCGGATATGACCTTAACGCACACACACACACACACACACACACACACACACACACACACACACACACACACACACACAGATAAACTTGTCATGGCGGCTTCAGAGCAAGTTGTTCAACCTCTTATCTGGTTGTGTGTTAATGTGTGTGTGTAGATGTGTGTATTTGTGTGTGTGTGTGTGTGTGTGTGTGTGTGTGTGTGTGAGGATATTGGATAACGAGGGGATTTAATTATATAGATGAAATGATAGAAGAAGAAAAAGGGAGAAAAGAGGAGGAGGAGAATGACAAAGTGGAAGAAGTCAAACCAAGGAGGCTGCTCCTTCATCCTCTTCTTCTCCTCCTCCTCCTCTTCTCCTCCTTCCCTCCTCTCAATCCTCCTCCTCTTTTCTCTCATCATGTGAACCATTTCTTATTTCTTCTGCCCTCCTTTCTTTTCCTCCTTGTCTTCATTCCTCCTCCTCCTCTCTCTTGCATTTCTTCTCCTTTACCTCTTCACCTATCTACTTCACCTCCTCTCCATCCTCCTCTTTTTTCTTCCTCATCATCCAATTCTGGTCTCATTTCCTTCCTCTCCTCTTCCTCTTCTCTCCTCCTCCTTTCCCCTTTTCCTGCAGTCGCTCTCTCCTCCTTTTCTCTTTCTTGCATTTTTTCTCCTTCACTTCTTTTCCTTCCTAATGTCTCCTCCTCCTTTTCTCTCTGCCTCTCCATCTTTCACTCCTGCTCCATCCTCCTCTTCTTCTTCTTCATCCTCCAATTCTTGTCTCATTTCCTTCCTCCCCTCCTCCTCTTCTCTCCTTCCTCCTCCTTTCCCTTTTTCCTGCAGTCGCTCTCTCCTCCTCTTTTCCTTCCTCATTTCTCCTCTTCTTCCTCACTGCCTCTCCATCTTTCACTCCTGCTCCATCCTCCTCTTCTTCTTCTTCTTCATCCTCCAATTCTTGTCTCATTTCCTTCCTCTCCTCTTCCTCTTCTTCTCCTCTTCCTCCTGCTAAACTCTCCTTTTTCCCTGAGTGCTCTTATTTCCTGTTATTCTTTCCTGCTTTCTTGCATTTCTTCCCCTCTACATCTCCTCCCTCCTTCCTCTCCTCCATCTCCATCTCTCTCTCCATCCCTCGCTCAGCTCCAGTTTGGTTTCCTGTTGCCATGGCAGCAGTATGCTAATGAGCGAGTTGATCTCCGGGCTCCTCTAAACTACAGCAGTCTGCTCCTTTCCTCTCCTTTTTTTTTCCCTGACTCGGTCTCTCGAGCTTCGGTCGGCAAAACATCCTCGTCAAAGTCAACTCGCCAAACAAAAAACACACGTCTTGACCAATCACAGCGCGGCATCGGGGATAATTTAACAATCGGGGTTTGTTGTTATATCGGACAGAGTGAGACATCCTGGGTGAAACATACACAGATTATTGCGGTGACCTTCTGAAACCCGTGAATCAGCTTGAATTACATAAGACGTGAGCGAGAGCCGGAGTGGTGGGTGACGGGTGAATATCAGCCAGCGTCGGCAGGGTCTATCTGGATGATGATAATAATAATAATAATGATGAATGTGTGGTGGGCGATCGGTGACGCCGCCTTCCTGTCTGAACCTGAGCTCTGTCTTTCATCTGGTGACAAAGAGAATAAAAACTAAAGAAAATAAAGGAGCAGAGAAACATAAAAATGCTTCCAGACGGACCAGCAGGGCTTCAGAGATGATGTAATCAATATGTTTTGGCCTTCATAGTCGCCATATCTCAACGTGACTGAATATGTTACGGAGAGTTTGATGAACAAGGTGAACATCAAACATTACGTGCTACATTCTCTTAATATTAAAGGGGCACCGCGTAGTTCTGGAGAAGAAATTCAAAAAAATGTTGATCTTTTTTTAATAAACAGGCTGTTCTCAGAGGAAAATAAGGTCCCAGAAGACTGTGTGAAACTAGAAAGGTGGCAGGGTCCGCCACATATAAGACAATAAAACAGTATAAAGTGTGTTGTCCTTTAAGGTCGGTTTGTTTATTCAGTTTATTCAGTCATGAAAATGAAGAGAGTTTATTCATTTAGTTTGTTTAGACAGAAAAAATATTGTATCGTATCTTATCTTACCATATTGTATCTGTTTGTATCGTATATCGTATCATATCTGTTTGTATCGTATCGTATCATATCTGTTTGTATCGTATCGTATCATATCGTTTCGTATCATATCTGTTTGTATCGTATCGTGTCATATCTGTTTGTATCGTATCGTATCATATCGTTTGTATCGTATCATATCTGTTTGTATCGTATCGTATCATATCTGTTTGTATCGTATCGTATCATATCTGTTTGTATCGTTTCGTATCATATCGGTTTGTATCGTATCGTATCACATCGGTTTGTATCGTATCGTATCACATCGGTTTGTATCGTATCGTATCATATCTGTTTGTATCGTTTCGTATCATATCTGTTTGTATCGTATCGTATCATATCTGTTTGTATCGTATCGTATCATATCTGTTTGTATCGTATCGTATCATATCTGTTTGTATTGTATCGTATCATATCTGTTTGTATCGTATCGTATCGTATCATATCGGTTTGTATCGTGTCGTATACGTATCATATCTGTTTGTATCGTATCGTGTCGTATCACATCGGTTTGTATCGTATCGTATCGTGTCATATCGTATCTTCTAAGGGATGCAGCATGGCTAAATGGAAAGCATGGGCAAGTTCGTGACAGGACTCAGGTGAAAGTAAAGCAGACGCTGAATCTACACCTAATGTGACAACAACCGAAACAAAGATGAGAAAATATGACGAAGCATTTCTCGGCCCTACATACTGTCAACCTCTGCTCAGTTCTCTGTCAGACTGTTAGCAGAATAAAGATGTAAATGGTTTATTGCGTCTGTCATTTCTATTATCAGGCTGCAGAGTTTCCGACTGTGGGCTGTGGCTACAACATGACGGTCAATACATGAAAGGTTCACATACAGATAGTTACACACTGTTTGGACAATATAACCCACATGTTCAACAAGGTTTTACTGCAACATTTGCTCTAAAGTACTCTAATGTGTTACTTTTCTCAGTAGATAATGCAGTAATGTCTAAAAGTACACATACAGTTTTTCTCCCCTTCACCATAAACCCCGTTTTCCCTCCTGAACACTGGAAACGAGCCGCCGAACCTCTGAGATAAATTTCCAGTCCGTCTTAAATTGATTATCACGGTCTGCCTCTGTCTCCCAGCGGACCGGGTCACTGATGTGAAAACTGTAGAGGATAAAGTCCTAAACTTAATCTCAGAGAGCCCGCGGCACTGAAACCACACTCTTTTTAATGCTAATCCAATAGCAGCTTTACATAACACACACACACACACACACTGGTCGGGATGGGAGGAAGAGATGTTTGAAGATGCCCTGAAGGAGGCAGAACAGGATGTTTCTTGTAAAGTAACACAATCTTAGATCCAGGAAAGAAATCTGAAAAGCTTTTCCTCAAAATTCAGCCGTTAAAAATACAAACTGTTATAAAAAGTGAACGCAAAACAGACAAATTAATTGTTAAAGTGAAAAGAATAATTCAACATTTGGGGACAATACTGTCTTTTTTTCCGAGAGTGAAATAAGAAAATTTGATGTTTTTTTTGGCTAGTTTTTCCTCCTGTTTCCTGTCTTTATGCTAAGCTAGGCTAATCACAACTTGATTCCAATTGTATCCAGCTGTGTTGCTCAGGTTTATGATTGTTTTCATACTGAATTGATTAAAAATACTAAAGCGTCTTCTAATGAAATACCTTCTCTACCTTATCTTCAAACGTGGAGGATTGTCCAGACTCCACTTTTCATGAAACAGTACAGACAGCATTAAAAAACTCAACTTCCACCAACGCAGCGACACGTCGCACCCACAACAACAACGACTAGAACAAGATATACCATGAGATCTGCACTGTTGGCAGCCCACCGAGCTCCAAGTGACATTTAAAAAAATCAATCAGCAAACGTACAGGAATGAATCATGAAGTCTGAGCTGTGGATTATAGCGGAGGGTGCCAGCTGATCGAAGCTCGCTCGCTCGCTCGCTCACATTAAATAAGCTCGTTGAAACTATTCCGGAAACGTTCTCTCTCGTCTCTTTGTTCACACTCTGCTGTGCGAGTTGCGGCGATAAGGAGTATTTTTAATCTCTAATAAATGCACCCAGCCATCCAGCAGAAGCTCCGGGGAGCCGACACAGACGGGGAAATTAGCCGAGTGGAAAACCTGACTCTCTCCCCCCAAAAAAAAAAAAAAAGGCCCTGAACCCCCCTTTCCTTTTATTAATGTCTTCATGGAGAGGAGTTCTGATGACTCATGTTAACCTGCTGAATGAAACCGCAGCCCGCGGTGCTGCGAGATGAATAGGCTGGTACATTACATTTGCATTTCCTCGCAGGGCGGGATTGTTAAAGCGGCGCCGACATGACGGACGCGACTGTGGACGGGGAATCAAACCTGACGTCTTTGCTTTGTTTTATTCCTACCGATGAAGGCAGGGTTCAACACATGAGAGGAACTGCTGTGAGGTTTATAACGTCAGCCCCTGTTTTTTTAAACAAGCTGCCAGATTTCACTCTTATAAGAAAGATTTTCTATCCACCATCACAGCTGCATGTTCTCAGATATCTATTCTGATATAGACATCTATACGATTATCTTGAATCATTGCAACGTTCATTCAATCGGAGCATTTTGCCGGCATGGTTTAGGTCCAGTTGGACCCTTATGAGGCTTTTCCTGACCGGCACATCAGCAGGGTGAACTTGGAGTTGATCGACCACCTTTGAGTCCGGTTCTGCTCGAGCTTTCTGCCCGTTAAAAGGCACTCACCACCGACACCATGGGCTTGTTCATGCACAACTACGTTCTTTGCAAATAAACTCATTTGCACATACGAGCTGCAGTCTCGACAACTCAGCTGACTGCATCTTGGGCTCAGGGCGACGCTCAGGTCTAAGTGCAGCGAGTAACGTCTACAATTCTTCTCAAAAATGAAGCTTAAAGTTAATTGTAAATTGATCGGAGACGTGAAAGCAGCTTGTGGGTTTGAGTTAAATGTTCTCATGCACGTTTAAAGTCTTATCTTGAGTATGAGTAAAAAGACAAATTCGTAAAAGTTACTTTAAATAGAGTTAAAAGAGTGTAATGAAGTAAGAAGTGTGAAAAGTCTACAGAGCCCCAACCTGGACGTTAAGAAGTCAGACGTGGAGCCGGAGCGTTTGGCATTGCTAACGAAGCTACGCTAATTCGATGATAAACATGATTTATTTCATATCAATTCTTCACAAATGAAGTCCCTGGTTGTTTTGTTTAACAGAAACATCAGGACCTGTTGAGTTTCCACCAGCTGTAACAGTTAAAACAGTAAATTAAAGCAAAAAATTACAAACAAGGACAATGGAGAGAAATTCAACTTCAAACCTCAGACATTCAGTTTGAAGCTACAAACGAGACTCTCCTCTTTCTCTCAGGTCTTACGGAGACACGACTCGGGCACAACAGGAGCGTTGTAATCGTGAAAACATGTCGCTCTGCTCACTCTTCTCGGCAGGTCTGCTGCTACACTGCTCACCTTAAAGCCACTCGGAGCATATTAAACCACCACCGACGCCAGAGTTAATATCGTCCCCGCTGAGCCGAGCTGAGCTTCTTTTGTTGTGAGTGATAAGGTCAGAGCCTCGACGCTAAACATCAACACATCATACAGTCAGGTATCATTTCTACATGAGCTGGCCTCCTCATCTGACTGAATGTGTGTCCGATCAGATAACCTGTTTTGGGTTTATTATTCCAGCTTCCTGCCCCGTCGCACGAAAACAAACCTCAAAGCTCGGGTCGTCTTCGTTCTGCCTCCAACATGAAACCACCATCTGTAACCCAAAGCTTCTCTCCAGCTAATTCAATTTCTGGGCAATCTGCCTTGACCACTAAACTAAGAAATATGCTAACCGAGGCTACGCTACATAGCACTCGGTTAATTCAATTTCCCGGCGGTCTGATGTAATCTGCGCGGGGCTAGTTATGCTAACCCAAAGCTACGCTAACACTAATTCAATCCGGCTGTCTGCACATGCTTTGTGATTTATATGCTAATATGAAAAATGCTCATGTGTGCTCCCTCGCTCGCTTTCACATTCGATCTGAGTCTCTCCGTATGTCTTCATCTTCATCGTCTCCTCTCGAGCCAACGCCGAAGCATGTTAGCATGCTGTGATGACGTAAAAATACACAGAATGAACCAACGGGTTACTGCTAACAGATACAGTGAGACGTATTCAGAAAATGATTTATAAAGATAAAGAAATTACCTGATGGCCAAAAGTATGTGGACACCCAAACATCACATATATGAATCTTATTTCAAACCTACAGCAGCTTCACTCCTCCTTCTTATACACTCATACGAAAGACAATATTGTCTAAAATATCATTGTATTGCTGGAGTTTTGGAAAGTAACTAAGTAGATTTACTCAAAAATAACTGTACTTAAGTAATACTGAGGTACTTATACCGTATTTGAGTATTTCCATTTTACAGATCAGAGAAAATAATTTAACATTTCCATTATAAAGATAAAGAAATTACCTCGTGGCCAAAAGTATGTGGACACCCAAACATCACATATATGAATCTTATTTAAAACCTACAGCAGCTTCACTCCTCTTTCTTATATACTTATACGAAGGACAATATTGTCTAGAAGAACTGTACTTGTACCTTATTTGAGTATTTCCATTTTACAGATCAGAGAAAATAAAATAACATTTCCATTATAAAGATAAAGAAATTACCTCCTGGCCAAAAGTATGTGGACATCATGAGGCATTTACCTACAGCGGCTTCACTCCTCTTTCTTATATACTTATACGAAGGACAATATTGTCTAGAAGAACTGTACTTGTACCTTACTTGAGTATTTCCATTTTACAGATCAGAGAAAATAATATAACATTTCCATTATAAAGATAAAAAAATTACCTCCTGGCCAAAAGTATGTGGACATCATGAGGCATTTACCTACAGCGGCTTCACTCCTCTTTCTTATATACTTATACGAAGGACAATATTGTCTAAAATATCATTGTATTGCTGGAGTTTTGGAAAGTAACTGAGTAGATTTACTCAGTACTTGTACCGTACTTGAGTATTTCCATTTTACAGATCAGAGAGAAAAAAGTTCCAGAATAAAAATAATTTCACGTTTCCATCAACACAAACAATTTATGACAATGAGCTAGAGTGAAACACTGCATATAAACTGTGTGTGTGTGAGTGTGTGTGTGTGTGTGTGTGTGTGTGTGTGTGTGTGTGAGTGTGTGTGTGTGAGTGTGTGTGTGTGTGTGTGTGTGTGTGCCCCTCTAATTGAGAACATGAGTTGACAGATTAATTAAAGCAATAATTCATTTGGATGTGGTGAATAAAACATAAATAAAAGGTAAATATATTATTCAGCAGATTACAGAACCACACACACACACAATGCAAACAAAAATTGGTCACACACTTGAGTAGACACGTGTCATCACACACACACAAACACACACAAACACACACGGCCCATTTATTATTGAGGCGGCTGTTAATGAATAATTGAGCAGGACTGCAGGTATCACAGCCCCGCTGACAAAAAAAGACATCTAAATGATTCAAACACACACAAACACACACGATCAAACGCCGCTCGCTCTCACGCACACACATTAATGTTTCAGGTGGGCTTGTATTGTGGGTTAACTGGCGGTTAAACGGCGATAACCAGCGAGGGCTTTCCACTAAAAGACCACTTTAATCTGCAGGTCGACTGGGAGAAGAGAAACGTCAGCGTGTTGTTCTGTCGTTCATTTTCAGAGGCTGGATGACAAAAAAAGGCAACGATGTTTGTTCTGTCTTTTATTTTTCAGATGTCAGCCAATATTTCTCCCTCCGCCCACTGGATTTCCATCCGTGCCGCTCTTAGCGTCGTGAAAATGACATTTAAAAGAAAGACAACGCACTTTGTGGAAACACTTAACCAGCGAGCGAGATCCGGAGGGTCACAGCGGAGCGGCGGAAATCTCAGATTCACACTTTTTCTTTTAAAGGCGTCTTAAAAGTTTTAAGAGAAAGTGAAGACGCGTATTTCCCGAAATGTCAAACTGGACCCTTGCAGAACTTTATTCAAACTAATATTGTACCCACTGCTCTCTTTTTCCCTGTTTGCCTTCCCTCAAAATAACTCCACGCTCCCACTCTTTTACTCTCTTCTCCCTCGCCATCTCGCTTTGATTGCTGTCATTCATCAAAATGTCGCGCTCGCTTCCTCCCCTCCACACGTCCTGTTTGTGCTTTTCTTCCCTTCATCTCTTCCCACTTTCGTTCGGTTTGCACATCTCCTTCCTGTCTGCACCTCTTACGCTACATACGTAAAAAACATCCACTTTTCTTCGTTTATCTTCTCCGTCTTTTCTCTGAGGAGCGAAACAGAAAGCAAACAAGGAGGGATGTATTCCACCGCCCGCCGTTTGTGACTCACTGTTCTTTTGCTGACTCTATTTCTGAGTCGGTTTCCTCTGTTCCACCTCTCCACCTCGCTCTGATTTTCGTTTCTTCTTCTCTTTCTGTTCACGTCTGTCTGTCGCTCCATCCCTCCTTCATCCTCACCTCCTGCTCTCTCCTACAGGTTTTTTTACCATCTCGCTCTGTGTTTTCCTGTCGTGTAGCGTCAAACGAAGCCGAGTGAACATTTAAAATGTCACACAAGTGTTCTAGCCGAGTTCCCGACGTCCTGGTTTTTTAGCAAATAGAGGCACTTCCTCCATGTCAGACATAAACACACGAGCCAGCTTCTAGTCGTTTCCGTATGAAAGTACAGTCAAAATATTCTGAATACTTGAAATTTTGTCGGGTCTCATGTCATTTACTGGTTCACTGTCCTGTATAATGTGACGAAAGGACCTGGAGGGCAGAAATTAGCGACGCTGCCGACAGCAATTTGTCTCAATTTAAACCTTTTCAACAAAGATTTGAAACATCTTCATATTTTGAATTGTTGTCATTGTTCATTTTGTTTGACTAATGATCCTTCTGATCAGTGTGACAGTACTTTAAACCAAAGACTACAAAACACATGCAAAAGTTATAGCAACCAAGAAGTTTGGGATTTATTAGAGGATCAGAATCAGGCTACAATCTGGCCAAGATTGAGTCAAGGTTGGGAGAGAGTCAGGTTATGATCCGGCCAAGATTGGACCAGATTCAGGTTCAAAACAAGTAACAATCTGGCCAAGATTGGGATGGTATTTGGAAAGACTCAGATCAAGATCAAGCCAAGATTTGACCAGAATCTGGCCAAGACCAGCACAGGATTAAGGCTAGGATCAGGCTACAATCTGGCCAAGCTTGGGCAAGGTCCAGGTTTGAATCTGGTTACAATCAAGCAGAGGTTAGGCCACGATCAGGCAAGGATCAGGCTACAATCTGGCCAAGATTTGGTCTGGATTGGGAGAGAGTCAGGTTATGATCCAGCCAAGATTGGACCAGATTCAGGTTCAGAACAAGTAACAATCTGGCCAAGATCAGGACAGGATTTGGAAAGACTCAGGTTATGATCAAGCCAAGATCATGCCAGGACTGGACTAGGATCTGGTTACAATCAGGCCAAGGTTAGGCCACGATCAGGCAAGGATCAGGCTACAATCTGGCCAAGATTGGGTCAGGATTGTGAGAGAGTCAGGTTATGATCCGGCCAGTATTCAGGTTGAAATCAGGTAACGATCTGGCCAGGACTGGGCCAGGATCAGGCCACTGAGGTTGTAATCTGGACAAGATTGTGGCAGGATCGGACTAGAATCAGGTTACAATCCAGCCACGACTGGATCAGGACCAGATAACGATCTGACAAGGATTGGGCCAGAAACACACACAAATTCAATCAAGCCAGAATCAGGCAAGAATCAGGTTGGGACTGCGGCAGAACTGGATCAGGATCAAAAAAGGCACTGGACCAGGTTCCAGCTGTTATAAAACGAGTCAGGTGAAACGTTCACGCTTGTGCAGTTACTTTAATTCAAACTCTTCAGTTCTCTGACCTTTGTCCTCACGTCTCTGATCTCATCCATCCTTGATTACCCTGCTGTCATCGCTCCCTAATAACCTCCGACCTCCGACCCCTGCTGCCTCCCTCCTCTCTCATCGGGGACTCGCCGCAGGTTTCGACGCTGCTGATGATCAGAGCATCAGACCCGGCGGCCATTTTCACTGCGGCGTGTTTGAGTTTGAGTGTGTTTGGGATTAAAAAGCAGGTCGTCTGTTCGCCTCGGGGAGGGTTTCACTTTCACTCCATAAAACTGCTTGTAGTGTGTGTGTGTGTGTGTGTGTGTGTGTTTAAGTGTGTGTGTGCACTGGTGTGTGTAAGCATGCATGTATTTATCTTGTCGCCGCACTCTCGCCTCGCCGCTAATAAACGCCGATGATCCGTGTCGACAGGATTCACATTTAAATGGCAGCCTTAATTATTGAAAGGCGTTTGAAGGGGGGACGGCGGGGCGTTAAAGGCTCAGCACGTATGATCTCGGCATGAATAATACAGCGTGGTCTACGCGTGGCCTCGAAAAGGTGGAAACTTGAGGCGATACACAGGATCTGAGACAACATGTGGACAAAACGAGACATCTGAGGACGCCGTCTTGTGCTTTTTTCACCATTTTCTGACTCGGATTACTCGAGACAACAATCGTTTATTCGCAGCTCAAAGCTTAAATGATTTCTGTTTCTTTCTGGTATTATATCACTCCGGAGCCTCTCCGCTCCCTTTTCCTTCCCTCCACTCAATTCACACCTCTCCCGCTCTTCCTCTTCCACCCGTTCACACTTTTCTTTTTTTTTTTTCCCGTTACGCTTATTTATCAGAATCACCCAGAATGCACTGCAGAGGTGTTGCGAAGGGTATCTGCCACTTTCCCCACACCTCTCCGCCAGCCAGCTGGACACGCTTCATTACTTCCTGTGTGTCAAACGGCCAATCAGAGAGTTTATTTCGGGTTTTAAAAAGCCCCCTCGGCATGATGGGTAACTGACCGTGTGTGTGTGTGTGAGTGTGCAATTTAGCCATTAAGTTGGAACCAGCGAGTTGAAACCCAAAGTTTCTTTGCCGTTACGTAACTCCTAACACTTGAAAAACTCGACTCCCTCGTCTCCCCCTTCTCCCTCCTCTCCTCGTCTGAGTCTGTTCCTGTTCAGATTATCAGAGGAGAGGTCGAAAGTTCAGCAACCAATCACGTCCATGAAGACATCGAGGAGAGGAGAGGAGAGGAGAGGAGAGGAGAGGAGAGGAGAGGAGAGGAGAGGAGAGGAGGCAAGGAAACATGAGGAGAGGAGAGAGGGGAAGAGAGGAAACATGAGGAGATGAAAAGAGAAGAGAAAAGAAGGAAAGAAGGGAAAGGAAACCAGTAGAGAGTAAAGGAAAGTAAGGAGAGGAAATGAGGGAAGAAACAAGAGGGAAGGAAATTAAGGAAACAAGAGAAGAGGATGACGGAAGGGAGAAGAGAAGGAAACAATAGGAGAGGAAAGGAAAGGAAAGGAAAGGAAGGGGACAAGAGAGAGAAAGGAGATGAGAGGAAATGAGAGAAGAAGAAACAAGTAGACAGGAAGTAAAGGAAAATAAATAGGAAAAGAAGAGAAAAGAGGAGAGAGGTGAACAAAGGAAATGACAGTAAAATAAGGAAAAGGGGGGGTAAAGGAAATGAGGGAGATGAAAAGAAAACAGGAAAATAAATGAGGGGGACAAGAGAGGAAATGAAGGAAATTAAGGAAATAAGAGAATAAGAGGAGAGAAGAGGAGAGGAAAGGAAACAAAGGAGATGAGAGAGGGAACAAGAGGAGAATAAAAGAGAGGAGATGAGAAGGGAAGAAGGGAGAGAAAATAATATGAAGAAGAGGAGAGGAAATGAGAGAAGATGAAACTCTAGGACAGGAAATGAAGGAAAAGAAAACAAGAGTAGAGAAAATCATATGAAGAAGAAGTGATGAAATGAGAGACGAAAAGGGGAGAGGAAAGGGAAAATAAGGAGAAGCGAACAGAGCAATGAGGAAACAAGGATGAAGAGAGGAAATGAAGGAGAGAAGAAGAGAGGAAACAAGAGGATATGAGAGAAGACGAAAGGACAGAAAATTAAGGAGAGGAAATAAGAGGAGAAAAGAATAAAAGAGAGGAGCAGGAAGGAAACAAAGGGACAGGAAAGGAAATGAAGGCGAGGAGAGGAAATGAAATGTAGAAGACAAAAGATGGAGGATACGTAGAACAGAAGGAGAGTAGAAACAAGTGGAGAGGAAACAAAAAGAGACGAGGGAACAAGGAAGGAGACAAGAGGAGAGGATGTAGGTGGGATAGGAGGACGAGTAGAGACGGAGACAAGGTTAAACCGAGGAGAGAAGAAAAGAAAGAGAGGATGATGAAGGAGAAAACAGAGAGGAGAGGAGTGTGTGCTGAATGCTGAGCTCGACTGTGTGTGTGTGTGTGTGTGTGTGTGTGTGTGTGTGTGTGTATTGATCCCACACAGAGTGTATTGGAGATGTTATTTGCATTGATCTCATTGAGAATGCTGACGAGGACGTGCTCACACTCATACAGACACACACACACACACACACACACACACACACACACACACACACACACACACACACACACACACATATTTACTGATATGAACCACGTCCACAGTTTGTTGGACTGAAGGAAAGGAAATAAGAGAGGAGGAAAAGAAATGAGGAGGACAAGAGAGGAAATTAAGGAGAAGAGAAGAAAAGGAGAGAAAAGGAAACAAGAGGAAATGACAGGAAAGGAAACACAAGAAGACTGAAGGAAATGAGGGGAGAGGAGAGGAAATGAAACTTGGGGACAGGAACTGAAGGAAAGGAAATAAGAGAAGAGGAAAAGAAATGAGCAGGACAAGAGAGGAAATGAGTGAAGAGGAGAAGAGAAGGAAAGAACGTGAGAGAAAAGGAAATGAGAGGAAATGACAGGAAAGGATACAAGAGGAGAGTGAAGGAAATGAGTGGAGAGGAAAGGAAATGAAACTTGGGGACAGGAACTGAAGGAAAGGAAATAAGAGAAGAGGAAAAGAAATGAGCGGGACAAGAGACGAAATGAAGGAGACAAGAAGAGAAGAGAAGGAAAGAAGTGAGAGAAAAGGAAACAAGAGGAAATGACAGGAAAGGAAACAAGAGGAGAGGAAAGGAAATGAAACTTGGCGACAGGAACTGAAGGAAAGGAAATAAGAGAAGAGGAAAAGAAATGAGCGGGACAAGAGAGGAAATGAAGGCGATGAGAAGAGAAGACAAGGAAAGAAGTGAGAGAAAAGGAAATGAGAGGAAATGACTGGAAACGAAACAAGAGGAGAGGAAAATAATATGAAGGAGAGGAGAGGAAATGAGAGACAACGGAACTAGAGGACAGGAAATGACGGAAAGGAAATAAGAGAAGAGGAAAAGAAATGAGGGGGACAAGAGAGGAAATGAGTGAAGAGGAGAAGAGAAGGAAAGAAGTGAGAGAAAAGGAAACAAGAGGAAATGACAGGAAAGGAAACAAGAGGAGAGGAAAGGAAATGAAACTTGAGGGGGAGAAAATAATATGACGGAGAGGAGAGGAAATGAGAGAAGACGAAATTAGAGGACAGGAAATGACGGAAAGAAAATAAGTCAAGAGGAAAAGAAATGAGCGGGACAAGAGAGGAAATGAGTGAAGAGGAGAAGAGAAGGAAAGAAGTGAGAGAAAAGGAAACAAGAGGAAATGACAGAAAAGGAAACAAGAGGAGAGGAGAGGAAATAAAACTTGGGGAGAGAAAATAATATGAAAAATGAGAGAGGAAATGAGAGAAGACGAAACTAGAGGACAGGAAATGACAGAAAGGAAATAAGAGAAGTTTAGAGGAGGGAAGAGGAGAGGAAAGGAAACAAAGGAGATGAGAGAGGAAACAAGAGGAGATTAAAAGAGAGGAGATGAGAAAGAGAAAGAAAAACAAGAAGACAGCATCTCCCATGATCCCGAGCTTCTCACAACAACATCGAGCTGCGACTTCTCTTTGAGGCGCTTTGATCTGCAGCAGCAGAGACGACTGAGAGTTCACAATTCATGTACGTGTGGACGTATGATCATGTTTATGTACGTCTACCTGTGTGTGTGTGTGTGTGTGTGTGTGTGTGTCTCACACACAGACACACAGCGTTACATAATTGCGTCTGAAAGCCTGGTGTTGGTGAAACACTGTGGCAGCACTTAGTGTGCGACACCTCGACCTCCATCACACACACCAACACACACATGTACATGCATAAAGAGGCATGAACACACACTCACACACACACACACACACACACTCTCACTTTTACACTATAGACGACAAATAATGGAACAAAGCAGGGAGCTAAGAGGAGGTTAACGAGAGGTAGAGAGACGTGAAGAGGAAGGAAACACAACAAACAAAGACGGCAAGAGACGGAGGAAGAGAAGAAGAGATGATGAGAGAAACAGGAAGAGAAGAAGAGACAGAGACAAAGAGGAAGAGAAGAAGAGATGGTGAGAGAAACAGGAAGAGAAGAAGAAAAGGAGAGAGAAACAGGAAGAGAAGAAGAGACGGAGAGAAACAGGAAGAGAAGAAGAAATGGAGAGAGAGGAACAGGAAGAGAAGAAGAAAAGGAGCGAGAAACAGGAAGAGACGGAGAGAGAAACAGGAAGAGAAGAAGAGATGGAGAGAGAGAGAAGAAGAGAAGAAGAGAAGAAGAGAAGAAGAGACGGAGAGAGAAAGAAGAAGAGAAGAAGAGGTTGCAGTACGTGGAAGGCTTACATAAGTGTCCCGACAGTGTTCGTCAACTGTCTCCTGAGACACACACACACACACACACACACACACACACACACACACAAATTGAAAGATAAAATTTCATAAATGCAAGGCGAAAGGACAAACAACACACACACACACACACACACACACACACACACACACACACACACACAGAGGGCATCTGGAGAGGCTAATGTGGCGTCTGTTTGTTTGTCAACATCTGTTGTTGTCATGGCGTCCAGCGGTCCTGCCTGCATCACCGCGTCCAGCTGGCAGCACAAACTGCCTTTCAAAATAAAAGTTCCAGGTCGGTTGTGTCGCAGAGGAGGAAGAAAACTACACCGTGTCGCCGTGAATGTTGTGAAACAATAACACGAGGACGAGACGGCAACTTTCCTCCGCTCGTTATCATCCGTTTTTCTATTTCAAAATAAAAGCCCATTGATGTGCCAGTATACACTGAATAACTGATTATCAGGGGGGAAATTTACAGGAACAGTTCACCCAAAAATGAAGATAAAATCGTTTTAAATCACTTTCTGACACCTCTGGAAGCCATTTTTATGGGTTTTTTGGTTCTTTTTCACATTTTAAATCAAGTCTCCAGCTACTTCAGTTGCAACTGTGTTTTACTGTGAAGCTCCAGAAATGTTTTGTGGAAACTTCCCCTGACTTTTCATCAGCATGTGGGGGAGGATTTACATTTATGAGTTCACTCAGCACATTTTACCAAAAGGCCACCTGACAGCTAACACGGATCCTCGTCACTAAGACCTACTAATACATTTTTAAAGTGATTTGCCTTTGTTTGTTTGCCTTTATAACATTTTCTTCTTCCTCTTCCACCACAGTGTTGTTGTGGACGAGGCGTGTTTTGTCTCCCACGCTGCATTCCTCCGTCTCCGGAGCTCCTTTGTTCTGTCATCACATCTCTGATGACGTCGTCTTCATTACATTCACCACGTATGAAGGTAAAGGAAGTAATATGTATGTGATCACACGGCCTGTAGACGACCTAGACTGAAGTACATTTACTCCACTTTTTGATGTACTTGTACTCCTTTCCTCAGTCCTCTGTTGACATCTGTCCCTCCCTCTCGTCCCTCTCGTCCCTCTCGTCTCTCTGCGTCTCTTCTGCCTCTCGCTTCGACAAACACTTCAGGAAACAGCTGATCGTTGCTGACAGCTGTCTCTCTCTCTCTCTTTCTGTCTCTCTCTCCGTGTCCTCCGCCATCTTTTCACTTCTTCTGTTCATCTCTCAGATTTACTCTCAGCGTCTGTTTCCGTCACTTCGGCGACTTTTACTGGCACGAAGAGAAAAGCTTATGCGAGGCGATTCTGCCAAACGAGAGTCACATTTGTCGGAGCGTCTGCAGCCTGCAGAGATTTTAAGTGTTTACATACGAGATTAAAATCAAGTTCACTGACGCTGCTTCATTTGCAACAACTTGTACTTTATTTGAGAGTTTCCTTTTTCTGCTTCTTGTCTGAATAATCTGATTTATTCCAAATTAAGATGCTAATAATGGCGATAAATATTTAATTAGACTAATTAACCGTTACTTTTTAATGTTAAAGTATCTAAACGTCTCTCAGACTCCAGCCCAGAGTGAAGTCAGAAGCTGTTGTTGAAGCGTTTGGAGGTTTTGTGCTGTTTTGAAAGGTTGTAAGCTGAATTTCTCAAACAGTCAGGAGCTCTGTAAGTATTTCTGACATCTGTAGGAGTTTAAACACACTGAAATATGGATGTATTTAACTTTTTTAATGCCGAAATAAGCCTTCAGTTGACCTGTAACTGCCCATATTAGCTGGGAAACACAATGAGTCCACAAAGTTAATAATAATGTCACTGAAAATGAAACACTTAACATGTTTTAACAAGTAAATAGGCTTACTTCCTTATTTACACTAACTTTAAGCATGTAAACTAGTCAAAAACAAGACGCTTTCAGTGGAAAAATTGCATTAAATCTCATAAACCTCAAGCTTAGAGTTTTTCAAACCCGTAAAAAATTATATCTTTATGGTTTTTAAATTTTAAATTGGCTCAGGCGAGAGGAGAAAGAAGAGAGAGTCCGTCTCCGGTCTATGAAATCACACATTGGCTGTTGTAGGCTTCAGGTCGGGCATAGACGCTCCTAAAAAAGCATTCACAAACGCTATTTATGCATCAAATATCGTGTTTTGGATGAAGTATTTCACTGAGATGGATCCACTGGATATTTAGGAATGAGAGAAGACAGCTTTAGATGACGTTTGTTTAATTATTTGTTGCCTGGTGGGGTTTTATTTTGAAATGGTTGCAACTACAAGTAACTCAAAATTGTCCTTAACGACAATAATCATCCAAACTAAAGAGTCGTTTCATGTGATGGGAACATAAATAGCTCTGTGTAGTATCTCCAGCATAAAGAACATTGTGTATCTCCCACTCAGAAGCTGCCAGAGCGTCAGAAACACACTTTTTATCACAGCCCTCTTCCTCTTCATCGCTCCGTCTTCCTGTCACTCCCCAACGGTTTCAGAACATCGTATTAACCGCTGACAGCTCTCTCTTCCTCCCTGTTTCCTTTTCCTGCTCTCGCTCCTCACATCTCCTCCTTATTTTTCTCCCCTCGGTCTAAATTTGAGAACACGTCTTATTTTAGGACCGAGAGTCTCCACGCGACGCCACGGGATGTTTTGAAAAATAAGACTTTCTCGCTCTTTCTGTGCGAGTCTCCGCCGGAGCCGCAGCCAATTATACCTCCCAGCAAGTTGTAGTCGATGGCAGCCGGCTTCAGCGCGAGCAGACGGCGGAGAAACAGACTGAAGGAGTCGAGTTCCTCGCCGTTTCTGTGAGTCGGATCCAAAGAAAGCAGGGCGGATATTTAATTAGCGTCTGAGGTGCAGAATCTGGAAGGAGACGTGAACTTGTGACCGATCGTCGAGATAATGACGAGACCGGCACCAGAGGATCATTCACATCTATCAGGATGTGTTTTTACAAAAGATTGGACTCAGACTGCATTTCCTGTCTCCAAGAATTCATGTTTACAGACTGTTTTGCTGCTGGGAAATGTCTAACAAAGCATCGAGTCTTTCGTTAAGTTTAGGGAAAGAGTATCAACAGACGAAACAACCTGAACCAGCAGCTGAAGAAACATAAAGACAAAGATGTTCAATAATTCATCAGATATTGTTTTGCGAGAACAGACATCGTAGAAACAACAAATCAAAAGCATCGTTATTGAATCTGTTGTTG
Organism: Lagodon rhomboides; assembly: GCA_039737535.1. Lineage (NCBI taxonomy): Eukaryota > Metazoa > Chordata > Actinopteri > Spariformes > Sparidae > Lagodon > Lagodon rhomboides. Next base: position 21,699,304 of record CM077806.1, read on the forward strand.
ATATTTTGCTGTTTGCAGACACATTAATTAACCAATCAGGAGACGGCTGCATCGCTTCGCTCTCCATGTTTTTCCTCACTGCTGCGAACGAGAAGAGGCTGAGCTCCCCTAAAGCTCGTCTCCTTGATCCCGGATAAATCCGTCTGCGCCGCCAACAATCCGAAAATAAACAGAGCAGCACATTCACAGTTAGCGTGCCGGAGACTCAAGACACGATCCTGTCGCAGCTGTCCTCGTTTACGATGCTAATAAAGATCCTTCAGAACACTTCAGAGTCCGATACAAGCCCGGCAGTGTGACACTGACTCCAGCAAATATTTGGATCTTCAGTTTTTGGAGATTATTGACAAAAAGTCCCAGATCAGCGGCGGATCAGCGCTCGCTTCTACAGACTAGATATCTGGTTGAGCTGCAGACGGGTCAGCCAATGAGAACCTCGGCCCGGTTTGATCATGCATCTTTGGAGCGAGCACCTTTAGTTTCTGAAAGCTGAAAGTGATTCTCAAAGTTGCTGATACATTCACCGTCAATTGAGTGATAAATAATCGTTTCAGGTGTCACGTTTGTGCATTTTCATACGATTTATCAGCAGAAATCATCAGAAAACAAGCTGTCAAACAACTAAAGTGCAGTAAAGGTACAATAATTACACCTGAACTGTCATAAACTTAAAGTATAAAGTGGCTTTTAAGTGGTTTAAATACTTTGAGTACCTCACATTTGTACTTGAGAAGAGTACTTTCGTAAATGTACATGTTATTTCACCACTGCTGCTCTCTTTAGCTCCATATAAAGACACTAAGGATGAGTTCGTATACGTTAACAGGAAGTATTGACCTACTTATTACTGTATATCGATGTCAAAACACACACACAGATCAATAAAATCTAAAACACTCGCCGCTCACCGACTCTGAGCTGTAATAGAAAACGTCCCAACCAATGAGGAGCTGATGTTTAAGCTGCACATTGAATTATCTATTCAAAGCGTCTTTTTTCTTAGAAGTTCCCAATTTATATGCTAATTTCTCCGGTCGTCTGCCTCCACCGCTGCCTCGGCCTCTTCGCTGAGCCTGAGTTATGTGTTAAATCATCACCCCATCACTACAACACAAGGGCGAGTTAGCCGTTCCTCTCTTCATCCCTTTCACTTCATCGACCACCAACAGCTGAGGATATAAAGATCTTCCTAAATCTCCACCTATGTCCCGTCTCCTCCCCAGGCGATCCATCCCTCCATCCTCCTAAATCCTTCAGCCTCGAGGAAGCACTTCGCTCCCCTCCATCTTCTTCCCTGATCCATCATCTTTATCTCCTGCTGCATCACTAAACCTTTCAAAAGGTGGAAAAAGTCATTCGCCGTCCTCATCCAACATCCTCAATCTGTCCCTCCATCCTCTGAAGAAGCACACGGATGTGAGCCGAAAGTGAAAATGTGCTGATGTTTAGTCAGTTTACACACAAACTCTGTTGTCTGTTTGTACCCAGGGATGGCAATCGAGGTCCAAAACTGTTAAAAACTGGTTTTAAACTGTCCTCTGAGCTTATCAATTCCTTTTTTTTTATCAATACCAGTGTGTTTTCTGACAATTGCTGCTGCAAAACAAAATCAGACTCATGTGGAAGAGGAAGAAACAGTCCAGATAATATTAGCATCACTTAGCGCTAGCAAGCTTAGCAGATTTTTTACTTTGACTGAGATGGAAACAAACCCTGAACCAATTGCTACAGCCAGCTCTCAGGTTACAGCCAGCTGGGCTCAAACTGATCAGTAATCAATAAGAGAATCGGTAAACAAATAAGCAGGGTCAACAATCAGCTTTTGTAGCCAATCAATAAAATCTAATCAATTCTCTTCTTGGCTTGGATGTGAAACCTTCATTGCATGGTGTCTGTTGGTTAGCTGCACATGAACACGATTAGCATAACAACAACTAGCATGTTAATCTGCCAACCTTCAAAATATTAGCATGACAACACATTTACAGTTAGCATGCTAACATGATCACAGTCAGATAAAGAAAATGTGTGATGTTTAGCTAGTTAGTTAGCAGGGTAACTGTGCTAACATTAGGCTAAGTAGGCTATGTTGGCTTATTAGCATGTAGGCTATTGTTATGCACATAAACAGATGAATGTAGCCGATGTTAACATGCTAACAGTCAATACTGCCGTTTTTCCACCGACAGTACCAGCTCGCCTCGCCTCGACTCAGCTCGCCTTTTTTGCGTTCCCATTACTGAAATCTGGTACCTGGTACCTGCTAAAGTGGTGCTTTTTTAGTATCACCTCCGTATAAGTTCCAACCGAGCTGAGCTGATACTTCTGTGTGACGTAAGCTGGCAGCCGGCCACTGATTGGACAGAGAGCGACGCCACTTGATGACTCATGACGAGCGCGACGTCCGAGCCTGACACCCGCTACCTTTAAAAACTAGCATCTGCATTCAGTCAACATAGCGATTACATGGAAGGAACAACGCGCAGGAACACGGCGTGGACCGTGGCAGAGGTGGAGAGGTGGAGGCGTGGATAAGTACGTCACTGAAGACGACCCGGCCACGTTGAAGACGACCCGCCCACGTTGATGACGACCCGCCCACGTTGAAGACGACCCGCCCACGTTGATGACGACCCGCCCACGTTGAAGAGATACTAATTCTAGACGGAAACGCAACGCGTCTGAAACCAAACCAAGTAGAGCCGCGCTAAACCGAGCCGAGGCGAGCTGGTACTGTCGGTGGAAAAACGGCATATGTTAACATGCAGACAGTTGGGGATGGAGGCTAACGTGTAGAACGTTAGCTTGTTAGCTTGTAACGTAAAATACATAACTTTTATTTGGACAAAACTTAACATTTGAGAGTTGACTACTTTACACTGAAGCAGCACAGTGAAGCCTAGTGTCCATTTTATTTTGTACTTTTTTATTTTGCACTTCAGAAACGAGTGCATAACTTGGTGCAAACTCCTTAAATCTCCCTCCCTGGGATCGTCTCTACCCGCCGAGAGGAAACACGTCCGTCAGCGCTCCGTCTCGCGCTCCCTCCGTCTATCTCCCTCTCCAGATCTTCACCTGCGTCACCTCTTCCTCCTCTGGGGACAGAAAGCACTTCACTTCCCGCTCTCGTCTCCTTCTCCGACCCGTCTACGTATCATCCCGTGGCTGCTGTCATCCCTCCTCTCCTCACCTCGCTCTGTCCTCCTCACATCCGTCTGGCGGTATCCCTCTGTCGCCTGAAAAGCTGGAAACGGCGGGGAACAGACAGGCGGGCGGGCGAGGAGAGACGGAGATGGCCTCGGGGCTTTTTCTAACTCTGCTTCTTCTCTCACTCCATCCCATCAAATCTCCATCTCTTCCTCGCTCATGCGCTAGTTTTCGTCCCTCCAGCTCTACATCCTTCTCTCGCTCTGTCCCATTAAATCTCTCTTCCTCGTCTCCGCTCACGGTCGCTCCAGCTCATTATCTCACCCCGGTCCGATGCTTCGCCCCCCCACAGCCCCGCTCATCCTCCATCTTTTCTCACCTGCCCTCCGTCTTGTTTTCTACCCTGTTTCTGTTTCGTACTGCAGAAACCCTCTTGAAGTCTCACTCCGCTCTGACAAGTCCCACGAGGAGAGCAGCAAAATCCCTCAATTCAACAAAGACAAGGAAACGTTGTACTGTGTGTCTGAGTGCGTTTAAATAGATGTAACTGGGGCAGAAGATTCTGCTCCATTATCCTTGAAAGGCCTCATACGGAACAATAACCATCTACCAGTGAGCTGCGCCATGTACATATGGACACCGAAGTATATCGTGAATACATTTAAATACATGAATAACAGGTTTTATGTTGCCCGAATGAATGAGAGCAAAAAAAAAACCTCAAGTATGTTCATGATTGTGGTTCTCCTATATCCACATGTTGGTCCTTGACATACACAGCTTCTATTTTAATCTTCACATCCTAAAGAGGCTTAGCTTCTGCATGTCTCGACACCAGCCAAGAGTCATAGATATACATAAATAATACACATCGCCAAGTATACTCTCAGCTTTCAGCGGTATTTCTACACAAAGACAACTTCAGTTTCACTCCTTCAGAATCTCAACTTGTCAGCAACCAGAGAAAACCAGAGTCGTTTCAGCAGGACGACGGCTTGTTTCCGGAGCATTGTGGAGTCCCTACCTCTTTTTGGTGGTATTTGATGGCCAGTTTGAGCTTGGCCAGGTCGTGGCACTGTCTGGGGTCCAGCTCCTCGCTCTGGTCGTTGTCCCTGTGGTTCAGGATGGTCTCCAGCTCTCTGGAGCTCCGGGCCTGGTCCAGAAGGTCTTTGGCGAAGCGTTTGCACTGCTGCGACAGCTCCTCGTACTCCTGACGAAACTCATTCTCCACCTGAGGAGAAAAGAAGATAATAAAGGTTAACAGAGCGAAGGAAACACTCTTCTACATCTTTGACATTCACGGTTCAACTCTGTCTCTGCTGCGAAGACTAAATGTTCTACTTATAAAACTAAAAAATTATAGGGTGTCAATGAAAGGGAAGTGCTTCTGAAGCCTTTATCGAGCATCGTCTGAGGAGAATTTCTGCTCTTGTTACCCGAGATAAAAACGTATTCTTAGCCTGCAGGAAAAACCATCAGAGATTACGATAAGGTGTGAGGCGCTCTGTGATTACAGCGCTGGAATATAAAGCAAAGAAAAAAGGGGGAAAGTGTATTAGAAAAAATAAAGAGTCACTTATAAAAGGACAAGTGAAGGAGAGAAACATGAGTCAAACTGGATGCTGCTGCTGCTTCCTCGGAGGTTTTCACAGCCTTGCTCGGGATGTGGCATCCCTCCAGGAGAGTTCGCCGGATGAATCGATGCCAAGGAGGAGCGAAGCTGCTGTGAAGCTGCCGGTCGGAGCAGCTTTTCACTGTGACACTTTAAGTTGCCGTCTCGTTTAATTTGACTGTGAGCTGTATATTGTGGAAATTAAAACTGGCAGAAATCGTGAGGCTAATCCGACTCCCGCTCCGAATACATCACTGACGAGTGTCTGCACAGCTAACTGAGGTTTTGAGGAGCCTCGTACCTTTGCCGGATGTCCTTACCTTGCTGAGCTCTTTGAGTTCCCAGCCCAGTCTGAAAGCAGTGAGGATGGGATCTTCACTGGACAGAGCGATGAGGGACGGCGAGGCCAGAGCTTTGTAGATGTTGAGTCGAGACCGTGAGTGCCGAAGACTGTCGACCTGCAGGAGCAGAAGAGGAGGTCAAAACAAAGAAAACCAAAGGGTCAAACTTTTGCACACCAAGGACCAAGATGTTGTTTATTCTGTAGCGATGGTGTGAAGATGATGAAGAAATCTCTGCCGACACCGACTTAGTTGTATAAAAAGATTTATTACAAAAAGCACAGCATCTGGACAAGCACCAAAAATTGCCTGCGTGAAGATTCGAGGCCAAATGTGAATCTCCCCCGAATTCCACACAGACCCTTCTACTTATACCCAATGTGTTGATCAATTCTCGAGGCACAGAGCCAACCTACCATGACCTCATCTATTCCAAGATATAGCATGTGATTTAAATTTATGAACCCTGAAAAACAAGTCTGAAAGGGCCCATCTATCTAAGGACCTTGACCTTTGACCTGAGGCCCCACAGCCTAGGGCGTTCCTTCATAACAAGTATCAATTATCAGAAAATTCACCTCAAAGATATCAAGATATCAAAATATCAAGAAGATTCATTCTTGATTGCAAGTAAGTTGAACAGGAGTTTTTGTCCCGAAGGTTTAAACAAACCCGTACAGCATCATGCTATCATCGACCTCATCTTTCAACTAAGTCAGTCGGTCTTAAAAGTAGTTCACAAAACCCTGATTTTGAGATTTTACTTAACTCCTCAAATGCTGGAAGAGAACTGAGTTTATGTTGCAGAACGAAGCTTTATAAGTGAGAAGAGCAGAGGAAAATAAAGAAATGGCGGAGGAGATGTTAGATATCTAATCATTTAGGAAACTAAATGTCCGTGCTGGATGTAGCGATGGGAGTAATTACTGCATATTCTAATATTGATTTTCTGCAGAGCGAGATCAAGCGCTGAGAAATATTCACTTACCTCTGAACTGGAAACACACTCGACACAGTCGCACCGGATCTGGTGAGGTCTGGGGATGGTGACCTGCACAGAACAAGAAGAAAATAAGACAGATATATCATCATCTAATCAATTAAATACCTGATTCAAAGGGTTTGCTAATGTCTGGTGTCGTCACCTTCCGCTGGACGAGGAGCTTGATGATCTCGTAGTTGTTGGTGTGAGCAGCGAGCATGATGGGAGTTATGTCTGGGGTGAACTCTGAAAACTGACTGTCCATCATCAGAGAGGGAACCTGGAGACAAACAAACAACCAGACTAATAAATGAAATGCTTTCGTTTGATGTTTCTGCTTCAACACTTCCTGTGTGAGAGGAAAACAATCCCAAACCCTGTTGCGCTTTTATTTTGTAATTTAAAGGCTGTGATTCAGGGGAACAGAAGACAAATTAGCCGAATGATGAGTCGAATTAAACTCTCCTGAATCAGATTAGAACAAATTGAATTAGAGCAAAGTGTTCAACAGAAGCAGTTTCCTGCAGAGGTACATTTATTTAAAGTCACATCCTCTCCAGACCTCATTATAACCCTCACTGAGACGACTCTGAACAGCTGCTGCAGAGAAGGAACGAGGCTTTTTATTGCCAAGTGGAAACCAGGTGGTGCGTCACTAAAGGTGGACGGAAGAGGCAATAATGCATTTATTAGAATAAACAGAGTTTAAACGCACAGAACAGTTTATTTGCTGCTTCAAACCACCGACCAAATTGAGCACAATTGAATCTCCAGCATATTAGTTTAAACACATGGAGATCTATTGCATGTCTGCGAGAGGGAACCTCCTCTGTGGCTCTTCATGAGGTTTCTTCCATCTTTACTTTCCCTCCTGTTAAAAGTTTCTCCTCACTCAGATCGAGGGTGTAAGGACAGAGGATGCCTCTTGTTTTTTACTAGATTTTCTAGTAACTTTCTACAGACTTTCTACAAAATTTACACAGACCTTCTACAGACCTTCTACAGACTTTCTAGACTTTCCAGAGACTTTCTACAGACTTTCCACAGACTTTCAACAGACTTTCCACAGACCTTCTACAGACCTTCTACAGACTTTTCACAGACTTTCCAGACTTTCTACAGACTTTCCACAGACCTTCTACAGACTTTCTACAGACTTTTCACAGACTTTCTACAGACTTTTCAGACTTTCTACAGACTTTCCACAGACCTTCTACAGACCTTCTACAGACTTTCCACAGACATTCTCAAAACTTTCCAGAGACTTTCCCGAGACTTTCTACAGACATTCTCCAAACTTTCCAGAGACTTTCCCGAGACTTTCTACAGACATTCTCCAAACTTTCCAGAGACTTTCCCAGACTTTCTACAGACTTTTCACAGAATTTCTACAGACTTTTCAGACTTTCTACAGACTTTCCACAGACATTCTCCAAACTTTCCAGAGACTTTCCAGAGACTTTCTTCAGACTTTCCACAGACTTTCCACAGACTTTCTTCAGACTTTCTACAGACTTTCTACAGACTTTCCACAGACTTTCTACAGACTTTTCACAGACTTTCTACAGACTTTCTACAGACTTTCCACAGACTTTCCACAGACTTTCCACAGACTTTCTACAGACTTTCTACAGACTTTTCACAGACTTTCCACAAACTTTCTACAGACTTTCCAGAGACTTTCCACAAACTTCCCACGGACTTATCACAGACTTTATACAAACTTTTCAGACTTTCCTCAGATTATCTGCAGATTTAGAACTGAGAACATTAACACAATTCCACTCTTGTTAGTGTTGAAGGTTCAATATTGGCCAACTGACGAGTTCAGACTCAAAACACAGGGGGCAGCATATCATCAGAGTGACATCTGTTTCTAACTGTAGCAGCCGTTAGCTAGTTAGCCATGTGGCTAGCAGTCCGGACTGGCTGGAAGCTCGGGGAGGATCAGGGGAGTGTTTGTGTTTACACTGCTACCACAGGGCTAGCTGGTTAGCATGCTAACTTTCATTAGATATCTCTGCAACATGATACACAGACGTCACAACGTCAGAATTCCTACACAGTGCACCTTTAAGATCAAAGTTTGTGGCACAGTGTGACAACAAGACAAACATTTGATTAACTGCTAGAGAAACTAAGAACTCGACATGTATTTCAACCTGCCAGGACAAGTTCAGTTTTTTATTTTGATGTATTATGTTTGCTTGTATTTGCTGAAATACAGAGAAATGTTGAGGAGAAAAGAAAAATACAATATTTGCCTCTGAGCTGTGGTGCAGTAAAGATATAAAACGGCATAAAATATCTCAAAATTGCTGTTGTACTTCCTCAGCACTGATCTTTTGAAGTGTGAGAGAGAAAAGAGAAGAAGAAAGCCACAAAGGAAACTTTCTGATTTACTGTAACTGCAGATCAAACCGCCCCTCGAAGTCAGATGAAATAAAAAAAGATCAAACTATAACGTTCCTCTCATCCAATTTTCAGCAGCTTCTCTGTCGTAGTTTTTAAATTATTGATTCGTTTTTTTTTTAAGTAGAAAAAAATACAGTAAACACTAAAATCAGAAGTGACGGGGAACATTTGGATCCACAGATTTTATTCACCGATCAAAACAACCGGAATCGTCACACACACACACACACACACACACACACACACACACACACACACACACGTAATCTGTTTTCACACACTTCACACATCAAAGGAAGTGTGAGCGGAGCCTGAACAACCTTTCTTCCTCATCTGCATCAGCTCTCTGTCTCTGGAACTACCTCCTTCCTACCTTCCTTCCTTTCTGCCGTCGCGGCCTCGTTCCTTATATTCCTAGCAAAACTGGCGATGTAGAAAAAGTGCGCTCGGTCGTAGTTAATCAGAGAGTAGGAGAGGGAGAGAGAGGGGGAGAGAGGGAGGACAGATGAAACAAGGGGAGTGAGGAGGGAGGATGCAGAGAGGCAACACAAGAGAGAGAGGGGGAGTCGGACTGAGTCAGATGGAGAGTGACGGCACAAAGGTCAACAGATTTGCTCGCCAAGAGAAGATAAAAGGCATCGACTCTACCTGTCAGCTGAGAGAGAGCGCACACACACACACACAGTTCTTAATATAGGCATCACATGCAAACACACACACACACACTCCGCCTCTTTGACTCAGAGTGAAGCAGTTGTTGGTTTTTATTTGTTCACATACAAACTTTTTCTGTTTGACACAAACACGTTTTTATCCAGATCAGTAAAAATGTCAAATTCGTGATGAAGAAAAAAGTGTGAATCCAGATGTTTCCTCATCCAGATGTGACTTTGAACGTCCTCTAAATGTTTTATGCTTTCTGTATGTTTGATTACATCACATAAGAACTGAAGATAACACAGACCAGTCCTGAAAACAGTCGATCGGTGGATATTATTTTAAAGCGACATCATTCTTTAATTCCTAAATGCTAATATTTTAATTCAACTTGTGCACAATAATCTGTAAATGATAATGAAACAACACCTATATGTTCTCATGCTGCTCTCTATAAATAATCTAAACATGTTGATTTATTTACGTTCTCTGTGTTAAAGATCGTAGACGAGCTGAGAGAACGAACACGGAGACGACAAGAAAGAGAAACACATCAAGAGGCAGATTTGTTCCCATCCTCGTCCAACTGAGAGGCGACCAGAAAAAAAAAAAAAACCTTCCCACAATCCTCTGCTTTTTCGGCCAAGGGTTGGTTGCCATGGCGACGCGGAACCTCACAGCCACGCGCGGTCCAAGAATTAATGTAGAAGAAGAAGAAGTGTGTGTTTCTGCTCTCTTGTCTTTATCTTTATATGAAAATATCTTCCTCTCTCTCTCTCTCCACAGATCTAATGTCTCTCGCTCGCTCTTCATCCCTCCACCTCCTCCTCCTCCTCATCTTCATCTCCTCTCCCTTCTGATTTTTAAATCTCTTTCACTTCCTTTCACTTTCACCTCATCTTCTCTCCTCCTCGATCCTCCCAGAAACACCTACATGCTAACCGAGCTGAGCAACATGTCCTTTCACACACACACACACACACACACACACACACACACACACACACACACACACGGCAGACAAATGTGCTGTCTGCCTCTAAATCCTGTTTCACAGCGTGTCTATAAAACGAGCGGGTTAATTTTCCTCTCTCGGCTGAATGTGGCACGGAGCATTACAGTGAATGGATGTGCTACTCATTATCACACACACACACACACACACACACACACACACACAACGCATATGGATGCACTTTAACGGATGAGTAAATGCAAACACGTGCTGCGTGAATCCGTCTGGCTGCGACAGATTAACATACATCCCTTTGTTAAAACACACACACACACACACACACACACACACACACACACACACACACACACACACACCTGCTTCTCGCCGCTGGGCCTCCTGTGCGACAGCAGCAGCTCCACGGCGCCCACCACCTCCTTCCTGATGGCGTAGAGCAGGGCGTCGCCCGTGTGGATGCCGTGGTCCAGCAGCAGCTCCATGATCTCCAGGTTCTCGTTCTCGATGGCGATGAGCAGCGCGCTGCGGCCCAGCGGGTCCAGGCAGTTCACGTCCATGTTGTAGTAGACCTCGGCCTCGCGCAGGGCGTGTTTGACGCCCGCGTAGTCGCCTGGAGAGACAGAACAAACCATGGATGTCAGAGCAGTGTGGTGTTCATTTAGTTTTATGGTTCATATCACCTGAGAGAACAGAGCATGATGGGAACAGGCTGTCACACTGAGGGAGCAGTTTGGGTTTCAGCATCTTGTTCAAGGACAAACGTCAGCTGCTGCTGCTGTTCAACCATCCGAAAAACCCCGACTCAGCAGGACCTGGGCGGTCAGGGGACCAGCAGAGTGAAGGTGTGGAGGAGCTGTGACGGAGGTGGAGCGTACCTTTCTCCACGGCGGTGAGGTAGGCCCTCTCCTCAGCAGACAGCTCCACCTCAGCCCGCACGATCTGGAGCGGGATGCGGTCGCGGTACGGCGAGTACGTCGCCTGAAGCACCAACAAGAACACAAACACAGAGAAAACTTAAAAACATGGTCATGACTGTGCAAGACAATGGTTTATTCAGTTATTTCTGATAGAAGGTGTCCGTAAAAAAAAGAAAAAGTGAGTTGGATCTGAACCAAAACAGGGTTTGTGTGTCTTTTTGGTAACATTATGTCTCTTTGTGTCTTTGCAGTAGCTTTATGTGTCTTTGTGTCCTATTGTAGTAGCTTTATGTGTCTTTGCAGTAGCTTTATGTCTCGTTGTAGTTGCTTTATGTCTCTTTGTAGTAACGTTATGTCTCTTTGTGTCCCATTGTAGTAGCTGTATGTGTCTTTGCAGTAGCTTTATGTCACTTCGGTCTCTTTGCAGTAGCTGTAAGTCTCCTGTGTCACTTTGTATTGGCTATTTGCCTCTTTGTGTCTCTTTGAAGTAGCTTTATGTCTCTTTGTGTCCTATTGTAGTAGCTTTATGTGTCTTTGTAGTAGCTTTATGTCTCTTTGTGTCCCATTGTAGCAGCTTTATGTGTCTTTGTAGTAGCTTTATGTGTCTTTGTAGTAGCTTTATGTCTCTTTGTAGTAACTTTATGTCTCTTTGTGTCCCATTGTAGTAGCTGTATGTGTCTTTGTAGTAGCTTTATGTGTCTTTGTGTCTTTGTAGTAGCATTATGTCTCATTGTAGTAGCTTTTTGTCTCTTAATGTCTCTTTGTAGTAACTTTATGTCTCTTTGTTCCCCATTGTAGTAGCTTTATGTGTCTTTGTAGTAGCTTTATGTGTCTTTGCAGTAGCTTTATGTCTCTTTGTGTCCTATTGTAGTAGCTGTATGTGTCTTTGTAGTATCTTTATGTGTCTTTGTGTCTTTGTAGTGGCATTATGTCTCGTTGTAGTAGCTTTTTGTCTCTTAATGTCTCTTTGTAGTAACTTTATGTCTCTTTGTGTCCCATTGTAGTAGCTGTATGTGTCTTTGTAGTAGCTTTACGTCACTTTGTGTCTCTTTGTAGGAGCCTGATGTCTTTGTGTCTTTGTGTTAGCTATTTATCTCTTTGCTGCATGTCTCTTTTTGTGGTACTTTTGTGTCTGTAATCATTCTGTCTCTTTGTAGTTGTTTTGTGTTTCTTTGTGGTTACATCGAAGACTTTTTAAAGATCTTTATGAGACAATTTTGAAAGCAGTTCAGACCTATTTCACATCCTTGTTGAAAAACAAATTCAATGACATGAAGGGACAACAGAGTCACACATTTTCTTGCAAAGTAAATGAGTTTATTGACTGGAGTTGCTGCTGATGTGACAGCAGAACAATGTGACAGCAGACGCTGATATCAGCCGACACACCACACAGCTCCTGGACAGACTTCTAAGTGAGGTAAGCTCTTCTGTTCATTACACCTTTATTATAATATGTTAATTTATTCAGGGGAAATGTGCTTATAGGTGCCTTATCAAACAGCAACGTCTGCATATTTAATGAGTGAAGTCATTGATTGATGGATTACATTCACTTCTGCTTTACTGTAATTAATCAGGACGGTCATGTCAGAGAAGAGGAGTTTTTACAGGTGATCAGCTCGCTCAGTCCCAATTAGGCAGGAATGAGCGAGGAGCAGATGCCGTCGAGTTAAAGTCCCTTTAAGCTCCATATTAACCAGATGGATGTGGATCAGTGGCTCTGTGATCTTTGTTCTAATAACTGTGATCAGACAGAAAACTGTTTGTAAAGTCGGGCTGACGCTGCAGTTCCCCGAGCCATGTGGCTCCAACTGGAAGTGTTTGATTCTGGCTGTTTGTTTTGGAGCTCAAACTGGCTCACGAGTCAGATAAATCATCTGTTTGTGTGTGTGCATTATTAATTCTCCGTCAAACCATCCGAACTTCTTCACACAGCGGACGATATTTTATTCTATTTCACAAGCCAACTCTTTAAAACAGAGTGGACATCTTTCTCTGTCACAGCCGAGTCTGTTGACGACAACACGAGTCTGCTGGTGAAGTCACCACCAAGTTACAGTGAATAATATTACTGGTGGATGTGACACAAACATGGAGGATTCCGTCAGTCGACACTGTGAACACAGGAGTGTGATGAACAGGCCGACAGACTTGATCTGGTGTGAGTCCTTGTGTTTATCCTCTGTGTGAGTTTCTGTTCTGATGGACGGATTAAGAGACAAACAGCCTCTGAGCCTCACGGACGTGGAGAAGGTCTCCAACCCGTCCGACCGCAAGAGCACCACGATATCACAATACACACTGTGTCACTTTGTGGTAGTTTTGTGTCTCTTTGTAGTAGTTTGGTATCTTTCTGCAGTGGTTGTGTGTCTCTTTGTGGCAGTTATGTGTCTGTTGTAGTTGTTTGTACTTTTTCTGGTAGTTTTTTGTCTCTTAGGTCGTTTTGTGTCTCTTTGTAGAAGCATTGTGTCTCTTTGTGGTAGTTTTGTGTCTCTTTGTAGTAACTATTGTATCTCTTTGTGGTAGTTTTGTGTCTCTTTGTGGTAGTTTTGTGTCTTTTTGTGGTAGCTTTGTGTCTCTTTGTGGTAGCTTTGTGTCTCTTTGTGGTAGCTTTGTGTCTCTTTGGGGTAGTTATGTGTCCATTGTAGTTGTTTTGTACTTTTTCTGGTAGTTTTTGTCTCTTTGTGGTAGCTGTGTCCATTCGTGTAGTTCTGTGTGTCTTTGTGGTAGTTCTGTGTCACTTTGCGGTAGTTTTGTGTCTTTTTGTGGTAGCTTTGTGTCTCTTTCTGGCAGTTATGTGTCCGTTGTAGTTGTTTGTACCTTTTTCTGGTAGTTTTTTGTCTCTTAGGTCATTTTGTGTCTCTTTGTGGTAGCTTTGTGTCTCTTTGTGGTAGTTTTGTGTCTCTTTAGTAATTTGTGTGTCTTTATGGTGACTTTGTGTCTCTTTGTGGTAGTTTTATGTCTCTTTGTGGTAGTTTTGTGTCTCTTTGTGGTAGTTGTGTGTCTCTTTATGGTGATTTTGTGTCTCTTTGTGGTAGTTGTGTGTCTCTTTATGGTGACTTTGTGTCTCTTTGTGGTAGTTGTGTGTCTTGGTGAGGACTAATAACAGGCTAGACTTTGACTCTGACTCACCTTCTTGTAGTACAGCTGTGTCATGGGGTTCATCGTGCCAGTCTGGAGGAAAAAAAGACAGAAGTGAGAGTTACTACGGAAGCCTAGAAGTATCGTAGTAACAGTACGACAATAAGTAGAAGCGAATGAAGAAAATCTTGTCCAGGCAGCCAAACAAAGCAATAGTTCAGTTGAAAGCTTGCGGTCGTGCTCCTGCAGAAGTTGCCTACAAATCATCATGTTTTAAAGTTTCCATCAGTTCCAAAGTGATCCAGTGATGGTTGTCTGTACACGACTCGGCACACTGCAAACATGAACTGCTAACTGTTAATTCGGCGTACTTTTAATGACGACAATTCACCAAACAGTTAACAAATATAGACACAAACTACGGGACTGAAGTTGTTTCTGAGAAAACAAACAAACAAACTACACGAGGTAAAAATCCCAGCAGGTAAACCGAAGCTGTCTGCAGGACTGGACACGACTGAAGCAAACCTTTATTATTTGAGTGATTGATCAATTATTACTGCTGCAGTGTGATGACACAAAGGGATGACACACAACAAGAATTCATTTTCACCCACACCTGAGTGTCGGCAGATTAAAATCTTAAAACAACATGTTCAGACTTTTTAAAAGCAAGCTTAAGATCTAAATCTGAATATTGAATTGACCAAAGACTGGACACAAACTCCAGCATCGTCTCCTTCTGTCTGCCGTCTGAAGACCAGCAGCGGACCAGCAGACAGCAGGACTTCAGTCTGTGGCTTTAACCTGAGCGACAGTGATGGACGGGCCGACAGAAGCAGACTGAACATACGTGCAGCACACGGAGCGAGGATAAGCCTCCTCCTGCAGTATTAGCCGCTCTAGTCTTGTTAATGCATGTAATCCAGCACGAACCGCTGCCTCCTGAAGAAGCTCGGCTCGTCTGCACATTTACATTCACCCGTGTAGGTTTTTCCCATCACGTCGACTCATCGCTCTGTAATTGCGTCCCACATTTTGTGTTTGTTTCGGGAGCGAGCGCTGTAGACAGAAGGATGCATTTTGATTTGTTTTACATTTTCCTTCACGCTGTGGGATTAATTTCTCAGCGGCAGGGAGCCGTCAAAACGAATCCAGAGGAAGAGAAATGCTGATAACCATCTGCATATTTCTGCCGGTGAGAGAGAGATAATTACTGGAGCTGTACATGTGGATACCAGAGCGAGGGAAGTGGTACATAAGAGCTAATATTCCTCAAGGAAGCAAAAGAAAAGAAAAGATTTAATGACATTTTCTGTCTGTTTGTGTTTTAAAAATGTGAGTTCTGGATGAGAGAAGAGTGAAAAAACTGCGTAGATGTTCTTTTCCAGCTGTTTCGTCGCTGATCAAAAGAGCTGAGGAGGTAAATTAAAGCTCAGATTCGAGCTAAAGATCACTTTGGTTGTTATTTCAGAAACACGAGGACTTAAAACTTGACTTGGAACTGACTGACCCAAATATCTACGTAGAGTTGGATCTGCTAAAATCCAGAAACAGAAGCCAAGTCTGACGGCTTCTGGCACGCGCGTCTTTTAATTATTTTCGTAGACTGTATATCTTGAGATTAGACTGTACATTTTAAAAGTTGACTTTCCTTTACAAAGGTCAGGAAGCTGATTAACTCAGAGTTACCAAGTACAAGGACATGAGTGAGCTCTGAGTTACAGAGTCGTTACATTTTTGGTCTATTTTACTTTGGAGGTAATCGGTTTTCTCGAAGGCATTTCATTAGATTTTACAGCTTGAAGACCGAAAGTAACGATTATCATCGATCACCGATTCATACAGGTTGGGAGATACGGCCATTATAGAAAACATTTCTTTAAGGATCTTGGAGACGATACCTGATTTTAATCAATTCCACAAGTGTTTGGTTTGTGTTTTATTTATTTTTTACTTTTTAGCACATACAACTTAAATGTTATTGACTACTTTATTTGGTAATTCTGAGCTAAAAGGTCAACGTTTAAAATCTACATCGTAGCATTTGACTTTTTACACTTTGTGCCAAAACCAGGATTCTAATTAACGATTAATTAATAAAAGGACACATATGACCAATAATAAATTGATCATTTGGTCCAAAAAGAGGTGAAAGAGAGACTCTTAAAGCCTTTTCCCAAAGCTGAAGTCGACATCTACAAAAGTCTTATTTTGTTCTGATCGATAGTTAAAAACCTGAAGTTCATGATGACATAGAAGAAAGAAAGACACCAAATCGTCTCAACTAAAGAGCTGAGACAAGGTAATAACAGTTTATTTTTGTTTTTTGAGCTTCAAAATTGCTGAAAACAGTCAGAGGAGCCAGCAGCAGCTCTGGTTTTGACTCCCTGTGCTCGCAGCATTCCAGGTTATAAAGAAGCACAAAGATACGTGAAGCCAAACCTAAATAATGTAGACGTTAATAATCCAGAGACAAAACAGACCTCCCTCTTCTCAAGCTGCTGCTTCGAATACCAAATACAAACATACAGACGTAGAGCGGTTTTACAAATTTAGGCGTCAGAACAATCCTGTCATCAACAGTTTGACCCTGAAGGTCCGACCGGGCCGTCATGTCTTCCTCACGCTGCGTCTGTTGTGACCAGAACGCTGGCTCATCCTGACATATGCTAATGTCACAGATGTGGGTGAGCGCTCAGCCTGACACTGTAAACTGAACCCATTATCACAGCTGCGAAGCAGATCTGCATTTTGACGAGGGCTGCTCGGGGGAGGGGAGTCTGTGCAGAGCCGGCAAACACACTCACAGTCAGTCACATGCAACGAAAAGGCTTAAACACACCGCTGCATTATCCAACATATGTAATGTTCTGGTGAAGCCTGACGTACCAACCTCACATCTGTCACTGCAGCTGAGATTCTGCTGCAGCCACACATGTTATAAAATGTTATTTTCATATCTCGGTGTTGTGAGAAACAGATATTGTAGCATTGAGCTCTACTGAAGCAGAGAACCATCTCACTTCCTTCGTATCTCTGTTGGGTCTTGCACATGACGTACAGATCGACTAGCAACAAGCAACCGGTAAGTTTCCTGCCGAGGTCAGTTCACGATGAAGATTTACAGATTGGGAACACCAGCTTTTGAGCAACATGTTCAAATGTCAGCCGAACTGGCAACAAATATCTGACCACGAGGAATCTTTAACGACGGCTGAGACCACGAGCAAACAGTAGAGCAGTTCTCCCCAACTAAGAAGCTCTGTAAATACCGATCACACCGGGCTTTTTACAAGAACAGACTCTCACTATAATAGCTGTGGCTGTGTTAAATCACTGGTAATGAAAGTCAAACATTTGCTACTGCTGCAGACTCACATTACAACCTGATTCAACCGGGCAACGTCGTCATCCTCCACAGAATGTTTGGAAATGCAGCCATGCCTGCCAGTTATTGTCGACTTGCTCAGGTTGTTTTTACTTTTGTCAGTTTATTTTGAATCTTTGATGTAAAAAGCGAGCTGTCAGTCATCGGCAAAAATCCCAAATGAATACAACAAAAGGCAGGTAAAGGAAAGTCCAAGCGAAAGAGACAAATACAAAACTTAAGACAAAAACCAGAAGCCATGAAGAACAAAGTGGGAACACAAGAGGACAGAAGAGGACTGGGGAACAGGCCAAGACGACCCAACAAGGAGTGTACAGGGAAAAAGGGAAGAAGACAAAGACAGGAAGTGGAAAGTAAAACGTGTAAAATAAAACAGGAAACCAAAAAACTGTGAATTTGTTATTCATTCGTATCTGAACTTAACTCTGACTTTTATTTTCTGTTCACAGAACGTGAATCTACAGACGTGAATCGTCTGAGAGTCGAGGCGAGTTTCCTGTCAAAGAGCTTTAACGACTGCCCGCCTCAGACTGAAGTCCCGGTCAGGCACAGACGACCCAACAAGGAGTTAACAAGGAAAAAGGGAAGAAGACAAAGACAGGAAGTGGAAAGTAAAACATGAAAAATAAAACTGGAAATCTGTAGTTTGTTAGCTCATTCATTTTAATCTGTATAAATGTAACTCTGACTTTTATTTTCTGTTCACAGAACGTGAATCTACAGACGTGAATCGTCTGAGAGTCGAGGCGAGTTTCCTGTCAAAGAGCTTTAACGACTGCCCGCCTCAGACTGAAGTCCCGGTCAGGACACTCACTCTTTAACATACTCAAATGCCACAAACACACTCGTGGCTGCTCGTCCTGTCAGTGTGAAGAAGACTGACGAACCCTGGCGGGGATGAAAACAAGATCCTGAATCCTAAGTCCGACCAAAGTCTGCTCGCCGCACAGAAATCCCCAGGATGACCGGCTGTCAGGGCGTCTCTGCAGGCCGATCGCGGAGGCCTGTCACGCTCACAAATGAGAGTGATGCGAAAGTTTGCTCCGCTGACACCGACGTTCATCAGAGTGTCGTGTTCGTAAGAGGAGGAGGAAGACGTCTCGGCTGTCAGAGGACTCTTTATCAGCAGCTGACAGATAAACGAACGCCTCCAGTTACTGCTGTTGTCAAGTGGACTGAAAAACACTGACTCAACCGGCAAAAGACAGTTTCCATGGAGCTCTGAGGTTATTTACAGCCGTTCCCCGAATACGGAATTCTTTTATTCGCCGTGCTTCAGGTAATTTATTTCGGCTGTAATGAGGCTGATTAAACTCTATTAGCCACGGAGGAGGAGGAGGAGGAGGAGGAGGAGGAGGAGGAAACACGGCGACCCCCGGCATCTTGTATGTGTCCGACCTTTTGTAACGAGCTGCAGTTCGCCATTTTAATTTAGCTGATTTATCTGCAGCGAATGAATTCACGCCCGGAGTGACCTTCAGTGGCCACAGCAGGACCGATCTAGAGCCGGGTTCAGCTGAACCGGACACGATCGGACCGGACTGTGACCGACCGTGAGCTGAATTATTTAATCGGACGGAGTCAAGACCAGTGGATTATTAATGAGGAACAGTCTGTAGTTCGTTGTGAGGAAGATTTAAGACACCAAAATGAAAACAAACAAAGAAAATGATCTCTTACTCTAAAACAGCAGATGTAAGCAGGCTCGTGTGGGATCATGGGAGTTGTAGTCGTCAGTGTTAAACAACCATCACTGCGGATTAAAGTTAGAGATGCACCGATCGCAATTTTCTTCGCCGACGATTCCTGACTTTATTTCACAGAGATATCACTGACAGCGTCCACAAACATTTGTACATTCAGAATTAATTCATAACTCAAAGCATGAGAGCGACGTTGTGATGTAACTTTAAAACTTTATTGACCAGCTGAGGTTTAAAAAAACATGTGGATCTGGACGTAAACAGAGGCCAGAGGTAAACAAACCAGGAGACAAAATGGAGAAAGGTCTTCAGGAATCACTTTCGATACAGCGAGTTGAAACTGTTCTTCATGTCGGCTGCTCGGAGATGACGAAGACATGCAGTGATTATAATGCAGTGGACAGTGGAAACAGCTGATCAGTCGTGTGAGCTGAGTGTTCGATACGTCAGAGTTTATTCAGCAAATCTGTTTCCACCAAACTTTTACACAAAAGACAAAAAACACCTCAAGCGAACTTGAGCGAAGCTTTAAAACGTGTTACTGTTATTGACGGTAAAACACAGTAAAGCCTCTCTCACTGAGGTAAACAAGGTAAACAACATCAAATATTTAGTTTCTTTAGTTCAAGCTGGCGGGCAGAATACATATCCGACGCTGACCGACTGGTTGATCGATGCATCTCTAGTTAAAATCTACCTGACGTGACAGTTTTTAAGCTTTCCTCGCTCACGTTTTTTTCGCTCAAGTCCCGTTCGCTGACTTCCTTCCTCACTTCCTGACTCTCTCCTGGAAGTTAAAGCGACAGGCGACCAGTCACACGCTGTCCGCAGATGACGAAGAAATGCAGTGATTATAATGCCAGAGTTTATTCAGCAAATCTGTTTCCACCAAACATTTACACAAAAGACAGAAAACACCTCAAGCAAAACTTTTTATGGCACGTTTTTTGGTATTTTGATTCCCTTCAAAATGCTTTAAGGAAACACGGCTACTGACAGGCAGCAAAGGAAGTGTCCTTAGAAAAGTGTGACTGTTATTGACGGTAAAACACAGTAAAGCCTCTCTCACTGAGCTGACATGGAAGGACTTCAGGTAAACAAGGTAAACAACATCAAATATTTAGTTTCTTTAGTTCAGGCTGGCGGCAGCATGTGTGTTAATCTGACCAGCACACAGTCGGACATATCCGACGCTGACCGACTGGTTGATCGATGCATCTCTAGTTAAAATCTACCTGACCTGACAGTTTTTGAGCTTTTCCTCGACTTTCGTTAATTCCTGTTCGCTGACTTCCTTCCTCACTTCCTGACTCTCTCCTGGAAGTTAAAGCGACAGGCGACCAGTATTGCAATGCAGCATTTTTTTTTCTTCCCTCCCTCTCGGTCCTGCAGGCTGTTCTGACACATCTATCAGTGGAACACTTCACGGCTGTTTTGACAGCTAAGCGGCGCAACAAATGATATATTTCATGCATGCCAGTTCGGATGTTTTGCTCCGGGGGGCGACGATGTGTGCTCGCAGAGAAAAATCCCCAAAACCTTCTTAAAGCTCACAGAGAAAATGTTTGCAGACCATCCTGGACAGAAGTTGCTCGTTCTGTTCCTCCGTCTGACCTACAGCTGTTTAAAAACACTGCTGAATTTGCTGAAGTCGTGGCTTTATTATTAAATTGCGTGCATAAATAAAATCAACACGTCGCGGCGCCGGCCTCTGGCGGCGACGAGGATCTGCTCACGCCTGCAGGTCCGGCTCCTGACGCCTAAATTATGTGAAACCAGATTAAATTATGCGGATGAGATTAATCCCGCAGTGGCGTACGTGTGCGGCTGCTGGAATGCAGATGGTGTTTAAGATCTGCATAGCGAGGGGGAATTTATGCTGACGGCTTAACAACGCTCCACCGACGGAGCTACAGCACTGCAGATAAAGTCCCCGCTGCCTCCTATCTCACTCCATCGCTCCCCCACAAGTTTCCCCACCACCAGGAAACTCATTAACTCACATTTCTCACTCGGATCTTTCTCTTTCTAGCCATTTCCTGTCGATCGTACTCTTTCTATACAGCTCCCTTCCTTCATTTCCCTCCAGTCTGAACACTGTGTGCCTTTTTCCTGATTCACCCGATCTCCCGTCATCTGCCGCCTGCCTTCACACCTGCATCGCATCTCCTCTCCAGCCTCAGCATCCTCAAATTTTCTGCTCTATTTTCCGTCTTTGGGAGAGTAAAATAAATAAACACTCCATCTTGAGCTCTCCCTCTCCTCATGATTCTCATCTTTCCGTCTCATTGCCTCTCCTCGCTGTTCCCCGGCTTGTTTCCCCTCGGCTGCAGTGGAATCAATTCTCTGCGACTCCACACATCTGTCCTCCCCTTCTCCCGTCTCCTCCTGCATTTTTTAAACGAGCGCTGCCTGGTTTGTTTGTTTTTTTCACGGCGAGACATCACAATCCTCATCAGAATCAGAACAAATCCGACTAAATCAAACACAAGGGCGAGCTGATAACAGCGTGCTGACGGTTGCTGTTTTATTTTTTCTGCAGCGCGTCACACAAACAGACTCAAACAATAGTAGCGCGACAAGCTGCCTTTTGTACAGATTTCCTCTGACACGTGGGCACAACAACCGACAGACGACCAATCAAACAGCAGCACAGGTGTTAGCGGAACTCATGCTCTGGAAATGAGCCAACTCTTCAACCCAAACCGTGACAATAACACAAATCTTCTCTTCCTGAGGTGTGTTTTGGTTAAAATGCTGCAAAAAACAAACAAGCGGAGAAAACAAATTGCCTCTTGATTGTCAGGAAATCATCGCAGAGCTTTTTGTTCCACGTGTAGAAGCTGTTAACGACTTCTGATGGCGTTGGCTCAGAGTGTTTTAACGACCTGCCTGCTGCTCTGACTTCCTGCCAAACTCCCATCTCACATCGTCAGACTCAAAAACCTCAAAACCAGGACCGACTTCAGCCTCAGATCCATGTCGCCAATCTTGTCTTGGCGTTTGTTGCCTCTCTTTTACTGTTGATTTGATATTAATCTGAAATTCAGGCACATTTCACTCCCTTTATTTGTAGATTTTCACCGTTTTCTGACATTTTTACCTGATTGATGATAGAAATCATCAACAGGTTAGCGCTCCAATACTTTCCACTAATGTGTTCTGGATCATGTATGAACTTTAAACACTTCCTCTCCTCTTTAATGAAACACATGTATCAGCAGCAGCAGCAGCAGCAGAAAACGGTGGAATAAGCAGAAAGTGTCCCGTCGTCTTCGGCCACTCAGCAATAAAGCTCGGGTCTAATGAGACAAAGTGCAGCGAGCAGAACTTAAGAGCCGGCTGTTTACTGCTCTTTATTACATGTGGGCGGTTCTGTCTTCTTCTTCTTCTGTGGTGAACCTCTCAGGTTCTGTAATGTTTCCCTCCCGTCTCGACGCTCTCTCCTCCTTCACACGTCTCCCCCACACTCCATCACTCCCTCGCTCTCCTCCTTCACGACTCTCATCCCTCCATCATCGACCTCTCTCTCTCTTTCCCCTTCGTCTCCAGCTTCTCGACTTTTACTTCCGTCTCTGTGATTTCTCATCTACGTCAGGCCGGGTCCTCAAACAGCTACGGAAATCAATCATAGATGCAGAAAAGAACTCCTCAGCTGCTCAGTGACACGGTAAAAAACCAGAACCAAATTTGAATCCGCCCGACATGAAACATGAATAACGGACAGATGTTTTCTCTCTGCATGCATCCATAGTTTAAGTGTAACACTTTATATACACAATCCACCTTTAAATAGCTGCTGATTAGCTTTCATTTTAGATATTTCACAATGTTTTAGTCATCCAACCTGATGACCAAAACATGGTATACATGGTAACAAAGCTGATAAGTAGCTCTCCAGGTAAAGAACACGCCTCATGCCATCCAAATCCACCCTGTAGTTTTCCTTCCAGGCGTCATAAAAACTTTAATTTTGAACCACATGAAGCTCTACAGATGTCTGTAACTCAAGTTGAAAAGAAATCTAAAATTACATGGTAGAAACTTTCATTTTGAAGCCTGACAGGATGTCACTGTAGAGATCGATCGTGAACGTTGAATAGCGGCTAAAAAAAGACGTTAAAAGAACTTTAATTCTGTCCAGTGAACGTCTTTTTGCTCAGTGGGCGACAAATGTCCTCGTTTAAGTTTGAGGATTTGTTGATGGATTCTTAATTGGAATTGGAATGTGACAAATGTATTGATATATCCTGAAGAGATAAACTTCAGTAAATAAAACGTGAAAACACCAACGTTTAACATAATTTGACAGTTTGCCGACTGTTTTTATTGGTGTTGTTTACTTTGTTTTCATTGTCAAATCTTCATTATGAAAACAACTGAGCTAAAAGAGAGCAAACATTCAATCGGACAATTTATCAAACAACTTTTAAAAAATACTTTTTCTTTCTGATGAAAAAGATTCTTTTCTTTTGAAAGTTAAGAAAACAATTCGGCCATCTTTTCTGTCTCCTGACTTCTACATTTGCCTTTCTTTTGCACATATTTGTTCTGTTTCCACTTCACTACTCGGACTATAAATCCTGTCTTTGCTCGACGAACCCTTTAAGTAAAGTAAGTGTTCGATAAAACATCATTTATTTCCCTCTTCTTCTTCCTCCTCTGCTCCACCTTTCCTCATCTTTCTGCATGTTATCTGCTTCTTCTCTCCTCCGTCACCTCAAACATCGACTCTCTGCAGCCTCGTCTTCTCCCGATCCTCACTCCTTGTTTTCTCCTCTCCCGTCTCCTCTTCGATCCTCCACTCTTTCACTATCTCTTCGTTCATCCCGGCAATATTCCTCCATTACTTCGGCCATTTATCTCCCCCTCTCTAACTCCACTCCATCACTCCCGCTGCCCTCTGGTAGTTTTCTCTCCGACTGTCTCCCTCCATCTTTCCTCCACTTCATCACACTCTCCTCCCTCCATCTTTAACTCCCACCTCCTCCCTCTGTATCGCCCGCCGGAGGCCAATATGTTTTCAGGTTATAGTTTTTACTGAATCCATTTTCTCTGCTCTCCCTTTTTCCTTTCTCTCTCTCTCTTTCTCTCTCGAACATCTGCATCTTCCTTCCTCCTCTCGACACCGATGTTTCTCTTCATCTCGCTGTTTCCCTCCTGATCTCGCATTCTTCTCACAACCTCGACCATCTTCTCCTCCCTCCTTCTTCCTCTTCTTCTCTCTCTTCCTCCGTTCCCACAGGACCTCCTGTCTTCCTCCCTCCCCTCCCTCCCTCCATCTTGGCCTTTTCCTCTTGTCTATAAAGAGATGTGTTTGCATAAAAGAGAGGAGGGAAGGCAAACACGCTCGAGGGCCAAACACATTACGATGCACCACTTTTTGAGATACTCATCTAAAATAATTATTCCGTCAAAATAATTAAATTTAAGGTCATAATGCTGTTAAATCCCGGCTTATCAGTGAGAGACACCGTCCTATGTGCTCTTACACATCAGATAAAGGCTCTCAGAATAAAACACAATATGATATTCGTGGAAAACTGAGGTGACTCTGGTACAAACAGTAATCTGTGTGGCTGCACAATCAGAGTCAGAGGCAGGAAATGTTAATGACAGAGCGAGCGGGCTGCAATCAGGTAAATATAACCTGAGACTGCAGACCCCGCTGGGCGACGGCTGCGGGAACGCCACAACATCGAATTAAAGATGTTGTGCATTAGCCGGGTTTCACACCAACAGACGCTCTGCAGCAGAAACACACCTCCTCGTTTCTACCGGCAGCCGAGAGGAGCTGCGGCAAAAACCACCCCAGAGCTTCAGCTTCAGCTCCGGCCCCGTGGATTTAAACTGCAGACTGTGGAAGTTATTCACTTGTTTCTGTACTAGGTTTTAAATGCATCACATACTTACAACAATTTGCAAGAGACAGCATTTTAAAACAGATATCAAGCAGTCTCACTGGTTGTTGGCCGTGATAATGAACCGTAAATCAACAGCGATGACGTCGAATTACTTGGCACAGTTCTTTATCTCTGCGCCTGTAAGTACCTCTAGGTTGTTTCTTGCACATCCCGGCAGCACAGCAAGAAATTCACAGCTACAGTTTCACAGTTTCGACTGCTACAAAATGTTTAAGACCTCGCCCGAGGTGGACAAACGTTTTTTTTTCCCTCGGAGGGCCGAAACTGAAACCTACTGTTGGGACACGAGCCAAAAGAAAACAGTTGTTCTATTGTTGAGATGCAACGATGTGTCGCTCCACCCTCCACACGCTGAGCAAAACATATCCAACCTTCATCAACTGGGCTGATGTTCCAAGGTTGGACGACGACAACGAAAACCCTGTAACTTTTGCTGCATGACGTCATGAAAACGTGAATTTGGAACCACAAGAAGTTCTGTAAAAGTCTAAAATGACATTGTAAAAACTTTTATTTTGAAGGTTTGAAGGATTCTACCGGGACATCAGTAGTGAACGTTGAGAAGAAATCTAAAAGAAACTCAATTATACATCAACGACGCCCCCAAGCTGTGGTTTAATCAAAATATATCAAAGAGGACAGCAGTACGAGGTGGACTCTGTGTTTGTAACATCGATGCTCACACAGTCAAAGCTGATGGACAGTGATTCGCTGATGTCGATCTTCTGATGTGAAGACGCCGACCACGTTATCTTCACCATCTTGATCGCAGGTTCAAAAGATGCACCACGTGTTTACGTATATCTCTATATGAATAACTGTGTATATGTTCTATTAAATTTCGTTACACAACCCTGTCTTGTATAATGACAAATAACTGACCTTGTGTCATGTATATTTATCAGAATGTGCACCTGAATGACGAGGTAAAGTTTATTTAAGTTAGCCGACTCACTCTCTGATGAATCATCTCAGACGTTACGGTGACAAATCAAACACACCTTGGATAAAAGTCGGTGTAATGTTCGTACAGAACTCCAGCAGATATAACAAAGGTCTTTCATTTTCAGGCATTTTAATGCTGAAATGTTCCATATTATATCTTTTATTCGCCCTCAGACTTCATGTGAACAGTGAAGCGTCTCTGCGGTGGTAACAGGAGAAGGCGGCTGGTCGCTCTTCACCTCCAGCACTTCAGGACTTGTTGCATAATCTGCTGAAGCTCTGACGGAGAAGACGAGTTCATCATCTCTTCTGATCTTCACGGTTCTGACTCACACAAACCAGCTGTACGTCTTCCTGCCGGTCTCGGCTTCTTCTTCTTCACCTGTAGCTACACTCCCACTCACAATGTAAAGTCCTGAGTCAGCGCCGAGCCTCCTGGACTGATCCTGAGGCAGCAGGAACAGTCTCCTCCCGTCCTGAGACTCCAGGCTATTAATGTAAGACGTAATTAAATGAAATGACAGCTGCAGGGCAGCGGCAGGATGGATTCTCTTTTCTATTGGGAGCAAAGTGAAGAAGAGGAAGAAGAAGAGGATTTAAAAAGGAGGACAGTAGATCAGAAGATGACAAGGAGAGGAGGATAATTCAATTCTTTCTCAAAGCTCAGAATCAGACGAAACATTTGAACTGTTTGTTTCTGTTCAAATAAAGCAGGAGAGGAGAAAATAAGAGGAGGGAAGAGGTGAATCTTAATGAGCGTGTTCACTGGGAGATAACCCAGGAATGCTCTGTTGTGTTGCGTTCGAGGACCGTTCGTGCCGCTTTGATGAAAAAGGGGCGACAGGGGTGAAAGGGGGATCTTAATTGGAATCTTAATTAGTCCCCAAACAGCTTCATCCCTGAGAAATGTGACCCGAGGAGCCCGACTCTGCCGGACTGGGAGGACGGAGGGATTCTCCGGCTGACGGAGGGGTCGAGGTGTCGGAGAGGAGAGGAGGAATATCCGAGGAATTCAACATGAACACGAAGGAATTTGCTGAGTGCTTCGTCAGAGACCGCACTAGCTCGGTGACATCATCAGGACGGGATTCATTTTCACTTTCAGTCATGTTCGGTGGTTGTACAAAGTCTTGGACGACAGAAACTTGTTTTGAAAGGTTGCAGACGACGACTATTTTTGGTCCGTGGGATATTTTTTTCTTGATTAGCGGATCGGTTCAGTAAAAAAGGAGTAAACACACAAAGCAAACATTTCCAGAAGCGTTCCGCCGGCGAGCTTGTGATTCGGGACTTTCTGATTAAACCCACTTGACACGAGAGCCAGAAACATTTTGTTCCGACAGAAACAAACGGCGCTCGCGGAGACGACTTCACACAACACGTGAGCAGCTCCTCTCCTCGTTTAACCTTCGGGCTAATTACAAACAGACGTGTGGTTAACAAACCTCGGGCTGGCACGCCGAGCCGCCGCCGACGCCGAGCGAGGAGCGACCAGACGACACGGGAGAGAGAAATCTGGCAAACACAAAAGTGTGTTGGCAGATGATGCAGCCCCTTTGTTGTGTAACGCGCTAAATATAGACGAGGAAGGAGCCGACACCCGGAGACGAGGCCGCCAGCTGAACCCTGAACACACCAACCAACACCACCTCACCTGGAGTCCAGGGGAGCCTCCGCCTGCACCTCCCTCCATCCCTCCATCCTCTCTTCACTCCTTCATCCTGTCTTTACTCCTCCATCCTCTCTTTACTCCTCCCTCCATCCTCTTACTCCTCCATCTATCCCCCTTTACTCCTTCATCCCCGTTTACTCCTCCATCATCCCCCTCTTTACTCCTTCATCCCTCCATCCATCCATCCATCCCCCCTCTTTACTCCTCCATCCCTCCATCCATCCATCCCCCCTTTACTCCTCCATCAATCCTCTCTTTACTCTTTCATGCTCTTCTTTACTCCTTCCTCCTCCTCTTTACCCCTCCATCCTTCTTTACTCCTCCACCCCCTCTTTAGTCCTCCATTCATCATCCATCTTTACTCCTTCATCCTCTCTTTACTCCTTCATCCATCCTTCTTTACTCCTCCACCCCTCTTTACTCTTTCATGCTCTTCTTTACTCCTTCCTCCTCCCCTTTACTCCTCCATCAATCCTCTCTTTACTCTTTCATGCTCTTCTTTACTCCTTCCTCCTCCTCTTTACTCCTCCATCCTTCTTTACTCCTCCACCCCCTCTTTACTCCTCCATTCATCATCCATCTTTACTCCTCCATCCCTCTCTTTACTCCTCCATCCTCTCTTTACTCCTCCATCCATCCTCTCTTTACTCCTCCATCCTCTCTTTACTCCTCCATCCTCTCTTTACTCCTCCATCCTCTCTTTACTCCTCCTCATCCATCCTCTCTTTACTCCTCCATCCTCTCTTTACTCCTCCATCCCTCTCTTTACTCCTCCATCCTCTCTTTACTCCTCCATCCTCTCTTTACACCATCATCCCTCTTCACTGCTCCATCCTCTCTTTACTCCTCCATCCTCTCTTTACTCCTTCATCCTCTCTTTACTCCTCCATCATCCTCTCTTCACTGCTCCATCCTCTCTTTACTCCTCCATCATCCTCTTTTTTACTCCTCCATCCCTCTTTACTCCATCACACCTCTTTACTCCTCCATCCTCTCTTTACTCCTTCATCCTCCTCTTTACTCCTCCATCCACCTTTACTCTTTCATCCATCCCTCTTACTCCTCCATCCATCCTCTCTTTACTCCTACATCCACCTTTACTCTTTCATCAATCCCTCTTTACTCCTCCATCCATCCTCTCTTTACTCCTCCATCCATCCTCTCTTTACTCCTTCATCCTCTCTTTACTCCTTCATCATCCTCTCTTTACTCCTCCATCCATCCTCTCTTTACTCCTCCATCCATCCTCTCTTTACTCCTCCATCCATCCTCTTTACTCCTTCATCCATCCTCTCTTTACTCCTCCATCCATCCTCTCTTTACTCCTCCATCCACTCTTTACTCCTCCATCCACCTCTTTACTCCATCACCCCTCTTTACTCCTTTACCCATCCTCTCTTTACTCCTCCATCCTCTCTTTACTCCTCCATCCTGCTTTACTCCTCCATCCTCTCTTTCCTTCTTCATCCTCTCTTCACTCCTCCATCCTCTCTTTACTCCTCCATCCTTCTTTACTCCTCCATCCTCTCTTTACTCCTCCATCCATCCTCTCTTTACTCCTTCATCCCTCTTTACTCCTCCTCCATCCTCTCTTTACTCCTCCATCCTCTCTTTACTCCTCCATCTATCCTCTCTTTACTCCTCCATCTATCCTCTCTTTACTCCTCCACCCATCCTCTCTTTACTCCTCCATCTATCCTCTCTTTACTCCTCCATCTATCCTCTCTTCACTCCTCCATCCTCTCTTTACTCCTTCATCCTCTCTTTACTCCTCCATCCTCTCTTTACTCCTCCATCCATCCTCTCTTTACTCCTCCATCCATCCTCTCTTTACTCCTCCACCCATCCTCTCTTTACTCCTCCATCTATCCTCTCTTTACTCCTCCATCCCTCTCTGACTCCTCCTCCATCCTCTCTTTATTCCTCCATCCTCTCTTTATTCCTCCATCTATCCTCTCTTTACTCCTCCATCTATCCTCTCTTTACTCCTTCCTCCCTCTTTACTCCTCCACCCATCCTCTCTTTACTCCTCCATCCATCCTCTCTTTACTCCTCCATCCATCCTCCTCTTTCCTCCTTCCTCCTCCCTCCTCTCCTCCCTGATGTCTTTGCTTTCATGTCACCGTGTCTTATTCCATCCTCCTTCACTTCTCCTTCATCCCTTCTTCTTCTAATCCTCTAATCCTCATCTCATCCTCTCTTCCTCGTCCTCTCCTCTTCCTCTGTCTCGTCTCCTGTCATCCTTCACCTCTCCTCCTCTCCATCCACCCTGCCATCTGTTATACGTCCCCTCACCTCCTCTCCTCCACCTCTCCGTCTCCTCATTCATCTCCACTGTCATCTCCTCCCTCCATCCCTCATCCGTCCTGTCGTCCTCCCTCTCCTCCTCGTCCCTCTGCTCCTCTTCCTCCTTCATACATCCTTCATCCCTGACTCCTCCACCCGTCCTCGCTCTCCTCCTCCATCTGCCTGTGTTTGATTCACTTCCTGTCGTCTTCATCGTCCTCTCTCCTCCGTTCACCTGGTTTCAACAAACACCTCAGCAGCTCTCGTCCCTCCCGTCTCCATCGTCGCGTCTCTCTGCTCTCACTTCAAACTTTCCTCCGTCGTCTCCAGCGAGTGAGGTTTAATTCGAGCCCTCACTACTCATCTGTTTACTCCTGATGTGACATATTTCCATTATTCTGGCTGCTTACGATCTTGGCAAAAGACGAGAAAAGTTAATTTTGGATGCTGCTGGTGGATGAGTCACTTTAAAATCTGATTAGAAGAAGACAGAAGAGGAGAGAACGAGGACGCTTGTGTGTTTTAAGCTGCAGCTCATGTTGTAGTAGAAGCCAGCACGCTCTTCAGGGAAAACTCTGATATAATCTCCCTCTCAGATCAGCCCGAGCTGATCTCTCTACAGACTCAAACTGGACCTGAATCACTCGGTGGATTCCAGGTCTGATTAGCTTTTCTTATCACGCAACAACCCGTGATGGTCGTCCAGTTAGAGGAAGAAGAAGAAGACAGGACTCGGCAGAAATAACAGCGAGTGAGCCGAGAGTGAAACATTTCTGTGTTTGTTAATGTTCTCGTCAGACGACTTTATGAACTGTACGGCAAAACAAGAGCACCACCAGCCGGGCCCGGACCTCCAGGACCCCTCAACAGCTCCAGAACGCTCCAAAAGCTCGGTCACACCAGAGACTGAAGTGATTTAATTGTAATCCGTACGATCAGTGCGTTCACTATTCATAGATTCAGTAGATATTTTCAACAAATGAGCAAAAGTGTTCTTTACATTTTGTCCTGAGACTGAAAATGACGCCTTCAGCTCCGACCGGAGTTCAAGATGTTCTGCTCATCACTCCCCAATAACTCTACGTGAACATATCTGCGTGGGGTGATGAGGTCAGAGCCGAGACACCAAACTCCAACCATGTCTCGCTGCTTTATTAACTTTTCAAACATGAGGCAAGACAAGGAGTTGGACCTTGATTTTATAAAAAAGTGACAGTGCTATCGTCTCATCTGAGATCTCCAGGAGAGGAAGTGAACCGGTGACACTCAGTAAAGACTTCTGTGGTGCCTTTCAGCAACACATCTGACTCCTCACAGGTCCAGGAGTATGTCGGGAAAACCCCAGAGATAAAAAGTTATATACAAAAGAAACAATATCGAGTGAAAGAAAGAGTCAGTTTATCATCTCCTCATGACAAACATCCAAGAAACCTCCAAAGAATGTTAAAGAACCAAAACAGAAACTGAGAAAAGTGCAGAAATGTACATTTTCTCATTTTTCAACCTTAAAGATCAGATTTTTAAACTTGTTCTGTGAGTCCCAGCTGCTAAATCAACCCTCGACGTGGGAAAACTCCACAACAAACCCTTTAACAAGAAAATAAACCTACAGAATAACAATCCGTCTTCCATCACCACGACCCGGAGGACAGATACAGAGAGGAGAAGAACCAGAACCACCGAGTTCTGACGCGTACGTTGAAGCAAACTTTGAGTAAAAGAAGTGAAGACGCTCGAACCTCCTGCCTTTAATTCAGTCACACGTAATTATACCATGAGCTCTAATTAAATTTGTTGCGCTACATCAGTCTTCTTAATTGGCTCGGTCTTCATGATTCAGTGAGTGTGTGTGTGTGTGTGTGTGTGTGTGTGTGTGTGTGTGTGTGACTGTTGCACCAGTATCGCCAAGTGTGTGTTTCTAAGTGTGTGTTGTGCATGACTTTTCTCTAATCAGCGTGTGTGTGAGTGTGTGTGTGTGTGTGTGTGTCCTGATCTGCATCGTCGAACCTGGCATTAAGGGAGTGAGACACACACACACACACACACACACACACACACACACACACACACACGCTAACTAACACAGAGGGAATTTTCCTAAACAGTGATAAATTGAGCTATTATCACATCTACGTGAGGCGACGGGGTGTGTAGTTTCTGTGTGTGTGTGTGTGTGTGTGTGTGTGTGTGGTTGCAGTAACACCTTCACATTCTCAGCACGTTCGAGTGTGTGTGTGTGTGTGTGTGTGTGTGTGTGTGTGTGTGTGTGTGACAGCGAGAGTCACAACAAAACCAATACTTCTCGTAAACATGGCCGCTGCTGTTTTCCCAGCATGCACAAACTCTCTCTCTCTCACACACACACACACACACACACACACACACACACACACACACACACACACACACACACACACCTCTCTGGTGGTGCTTAGTCATGACCGGAGGAGGCAGAGACGTCTCCATGGTGACGCCTCTCGGAGCGGAGCATCAGTCGGACGGCGGTGGTGTTTTCCTCGAGGAGGCAGCAGCAGGTTCGTTTGATTCGAACCTCGGCGTCTCCGAGGCGTCGCTTTTTAATTCGCTTTTGTTTGATGGCACAAAATATGAAATATTCAAACTGTGATGGCCCGTCTGAATACAGAAAGAACAATCTTCCTCTTCTTCTCTCAGTTCGGTTCTTATTGTTTTAAAAAGTGCAGCTTGTCACCAGTTATTAACTTCTCCATTCACTCTCTCTCACTTTGTGTCCGGGGCCGTTTATCACGCTTTAGACTCGTCCCCTCGGTTTGAGACTGACATTATCAGCGCCCCCGGAAACACTTTTATAGTTCGAGTGACAAATCGCTCCGGCTGCTTCAGTATTTATGACGGGAGCAGAGAGGGAAGCAAGGTGATTTAAAGAGAGGAAGAGTCGGTGTGAGCTCCTCTCCTCCCAGTCATTGTCTATGTGAGCAGCCTGTGCAATGCATTCTGGGAGCGTCACAATGTATTTTTGAGAGACGAGGCATCATGTTGCGCAAATCATGGTGATTAACTACAAAGAACAACCACTGTTGGGTTAAAATATGAAGACGGATTTAGACGTCGTGGCTCATGTCTCCTCTAACACGTCTTCAGAAACACACTTCAGTGAACTCTTCATAATAAAAGAGAAGGT
Source organism: Lagodon rhomboides (assembly GCA_039737535.1). Classification (NCBI taxonomy): domain Eukaryota; kingdom Metazoa; phylum Chordata; class Actinopteri; order Spariformes; family Sparidae; genus Lagodon; species Lagodon rhomboides. The sequence continues at coordinate 21,732,513 of CM077806.1, forward strand.
TTTCAATGAGAAGCCACGTTGATTCAGTTTGTGTGACATTCAAGCTTCCAATGCTGTGAAACACTTAAAGCCCAATAAACTGTATATCATCATCATGATACGAGACAACATACTGTCTCAGATTTTGGATATATTGCAGTATGTCATCGGCGTAGAATGAGATTTTCTGAAATCACCAGACTGTTCTACTCGTTCTAACACTTGACTTCACTCAATCGGTCATTAAATTCACATTGTTGGATGCATTTTTTTACATTAAAAAACACTAACTAGGGCTGCAACGATTCCTCGAGTACCTCGAGTAACTCGATTACAAAAAATGATCGAGGAGTTTCCTCTGCCTCGAAGCCTCGAAGCCTCGTTTAATTAAATTTAAAGCGCACGTTTCGCACGGGTTCTTTTTAGTGTGACACAACGTGCTCACGTCAAAGGCTGTGCGCGGTGAAAATAAGGAATGCGTCCCGTCACGTGTGTCACCACGCGCCACTTGCATATCTGACAGTCAGGTTACACAACTCGATTGAAAAACAGCGGAAATAAAGCAGCTTCTTTGGTGTTTCACCACCACCGAAGAAACCGAGCCTGTTGACTGGTTCGGCACGGCGGCGGAGCCGATACGTTTCACTGTCAGTTTCCAACGACTGCGGATGCGCTGTGTCACGGCTCCGGCAGTCCGGAGCCCTCCCGATTTCTTGATTACTTAATGGAATATTCTATAGAACACTTGATTACCAAAATATTCGATAGCTGCAGCCCTATTTTTAACCACCGACGTGCTCCACGTTCGAAGCAGAATGAAGGTGGGCTACATCAGGCTGCATGTCATTAAGGTGAAGCTGCTCTTTACAGTATATAGACTACAGCACTGTTCAGGATGTATAGTGTTCAGTTTGGAGCATATTATAGATCCGAGAGGAAACAGAGAGTCTGCAGCAGCCCAGCGTCTTTGTTCTCTGCTGTTCTCCTGCAGTCGCTCAGAGCACTTCAGGTTGAAAATCTCTCAACTTCTCAGAAAGGTGCTGGTGGCTCTCTCTCTCTCCTGAATGGACGGATCTCGTCATGCACCCACATCCTCCGCGGATTCAACGCCACGCAGCAGAGCGCAGAGTGGAAGCAGCTCGCTTCTCTCCTCCTGCAGACGACCTTTGCTTCAGACCAACTCTCTCATCATCTCTTCGACAAATGATCAGTGTTGCTGCTCGTGTTTAACGACTGTGAGTTATCAATGAGTTCAGCGTTAATGTCGGTAATGAACGAGGTGTCACACACACACACACACACACACACACACACACACACTGCTGTTATGATCACACACACGTAGGCAAAGGTCCATTAAAACAGGCCACAGGCTAATTAGCCTCCCCTGTACACAACCTGTGTGTGTGTGTGTGTGTGTGTGTGTGTGTGTGTGAGTGAGTGTGTGTTTGGGTTAATTATCCAGGAAGACAGCAGGCAGACGTTAGACGGCTTCCTTTGATCTGACACAGCTAAGTACTTCCCGGAGACACACACACACACACACACACACACACACACACACACACACACACACACACACACACACCGTATAAAGATTCCACGTTCTGTTATTGTTACTGTGACAGAAGAAGAAGATCAGCAGACTTTATTATCACGGTGCAGTCGACAGTTAAACTAAAACTGTGTCCACCTGAGTGTGTGTGTGTGTGTGTGTGTGTGTGTGTGTGTGTGTGTGTGTGTGTGTGTGTGTGGAAAGAGAGAGAGAGAGAGATTTTGGGCGATATTGAGATAATCAGCTCGGTTATGACTCACTGTTTAGCTCGTCCTCCATCATCTTTTTTATTTCCTTCTTCGTCTGTCGCTGAATATTTTAGATCAGTTCTTTGGTTCCAGGACATTTAGTAAAATCTGCTTATGTTAAGAAGTCGGAGTACTTTCAAACAGCATAAATATTTATTTAGTTTTCAGCTTTTAACGACTTTAAGCATCCATTTAAGAGCCGGTCGATTTCACACGCAGTAATTGCTGTGTGAATAGATGACTGTTGTCACGAAACCACAGAGGAAACACAGGATTAGATCTGAACACAGTTTGCAAATCAAACTGATTATAGGTGAATTACGAGTGTGTGAATGAAATCCGCTGAGTGATTTAGCAAGTAGCAGCTGAGCTAAAGTAAACACAGATGGTTGACGAATGGAAAGGAATCAAACGTGAAGTGTCTCAGGGAGGAGTTTCTCCACCACGAGCCTCCAGGAGAACGTCACTGAACATCACTCTGGATTGATTTAATGATGGCAGAGAAGAGCGTCGTCTGATGCTGACTTCTTCCTGTACGTTATGAGCTTGATGTTTTCCCAACCTGGCAGATGTGGAGAACGGAAAAACCTCATTGGTGTTCCATTTTTATCTCGTGTAACAGCCCAGGATTTCTCGAGGATTTAAAGTTAGCAGCTAACGTTTCTGGAAACTACAGATACGTCCGAACCAAACATGATTATCAGCTGAGAACGTGGGTTGCAGGGATTCAAAAAAGCATTTAATTCTCTCAAAAGGATCAAAAACCAAGGTGTCAAGAACGCAGAAACAACGAACAACGACTACTAACTACTACAAACAATGAAGCGACAAAGACGGAACAAAAACCCAGAACTTAAATACCAAGAGACAAACGAGGGAACGAGGCACAGGTGCAGATAATCAAACAGAACAGTGACAGGGAGGACAAGACGTGGAACACAAGAACTACAAAATAAAACAGGAAGTGACTAAACCTAAAGACGACATGAAACAGAAACTTGACAGAGGGGGATAGTCACATGTCAGACCATCTCCATCCATGAGGTTCTTCAAACCCTAACCAAGTGGTTTTGGTGCATAAACCTAACGTTGTGACAAGACAGACCTTAGAAAATTCACCCTAAACAAACGTTAAGCGGGAACATAAACTTCTCTGTGGCAACGTACGTGCAACCAGTGGAATTCCCTGGTTAATTGCGTACGTACGTACCTACAGTTTTGCTCCGTCGTCCATCAACCACAGCTGACAGCTGGAGTTGGGAGACCGAGTACTTCCCGTGATGATTACAGCAGTTAGACGTATGTGTTATAAACACAACAACAAACGGACAAAAGGTTTGTGTTCCCAACCGAAGGATTAGAAGAAGTGCTTGGATTTGTCTCTTTTTTGAGATTTTTGGTCTAACTTGGATGTTCAGTTGTTGTTTCAGTGTGTGACAAAGCCTTGCGTCTCTGCTACATAAGGGTACAGGACTGCCGGAGCTGCAATGGAGTAGATACACAACGTAAAAAGAGCCAGTGGAAGTTAACACATAGACGAGAGTGAAGCCTAACATGCTCTACTGCTGTGGTGGATCAGGTACGGACCGGACACGGACCTGGTGGAATTCAGGGGGAAACGAGGGAAATCCTCCTTGTTGAAGTTTGAGAGTCGCCAATTCTCTGAAGAAGTTCAGACCCAGTGTGATGAATCAGGTCTCTCTACTATCTACACTTTATGACAGTTGTTTCTCACACCGTCCTCAAAGCAATGATCCTTTGGTGTTTGTGTTGATCCCCACGGAAGTGACCCTGTGTCATCCCACCTTCCTGTTAACACCTTAGTAGAAGATAATCACCTCTCAAGTGACCTCCAGACCTCCTCTAACTCTGACACAGCTCAGCTGAAGAGGCCTCCTCTCCTCTCAAATCCATACATCAATTTCTGAATCTAAAACTGAGTGTAGGGTATCAACCGAGGCAGCATCTGGGACGCTTAACGAGCCCTGAACACGTCATTTATTATGTCGAAATCTTGAAAAGTCACAGTCAAATGCAGACAGAGGCTCCATCTTTCATTCTTTCCACCACTTTGTTGAGAAGATTGCTGTTTCTTGAAACTTGACAAGACATAATTAGTCATTTTAGTGGTTGTTTTACTTGTTAAACCTCAACCAGAACCTGTAACTTAAACACTGTAGAGCTGCTCCTGTATATCAGCAGCTCATAGAACTGAACCAGAACCAGCTCTCCTTTCACAGAACTGCAGTTCTGTATCAATAAGAGCAGATTTATTGTGATGTTCATCTTTTTTACAGCCTTTTCTGAGCCCAGTCGGCTCCTTTTTATCGTTGGTGAGCGAGATGACGTCGTTCACTGAGCGCTTCAACACAAACTGTGACTTTTTCTTGACAAAATTGTATTTTAAATTGACAAAAATCATACGAAACAATTCAAACAGGATCAAAAATGTATCATGTTTTCCAAAATAAGGTCACATTGGAGAGACTGGACGGGGCGGGAACTTCTTTATCTCTCAATCAAAGCTGAATTAATCGACGTAAATCTGTTTGGTTGTTGCATGTTTGTCATTTCTTTGCACTTTGTCTGAAAAGTACTTTACTAATTAAAACTTTGTTATCATCCTATTTTGCTTCGTTAGCGAGCTGAAATCATTTGATTATGCACAAAGATAAATAAGATGAATAATTATCTCCATACATCATCGGCAGGGATGTGTCATGAGAGTGTGAACAGTCTGTTCCTGTTACAGCCGAGCGGCGCCATGATGGATCCACCAGACGCTGCCGACGGTTGTTTTTCAAACGCTGATCCGTATCAGCTTAAGTAACTTTTAATGAAGTGGGTTCTCAGATTAAATTCTCTCTCTCTCTCTCTCGCTCTCTCTGTGTCTTTCTGTCTTTTCCTACAAAAATCAAGCGATGCGGTCGTCTCTGTCCATTAAGTAGCTATTAGCCCGGTGGAACTCATTACGGACTCCGCTGGCAGGCGAACGGCAAAAACATCAAATCCAGATCGTGAAAGAAAACGCCGCCGAGGGAGGCGGAGAGAAAAGAGAGATATCAAGGAGAAAACAGGACACATGGACTGAGTCAGCGGTCCTTTTTAAAGGTCCTGTCGGGCCGCCGCTGTCAGAATGTCAGTTTATAAGACGGAGAAAAGCAAATCAAGAAATGAGGAAAGCTCTTTCAGGCTAATTCAAGTCACTTCTTGACAAAATAATGACTTCCAAAGCGCCGAATCTTTGAAATACCACACAGTGTAAAAGGAGGTTTTGTTCTTGTAAATGCAAAGAAGGCGAGACGCTGCAGAGAGAGAGAGGTGAGGAAGAAACGAAACAAGAAGGAAGGAGAGCGACAGAAAGAAGGAGACAGATGGATGAGATTCACTTCCTCCTCCGATATGAAAAACAGCTCTTAATAAGAGCCGCCGCAGCCTGAAACTGTGAATATATCAGCGTCGCTGCCTCGCTGACACGGAAGAGGAAAAAAAAAAAGTCTAAATATTCATGTCGAGGAAGAAAAGTGCCAGATAAACGTCGGAGAAGAGCCAGTGAGTCATTTAACTGTTCGCTCGCTGAATTAATGTTCCTCAACTTCTCGGAGACGGACACTGACACAAACACTCGACTGCTCGCCGAGCGAGTGTGATGAAAGCTTCGAACGGTGACGCCGGTGAAACAACGGAGACGGAGGACAGCGGAGAGACGGAGGAATACGAGGACAATTAAAGACGAACGATCTCGAGTGTTTGTGTCACCTTCTGTGACGCGCTCGGAAACAAATGTTTGTGTTCTCCGGATAATAAAGCGTCAGTGAACTCAGCTGACATGAGATGAGGAGATGGTGCGTGAGAGGAAGACTCGAGTTAGCTGCATCTTTATCCAGATTTATTGCATTTTTTACTGGATTCTGACAAAATCGACTGAATAAAAACCTGAATGAAAGCTTGTTTCCATCCACTACTGGTTTGTGATTCATTTCAGTGCAGAGTGTTCGGCTGTCTTTGGTCTTCTATACGTTCAACATCTACAAATATTAAAACAAAACACTTCTCAAGGAGTTTTAATGAGGCTCCAGGAAAACAAATTTGAGGAAATTTTGAAAATGTTAAATGGATAAGGACACAAACTAAAGATGATTGTTGTCAAGATGTGAAATAAAATAAAGGAAGAAGAGTAAACGAGTGTTCAATAAGGCCTCATCTGATCTGTAAACAGTGGACGGCTCAATTTCCTGCACAGGAGAAAGAAGAAGAAGAAGAAGAAGAATAGAAGGGAAATAAGAAGAAGAAGAAGTAGAAGAAGAAGAAGAGGAGGAGAAGAAGAGGAGGAGGAGAAGAAGAAGGAGAAGAAGAGAAGGAAAATAATAATAATAAGAAGTAGGAGAAGAAGAAGAAGAAGAAGAAGAAGAAGAGGAGGAGGAGAAGAAAAAGAAGAAGAAGAAGAAGGAGAAGAAGAGAAAGAGAAGAAGAAGGAGAAGAAGAGAAGGAGAATAATAATAATAAGAAGTAGGAGAAGAAGAAGAAGAAGAGAAGGAAAATAATAAGAAGGAGAAGAAGAAGAAGAAGAAGAAGGAGAAGAAGGAAAATAATAAGAAGGAGAAGAAGAAGAAGGAGAAGAATAATGAGAAGTAGAAGAAGAGGAGGAGGAGGAGAAGAAGAAGAAGAAGAAGAAGAAGAAGAAGAAGAAGAAGAAGAAGAAGAAGAAGAAGAAGAAGAGAAAACAATGCGAGGAAACGAGAGAGAGGAGGACGGTGGAGCGAGGAGGAGCTGGTCTGTGACAGCTCTTCCTGTCCCGAGGGTCGTCAGCGACCACGCTGTCATGGTTACCAGCATGGCTGTCCTGACAACAAGCGTGGCGTGTCACACTGCGCAGCGCCGTCTGGGGACGGTCTGTCTGGGTAGCATACATCACACACACACACACACACACACACACACACACACACACACACACACACACACACACCAAATAGCATACATGCCGAGAGAAACACACATACCAACACACACACACAACTTCATTTCCATGTTTCCATGTTGCACAGCCGGTGGGGCGTCGAGGAAATATTTCAAGACACACACACACACACACACACACACACACACACACACATACACACACACACTGATGTGCACAAGCAGCACTCACAAATGTCACTTCCCCTGTGTTTCTCTTTGATCACACACACACACACACACACTCAGCTGAACCATGCATACATCCTCTGCAGTCCTGAAGTGTGTGTGTGTGTGTGTGTGTGTGTGTGTGGCTACAAACACACAAAAGCATTAATATTCAAACCCGCAGTAAGAAACACAAACCCTCTCTCTCTCTGTATCAGGAGGCCTCGCTCGCCCGCTCGCTCTCTCTGGTCATGTGATCTAATCAGGGCTAATGTGTTGCCGTAGCAGCCTCAGAGGGCCGTCCATCAGTCCGACACACCGCTGAACACACCACGGACACCTCACACACACACACACACACACACACACACACACACACACACATGAACAAAGCTCACCACAATACACCGGATAAAATGCAATTGATATAAAAAAACAAAACAAAACAAAAAAAACACACCAGCAACATACGACACACACACACACACACACACACACACACACACACTGACGACTCCTTCACATCTCCTCCATTTCCTCATCAAGTCCTCCATCTCCCTAACTACTCATTGACCTATGCAGCACGGCTTAATATGTGTGTGTGTGTGTGTGTGTGGTATTGATCCGCTCTCTGCAGCTCTCTCAACATGTTCGTCTCTCCTCCTGCAGAGCCGCCGCATTTACATCTCAGATGTTGAGTTCAGGGTCTCGCCCTCGCCGCCGGACACGCCGCCACCGACGGGATCGAACGCGTGACGCTCAACCAAACGCAGACTGAAGAGTCTGAGTCAAACATCTGTGTGATCAGTGTCGTATTCAGGAAGGATGTTTGATTGATTTTATTATACTTTTTGTTTGGACAGACCTCGCAGCCGTCTTCAAATTCCTGCTTTAACGTTTTCTTGTTATTTTTCTGCCTCGGATGTTCAAACAAAAACAGACAAAAACGTACAAAAGATCATTTAAACTACACCAGATGCTGCGTTTCTCGATCACTCTTTCCCTCGACTCAACACTCCTCGGCTCTCCCTGGTATCTTATCTCCTCTGATCGATCAGCTGACCTGTTGTCTCCCAGCTGATGAACATAAACCGACGCTGATAAGATAAAAAATAACCATAAAAACAGCCTGAGAGGAGGAAAACTGACTTCCTTGTCTGGTTTAATGAAATCTTGAATGTGTTTTCTCTCCTCCACCGTCTCCTCTCTTATTATTCGTAGCGATTTGCACGACGGCGACATCATGACGGGGTCAACACACTCTGCTTGTTTTCATTTTCTCCCTTAATCAAGTGATAACAGAGCGAAACACCGAGCGTCCCTCCCAACGACCACGTGAAGTGATTGCCTGACCTTTACGTTTCCCTGCTGACGCCCCGGAGGCCTGAATACATACGATCTGTCACAGGCGGAGGAATTAATCTCCTCACACACACACACACACACACACACACACACCCTCCAGCTGTAAGGTTAAAGTGTGTGTGTCGTCGCTCATTCAGGTTTCACTCCGGATCACCTCCGGACGTGGCGACGAAGAAGAGGAAGTGAGACTGAGACGTGAAACCAAACGATTCACCACATTTGTTCAAAAGTCGCATTTCTGCCGACGACAATAAGTCACATGATACAGAATAAACACGTAGATACACGTCACATCTGTTAGATTTAGCTTCGTAAGTGCTGCAAACCGTCAGTGTTTCATCTCACGAGCAGTCTTTTGTCCTCATCGTTTTGTTTTCTTTACATTTTGTATCCTGTTTTAAATGCTCTGTCGGTGCCTGTTTCATCGTTGCATTTATCAAATTTATTAAATTAACGGAGGAATTATTACAGCCAATAACACGGCTGGAGCTCGAGTCAAACCACTGGATCCTCTTAAAGTCACCTGGAGACATTTTTCAGCAGGTTTCCTGGCGACACAAGTGGCGACTTTTCACAAAAGTTCTCCGTCTTTAATAGTCATTTAAGCCAAACATGATGTTTTCCTGACTCTGACCTAACAGAGCAGGAGAACAGTGATGTGACACGAGAGAAATATAAACAGTTGTACAGAAAGAAACCTTCAGTTGTAACTTATCTGTGGTTTTGGAGAAAACTGTCGTCTTTTTTCCTCATCGTTCTGTTTGCTTTACATTTTGTATCCTGTCTAAAATGCTCTGTTGGTGCCCGTTTCATCGTTGTGGGGAAATTAACAGAGGATTTATCAAACCACTGGATCCTCTCAAAGTCACCTGGAGACATTTTTCAGCAGGTTAAGTGGCGACACAAGCGGCGACTTTTCAGGAAAGTCCCAAGTTCTCCGTCTTTAATAGTAAATTAAGCCAGACGTGATGTTTTTCATCAGTGATGTGACACGAGAGAGAAATATAAAAAGTTGTACAGAAAGAAACCTTCAGTTGTAACTTATCTGTGGTTTTGCAGAAACACAGGTAGCATTAACTAACATTTATTCTGGAGATCAGGTTGAACACACATCATTTTATCAAGGGTGACATTTTTTAACTCATAAACGTCACGTTGTTGTCAAAACTGGCTGAAGGACCCAGATGCACAGACGGGAGGGGATTTATCCAAATTTAATTATCTCAGGAAGGGAAAAAACATGAACATGGCACGACAAACAACGAAACGACACAGACTGAACAAAACCCAGGACTTAAATACATGACACACATGAGGGGACAAGACACAGGTGAGACACAAGACTACAAAATAAAACAGGAAGTGACAAGAACTAAAAACAAAAACACAGAACCATGACAGTTGTATGTTGATGACTCACATTAAGACAGAAATCTAAACTACACTAAACACCTGGATGTTTTCACCTGCAGATACCTGACATCCTGAGGCCAGACGCAGTTTATCGTCTTCTCTTTGACACAAACAAGAGACACATCAGTTATTCTCCCCACAGCAGAGCAGAGCGAGCAGAGCAGAGGCCGGTTTAAATATAGCCAGGACAGAAAAAAAGAAAAGAAAAGGAAGCTTCTGCATGTTTCTGCTATGAATTATGCATCGGAGCCTGATGAAGATCAGATTTGTCTCGCTGGGATTTGTTGGAAGCGAAGAAGACGACGCAGGATTACACGTTACGGGACGCCACGACGGACGGCGCGCTACGAGAAGAAGACTAAAGGTTGTTTCTGAAAGTGGACACACACACACACACACACACACACACACACACGATATCTCCTGGAAATGACTTGTTCTGGTTTACTGCGTTGGGAAAATCATTTCACCCCCTCTGAGAGTGTGTGTGTGTGTAACTCAGATCAATGTATGGATTGATCCTCGGCACTAAACTGAACCTCTGCATCAGTTTGAGGCTTTTCTTTTTTTTTTTTTGTGGCTGAGCCGTAATAAACCAGCGCAGACATGTTTATGGGCCATGAAGAGCCGTGATGTGCAGGTCCGAAACGTCGATAGAGTCCAATCAGGGCGGGAAACGACCGGCAGGATCCGATCAGGAGCTGCTGCTCCGTGACACCAAACAGGTTTACTTTCACTTCATGTTTCTATTTTTTGATATTTCGTGGCTTCGGCTTTTCGTTAGTTCTCAAGGGAGTCAGATCTTAAATACCAGGCGGAGCTGAATCAGCAATAAATAATGTCGAATGTCAAGTTTTAGTTTCTGTGTCAATACTCATTTTCTGCAGTTATCGATACACTCCTCGCCTCCTCTCACTCACGAGCAGAGCGTTCGTCTTCTCGCCGCGATAGCTCCAGCTGTGTCAAAGGACGACGAACACAGCTGGAAAAAGGATAGCAAAGGATACGAGCATGGCTGCGTGCAAGCGATGCTACAGCGCAATGCTAACAAGAGGTGCTAACAGCTAACTGAAGTCTCTGCAAAGAAAGAGGTTGGTGTCAGGTCGCATTTCAACAGTCGGCAAAACTGAGGTATCGATGAAGACGTCAGAAAATAACCGAAAACGTAGCTGTTTGAATTAAATGATAAAAAACACAAACAAAACAATGTCACCTTGGAAACCACAGATACATCCGAGGTTGACATTTGTACCAAAAATGGCAAAGGGGGAGGCGAAGGCTGCCAAACCATCGACCACAGTTCGGGTCTCACCGCTGGATATTTGTTAGGACGCCTGCAGATATTTCCAGCCAGGTGTTTTGAGCCAAACCACGATGCTCTCCTCATCCTAACCAAGTAGTTCTCGTGCCTAAACCCAACCAGAGTGTAAGAACAGACTTGTGATGAGAGAGAAGTATAAAATAAACCAACATGAAGAAACGTACAGCGTCGACTCATCTGCGAACAGTTATTCTGGCGATCGGGTTGTGAATAAACTTTATAATCAGGTTTCTCTGATTGAATATTGATGTCTAACAGAGCCAGGCTAGCTGTTCCTTGCAGCTTGTTGTCTTTATGCTAAGCTAACCAGCTGCTGACTTAAAAAATATGACTGACTTGCCCTTGTTCAGTCCATCTGATCTGCCCCGGCCTTCCCCTCCCTGATCTTCCTGACTTCCTGTCGTGTGTGGTCGTCGGTACGATCTGTTCTGAGAGCAGTCGAGTGGTAATTAAAGGACGACCTGTTCTGAGGTAAACAGCAGTTTCATTTCCATCCTTAGTGGTTAATGTACATCCCGGCAGACAGACGTTATGATCGTGAGCTTTATTACATTCAATTGTAAAGGAGTAGACGAGGCCGCGGCATGTGATATTGATTTCCCCGACTCTCAAATGAAATGTCAGAGCTCTCTGTGGTGCTCTGTGATATGATAGACTGCAGACGTGGTAGCTTAGTGAAGCAGTCCTTAAAGGGGGCGATGTCATGAAAACTGAGCCGAGATCAAAACTGTGCGCCGCTTCAAAGAGTCCGTCTGCACACATTAGCACATCGTCTTCCCTTGATGTCGTCCATTAAGTGATGAAACCTCTACACGCACAAATGAGAGACCGTCGGATGGTGAAAGGACGACTGATCGAGTCAAGTACAACGTTTTTAACGGCTCTCACACCTGATACAAGGAAGTGTTGTAATGACGAAATGTCTCCCTGACTAATGCTGATGATGTCATAGTGTCTCATTGAAACCCAGCCGTCAGAAAACATGTTGGCAACGTGTGTTTGGATACGTTAAGACTTTGCATTTGTTCAGATTTGATTTCAGAGAATCACAGATGGGACATGTAACAACATCTTGACAAAAACACCTGCTTTGTCGCCAAAAACATGGCTGCAAAATGTGCTGACATCTCACACAAATATCTAGTTTTGTCGCCACAAGCATTGCTGGAAACAATCCGACATATCGTCAGAAACATCCAGTTTAGTTGCCACAAACAAGGCTGGAAAAGTCCTGATGTCTTGTCCAGAAAAAATGGCCAATCTTGACAAAAACATGGCTGGAAAATGTCCCAATATCTCATTAGAATTACCCAGTTTGTTGCTGGAAAATGCCCCCATGTCTCATTAACAAATATCTGGTGTTGTGGCCACAATAAGGGCTGGAGAACGTCTCAATATCTTGTCCAAAATATCTGCTTTTGTCCCCAAAAACACAGCTGGAAACAATCCGACATATCGTCAGAAATGTCAGGTTTTGTTGCCACAAACGAGGCTGGAAACGTCCTGATGTCTTCTCAGGAAAAAATATCCCCATTTGTTGCCACAATCACAGCAGGGAAATATACAGACATCTGAAAAAAAGAATCAGCTTCTGTCCCAACATCTAGTTAAAAATACCCAGTTGTGTCACCACCAACATGGTCGGAAATGTTCTTAGGTCTAGAAAATGTCTCAATGTCTTGTCTAAAATATCTGATTTTGTTGCCACAAACACAGCTGGAAACAATCCGACATATCGTCAGAAATGTCTTGTTTTGTTGCCACAAACATGGTCCGAAATATCCCAATGGCTCGTCAAAAACATACAGTTTAGTCACCACAAACAAGGCTGGAAATGTCCTGATGTCTTGTCCAGAAAAAATAGCCAATCTTGACAAAAACATGGCTGGAAAATGTGCTGACATCTCACACAAATATCTAGTTTTTCGACACAAGCATGGCTGGAAAATGTCCCCATGTCTCATTAACAAATATCTGGTTTTGTGGCCACAATAAGGGCTGGAGAACGTCTCAATATCTTGTCCAAAACATCTGCTTTTGTCGCCACAAACACATCTGGAAACAGTCCGACATATCGTCAGAAACGTCAGGTTTTGTTGCCACGAACATGGTCTGAAATGTCCCAATGGCTCGTCAAAAAAAAACAGTTTAGTTTACAGTTCAGTTACTAAACAGTTCAGTTTAGTCGCCACAAACAAAGCTGGAACAGTCCTGATGTCTTGTCCAGAAAAAATATCCCCATTTGTTGCCACAATCACAGCAGGGAAATATACAGACATCTGAAAAAAGAATCGGCTTCTGTCTCCACAAAAACAGCAGGAAATGTCCCAACATCTAGTTAAAAATACCCAGTTGTGTCACCACCAACACGGTCGGAAATGTTCTTTGGTCTAGAAAATGTCTCAATATCTTGTCTAAAATATCTGCTTTTGTCACCACAAACACAGCTGGAAACAATCCGACATATCGTCAGAAACATCCAGGTTTTGTTGCCACAAACAAGGCTGGAAAATGTGCTGACGTCTCACACAAATATCTAGTTTTGTCGCCAATATCTCATGAGAATTACCCAGTTTGTTGCAGGAAAATGTACCCATGTCTCATTAACAAATATCTGGTATTGTGGCCACAATAAGGGCTGGAGAACGTCTCAATATCTTGTCCAAAATATCTGCTTTTGTCGCCACAAACACATCTGGAAACAATCCGACATATCGTCAAAAACATTCTGTTTAGTCGCCACAAACAAGGCTGGAAATGTCCTGATGTCTTGTCCAGAAAAAATAGCCCCATTTGTTGCCAATCCAGCAGGAAATATACAGACATCTGATCAAAAGTATCAGCTTCTGTCTCCACAAAAACGGCAGGAAATGTCCCAACATCTAGTACCACAAAAATACCCAGTTGTGTCACAACCAACACAGTCGGAAATGTTCTTAGGTCTAGAAAATGTCTCAATATCTTGTTCAAAATATCTGCTTTTGTTGCCACAAACACATCTGGAAACAATCCGACATATCGTCAGAAATGTCAGGTTTTGTTGCCACAAACACGTCTGAAATGTCCCAAAACATACAGACATCTCATCAAACGTATCAGCTTCTGTCTCCACAAAAACAGCAGGAAATATCCCAACATCTAGTCAAAAATACCCAGTTGTGTCACCACCAACACGGTCGGAAATGTTCTTAGGTCTAGAAGAAAACCTGGTACTGTTGCCACGAACAAAGCTGGAAATACCACACATGACGACTGGTCAAACATCCAGGGTTGTTTCCACTAATGCAGCTAGAAACCATCCCTCACCTGCCGACCTGTCAGCTCTCCGCTGCCGTCCTCATCGGTCCTCACCCTGCCAGGCAGCCACTAGATCATCTTCATCATCCACCCCCCTGGACTGCTCCCTGCCCTGCCTGCTTCACCTCCACCTGAGCCCTCCACCTCCCCGTCCTCTGGCTGCCATCACTCATCCTCTTAAAAGTTATCCCTGAGTCCGTGTGCTGCGTTTGCAAGAGTTTAGATTTGAAGTGAACTGGGAGACACTCCGACACTGGTGTGGGAAGAGAAGGAATGGAAAATGTTTACTGCGTTTTACCAGCATGCATCTATAAAGTTCCTCTCTGATTCGAGGCAGAACTCGTCCTCAAGTGAAGAAATCAGCCGGAGCTGAAGGTGCTGACTGTGCTCTCCTCGGTGAAGTGCTTTAACAAGACATTTCTGCAGCTGAGCAGTCACTTTTGTTTCCTTCAAAAGTCAGACTGTCAGGTAACGAGTGCCGAGCGTCCTTGAGTAACAACCCCGCTCATTCACCGCGAGCCTCGCTGGATCAGAGCATCAGCTACATACTCACAGCACAATGAGGCCGTCTCTGCAGCAGACGGCAGGAATCTGACTCCAATTCTGCAGTAAGTGTCCCTTTGAGCTGCTAAATGATTTCAGGTTCATGTGCTGGAGAAACCGATATCATGAATAATTTAACCATTCATCCCTTAATTGACTGAGCTGTCTATAAAAGGCTAAATACAATGTAAATCAATATTATGTCCCTATGAGTGCAGGGCAAACGACCAATAAGGAACGAAACTGCTTATGAAAGCTCGGAGCAGCCTGATGAAGTCGGTCGGGGCAGAATATTTCACAATAAGAGCGGGACGATCGTTACAATGAGACCGGAGATAAAGAAGCGAGAGATACGTCTGAATCGCTGGACAGAAATGAAGCAGTGATTAGATTTCTCTGTCCTGAGAGGATTACTGGACTGAAAGAGAGGAACTTTTGTAACTGAGAAGATTAATTTAATAAGATACGACTCTGATAAAAACCTGGTACAATTCCTGACGTGTCAATTTAAGTGTGTAGTCTTGACATTTCCATATTAAACCACATCAGCTACAAACAAACGCGTGCACATTTTCACAGATGACAAAAACTGTCTTCTCTTATTCCCAAATGTCCAGAAAATCAATTTCAGTAATATATTTAGTCCAAAACACAGTTACAATGCATAAATCTCAACCAAATCAATTGCCGACCTCTGAACTATTGATTGACACCTGACCCCACCAGTTAGGAGCTTCTACGCCCGTCCTGTGGCCTGAAACAGCCAACGAGTGACTTCTTCCATCCCCTCTCTCCTGAGCTACTGAGATTTCAGACTCCAGATAACATGATACATTATACAGCTAGGTTTTAAAGCTCCACTGTGTCGTGTTTTAAGTAATTTATTACCTCAGATCAGCGTCTTCATTCATAAATAAGTCCTCATTGGTGTAAAATGATCTCTGCCAACAATCTCACTTCTCCTCCTGAGGGAAGAATCACTTCTCTGTATTTCCATAGGACGGGCGAGCTCTACGGAGGCTTCCATGTCCTTCCGCTCTATAAAAAACGATGAACTGGTGAGAGGGACAAAAAGCTCTACGTGGTACAGATAAGGCTAAAGGCGTTTTCACTCAGAGCCAGCGTGACTGTGGAACGGAGAAGGAGCTTAGCCAGACGCGCTCGTCAGCTGCAGTTTGAAGTCTGTTTGAAATAACGTACCTCATCACCCGAAACTAAACTTGATGAAGTGCTGTTTGAAGACATGTTGTTGTCACAGCTTCTTGAATCTTGACACATCCCGCCTGCCGTAGTTCCAACAGGCTGCAACGCACGTTTGAAAACGCGAGGCGCTAGAGAGCAGTATTCGTTTGGATGCAGAATAACATTTAACCACCAGATGGCAGAAATAATTCCACAGTGTGTCTTTAAAGTGTTTTTCTTATGTTTTTCCACCTCTGCACTCTGTTTTTGACTAGTTTAGTTGCTGTAAACAAGGAATTAAAGGACTGTAATCAGTTAAAAGCCACTGTTACTCTCAGGCACAGGTTTTTTATGGTCACAAAAAGGGCATTTTCTACCCAGGCGTCTGGATATTTTATTAGAAAAACATGTGTTAAGTGCTTATCTTTAGTGATGTTCTTATTAGATTTGAATTTGGACCATGTGCGACTATATGATGTGGACTCATTGTGTTCTCCAGCTAATAGGAGCAGTTAAAGGTCATCTGAAGGCTTGTTTTTGTAGATAGATTAATGACAGAAGTAGTTACAGAGCTTCTGACTTAAGCCAAAAAACATGTCTGTCCTCCAAATGGTTCAACAACAAGTTTCTACTTTGGACTAGACTGGGATCAGTTTCCAGGAAGATCTTAAAACGCTTAAAAACTTAAAAACAGACTCAACTTTATCCTCTTCGAGCGGCTGTGTAACGTTGTGTTTCGAGGTTCTGGTGTAATTTCGATCTACATCTGGTGTCTCGCTGCATAACCAGAGCGACGTCTCTCTTCGGATTAGATTAGATGAAACTGTATTGATCCCTGAAGAATAACGGGGCTGTTGTGGGAGCAGCAGTAATAGGATTCGGGAAAAGGCAAAAAAAAAAAAAACCCAAACAAAACCACTCAAACTGAATATAAAATAATCAATAAAGAAGGAGAGAGTCATTTCAGCAGCATCTGGTGCCAACAGCTACAGAAAGAATAATGAAGAAGCACTGAGGAGCTGCTTCATCTGACGAGTTTCTGGAGTCCTCGTTAATCAGGTTTGAAATGTTTTACTGTTCAGATTGTGGCTAAAAGCTTCGATGTGCATCAGCAGAATCAAATTACTGACTGGAAGAGGTCGCTCAGGACTTCAAGCAATAATTACAAATGCAACAGTTCGATTATGACGATGATGTCCGATACGGCGAGAAGAGCCCAGACGCAGGAATCTGTTGGATTTTGTTTTCAAAATGACCCATTTTATGATCAGAAGAAACGGATTAAGAAAATAGGTTTTCAGGCCTTTGATTGAATCCCAGGAGCGGCTCGCGTTTCCCGCCGAGGGTCCTCGACGGAGCCTCGCCGCCGCTGCGTCTGTGTGAATTAGTCTCACAGCTTAATGAGTCAAATGTAAAGCAGAGCCTCTCGGGTACGGCGGCTGTGTTCACACCCTGTCCGCTTGCCAGGATCCCCGCTGCGCTGATGTTCCCTCTGAACCCTCCGACAGTCCCGTTTCACACGCCGTCTGTCCAACGCGGCCCGTTGCTCAGTGCCTCCGACACAAACTCAGACATTTAAAAGGTTGAAGGGGTTTACGGGAAGTCGACAGCAAGGTGAAAGGGAGGATTTTTTCCCTGTCAGAGGCGATAAAGCAGGAGGACGTATGGGGAGACATAAAGAAGACCGACAGCTACACAACTAAAGTCACCTTCGATTCACTCAGACGCCGGGAAAGACTTCACGTGTGCCAGCGTGGGCGTGTTTTCATGCTTTTATCGTCAGGTGAGATCGACTGTGGACGGAAATCATGAAATAAAGATGAAGACAGTGTGTTCATGTTATTTTGAAAGTCAAAACAATACTGACAAACTTTTAGGTTTGTAAATAAGGAAATAAAGAAATGTAATGAGGTTAATGCTCCTGTGACTCTCAGGTGGTGTCGTTTTAAGGCCACAAAATGGATATTTCCTTAGAAAAACCTGTTTTAAGTGACATTTTTCAGTGATATTGTTATTAAATTTGAACTTGGACCATGTGAACTGATGTGTTTAAAGATTAAAGTTCACATTTCTTCAATAACACATTCAGTATCCTGTGTTTCTCTTCTGTTTAAAATTGTGTTTTACTTCACACAGTTCCCCCGAAGTACAACTTGTATTCTTGATTTCATACAGTTTCAGAGTCACTAATCAAATACGTCATGAATAAAAATAAATAAGTGCTTTACACATTCATACACTGATGGCGGAGGGCGAAGGTGCCAACTGCTCATCGGTGTCTTGCTCAAGGACACTTCGACATGCAGCTGGGTTAGTCGGGGATTCGAACAAGCGACCTTCCGATTACTAGACCCGCTCTACCTCCTGAGCTTCAGACATGTGTAATCTACCACAGGTACTAATGTGAGTCACACAGATGCTGATATTGAAAAGAAGTAACCATGTGCAGTGATGTAGAAAATCAGGATTCACGCCTCTATCAGCTAATTTCAAACAATAAAAAGCCCAACATGACATCCTGAAATTGCAACAAAGATCATCAGTTCACACGTGTAAGACAGAAAATTCTTGGAACTGAGAGAGAGAGATTTAACTGCAGATAGCTTCAGACTCTAACACTTATACATTCACTTGAAATGTCATTTCCAGAGTGGATATTTCAAGCTTTAAAAATCATGCTACGGATCCCCAGAGAGACCAAAAATCACTGGATGTGAGTTGGAGGAGAGACGACGAAACGTCTCGGTGGTGCCGCTAAAATCAGGCGGAGTGACTAGTGTGCAAAGACAAACCATTAAATGTGATAAACAACAATGACTTCAGAGGCCCATCCTCCCTCTGTTCCCTCACACACACACACACACACACACACACACACACACAACACACACACACACAGAGTGTTAATTTTTAATCCTATTTGCAGGCTGCAGACGGCCAGGAGGAGACAGCCGAGGGAGGGAGAGCGGGGAGAGACGGAGATATATAGCGAGGGAGATGGGAAATGATGAGACAGGCCATGTAGGGACACACACACACACACACACACACACACACACACACACACACACACACACACACACTCAGCATAGGTGAGAAGATGGGTTGAGAAGTAGAAGGGACAATGCGACAGGCGGAGGAGATGAAAGTGGCTCGGAGACTCTCTCCATGAAAGACGACTCTGCTGCTGCTGTGACTTCTGGGAGATCTCTTTCCCAAACACCAAAACCACTTTGTTTCACACCAAAGCTCCTCACGATGACACCACATTATCTAAAAAGCATTGATTACGGCATGATGTATGAGTCTGTGCTTATCCACTGTGGAGGTGAAACAATTAGCTCACAGACAGAAAGTAAATCACCAACAATTACAGGAAATTGAAGTAGTATATCAGGCAAACGTGCCAAAGATTCGCCAGCGCCAGTTCTCCATCGTGAATCTTAAACTGACTTTTTAGGGTTTTTCGACTTTTTGTCAGACAAAACAAGACATCTGAGGACGTCACCGTGACTCCAGGACTTTGACAAACACAGACTACATTTAGTACATGTTCCATTTCACATGCATCACATCATCCAAGGCTAAATCTTGTTTATCACAGCTATGATCCTCATCCTTCCCCTTTAGTTTCGGTTATGTTAGCAATAATATGTAATATACAATATCTGATGAGAAAGCTAGCTGACAAAAGATCACATACAATGACTGTTGGATGGTTGCGGTTTGGTCAAGTTTAGGCTTCAGAGCTACTGATTTAGGGTTGGGTACCACAACCGGATGGGTATAAGGTTATAACCACCAAAACTACTTGGTTGGGTTTAGGCACCAAAACTACTTGGTTGGGTTTAGACACCAAAACTACTTGGTTGGGTTTAGGCACCAAAACTACTTGGTTGGGTTTAGGCACCAAAACTACTTGGTTCAGGTTTAGGCACCAAAACTACTTGGTTAGGTTTAGGCACCAAAACTACTTGGTTAGGTTTAGGCGCCAAAACTACTTGGTTGGGTTTAGACACCAAAACTACTTGGTTGGGTTTAGACACCAAAACTACTTGGTTGGGTTGAGGCACCAAAACTACTTGGTTACATTTAGTCACCAAAACTACTTGGTTGGGTTTAGACACCAAAACTACTTGGTTGGGTTGAGGCACCAAAACTACTTGGTTAGGTTTAGACACCAAAACTACTTGGTTCAGTTTAGCCACCAAAACTACTTGGTTGGGTTTAGGCACCAAAACTACTTGGTTCAGTTTAGGCACCAAAACTACTTGGTTAGGTTTAGGCACCAAAACTACTTGGTTCAGTTTAGGCACCAAAACTACTTGGTTAGGTTTAGACACCAAAACTACTTGGTTAGGTTTAGACACCAAAACTACTTGGTTCAGTTTAGACACCAAAACTACTTGGTTAGGTTTAGGCACCAAAACTACTTGGTTAGGTTTAGACACCAAAACTACTTGGTTAGGTTTAGGCACCAAAACTACTTGGTTAGGTTTAGACACCAAAACTACTTGGTTAGGTTTAGACACCAAAACTACTTGGTTCAGTTTAGGCACCAAAACTACTTGGTTAGGTTTAGGCACCAAAACTACTTGGTTGGGTTTAGACACCAAAACTACTTGGTTAGGTTTAGACACCAAAACTACTTGGTTAGGTTTAGACACCAAAACTACTTGGTTAGGTTTAGACACCAAAACTACTTGGTTGGGTTTAGACACCAAAACTACTTGGTTAGGTTTAGGCACCAAAACTACTTGGTTAGGTTTAGACACCAAAACTACTTGGTTGGGTTTAGGCACCAAAACTACTTGGTTAGGTTTATGCACCAAAACTACTTGGTTAGGTTTAAACACCAAAACTACTTGGTTAGGTTTAGACACCAAAACTACTTGGTTCAGTTTAGACACCAAAACTACTTGGTTAGGTTTAGACACCAAAACTACTTGGTTAGGTTTAGACACCAAAACTACTTGGTTAGGTTTAGACACCAAAACTACTTGGTTCAGTTTAGACACCAAAACTACTTGGTTAGGTTTAGGCACCAAAACTACTTGGTTAGGTTTAGACACCAAAACTACTTGGTTGGGTTTAGACACCAAAACTACTTGGTTGGGTTTAGACACCAAAACTACTTGGTTAGGTTTAATCACCAAAACTACTTGGTTGGGTTTAGACACCAAAACTACTTGGTTAGGTTTAGACACCAAAAGTACTTGGTTAGGTTTTACGCACCAAAACTATATTTTTACGTTTAGTCACCAAAGCTACTTTGTTGGGTTTAGGCACCAACACTATTTGGTTGGGTTGAGGCAAAAAACTTCTTTTTAGGACCTAAACTACTGATCTAGGGTTAGGTACCACAACTAGGCTGTTATAAGGTTACTTCCTTGACGTGTTGGGAGTGAGAACCGGCTGATTTTGTCCGACTAACGGTCCAAAGATGATCAGTTTACCGTCTTGTAAGCAGAGAAAAACAGGAAATTCTCACATTTGCGAAGCTTTGATATTGTGCACTTCTTCTTCAAAGATTACACTCAATGGACTAAACATTAAAAGAGTTGCATATTCATTTAAAATCAATAACCAATTACTCTAATCACCGCAGCTCTAAATGTATCAGGACAGCAAACTCTGGGCAGTTTACCAACTCCACTAAACAACTGATCAATTTCAAACAAGAAAACACAACCGAGGGAAATTATGGATGATGAGGCTAATATATCAGAGGGAGAAGTGAAGTTTTATTGATTACGAGGAGGACTCCCTGACTTAATAAAATAAAAACAGATTTTGACATCACAAAAAATGTCTGGTAGCGTCCACTTCTGTCCAATACAGTGTCGCCGAGTCATCACAGTGACGGTCTGTCAACGATTGGAGCCAGAGTTCACTTAAAAACACCTCCGAAGCCTCAGTGGAGGGTTGTTTTATAGGAAAATCTCATCCTCGGGGAGACATAACAACATGTGTACGCTTCAAGTCGTTTGAATCCCCTGAGCAGCTGGGATGAAAGTCGAGAGAAAAGACTGAGTGACACCTGTCAAGCTGCTCAGCGTCTGAATCTGACGCAGATCTGAGGCTGAGTGTGCAGGTGGAGCCCTGAACCGGATAAATAAAGACCTTCTAATAAAACTCCGTGTTGTTATGTGGCGACATCACTCTCCCTAAACCTCCCGTCCCGCGGAGAAGCCGGCTCCGATGACTGATTTTCGGTGTAAGCCTCTTTAAATGGCGGTGGAAGACGGCGGAGCCTAAGTGCAGAGATTTAGATTGTTTTCTGTGATAAATCCCTCCGCAGACCTGAAGCCTGAGCTGAGTTTAATGCTGCTTTCAGACGCTCCGGGTTATTGATCTCACCGCTGCGAGTCGGTATTGCGATGGAGGCGCTGCAGCCGTTTCCTAATGAGAGCCATCTTTCACTTTGGTTTGTAAACCTTCATTATCGCAGGGAACGCCAATTAGCTCAGGCAGGCTTCACACTTACAGAGCTGGACACGGACGCTGGTGGACGTGCCTTGCTCAAGGACATTTTACACCCACATTTACAAGGACATGTTTATGGGAAAAGATCAAACTGCTTAATAATAATATTAATGCTGAACCATTATTAATAAAAGTGCACTCCCTTCACTATCTGCATGAATCAAGTGTAGTTCTGTGGCCTTCTACAATCTACATTAAATGAAATATTAGAGACAAATCTCTTGATTTGTTTGTTCTTTTGTTGAAACCAAGAAGCAGACAGTTTTTAAGAAGTGATTTTCAAGAAAGCAACAAAAACAAAATAAGATGAATCGTTTTGTCGGTAGATAGAAAAGAACTGCGTCACGATTGCTGACCGGCACCGGAGGAAACTCAGACAGTTCAACAAGTAGTCGATTAATTAATCCCCTGTTTGAAAAACAATAAGTTGCCCACTGGTTTGATGATCGATGCATCGTTTCTGAGCAAAAATCTCAAACACGTCCTGCTTCAGCTTCTTAAATGTGAGGATTCGCTGCTTTTATTTGTCACTCATGATGGTAAATGAAGAGTCTTTGGGTTTTGAACAAAAGTAGTGATTTAAAAAACGTCACTTTGAGCTCTGGGAAACTGTGACAATTGACATTTTATAAACAATTAGCAGATTAATCTTTAAAATAACTGTCAGTTGTCGCCCTGCTGTGAACTTCAACACCTTCCTCAAGCTGTAAATATCAAACAATTTGTCTTCAGATTGCTGGCATTGCAGAGGTCCACTTCAACAGGAATCAAACCTGCAACCCTCTGCTTTTGTGACCGAAAGACGTCGTCGTCATCATCTCAGGCGACGCGAGCTACGATCGATGTGTGTCGCCGCCGCTCTGAGCAGCTCTGCGGGCGTAGCTGCAGGTTAAACATCTCATTTACAGGAAGTCTCTCGTCTCTTTGTTCCACGTTTGGCCTCATTTGTATTTCTGACCCTACCTCTCTCTGTCTCTCTCGCTCGCTCTCGTCCCCTCTGGCTCTGTCCTTTCATTTTAATTTTCAGCCTGCCTACATTTTGATACGAGTCGCCCTCGTTCTTTCTTTCCATTTCCCCTCCTCCAGCGGTTTGAATCTCTTTCGCTTTAAATTTGATTGTCAATTTGCGAACACATCTGTCCGCTCGCTGTTCTGGTCGTCACTTCACGCCCCGAAAGCTGCGTTTCCTGTAAACAGTCCTTGAGCGTATAAATCAAAAACAGCCCTATCCAATCTTTTCTCTCCAGGGAATCTGCTGATGCCAGATCATGATCCGATACCAGAGCTTTCTTTTCCCCAAATATCTGTAAACCTTTAACTGAAGGTGTCATTTTCACTTTGTAGTGTCAAACATCACCTTTTCTCTCGTCGTTCTTCTCAGGCGTCGCTGTCATTGATGGTACGTTAAAGTCAGAGGAAACGACGATCATTATCCGCACTGTCGACATTCCAGCGCCAAACCATCCGCAACTGCACACAGGACGACAGAAGCATCAGTCTGTCCTGATAACACAGAATAAACACGCTAATAGACGCTGACGTCCACAGTAAACAGGACGCAGACAGACAGACAGACAGACAGACCGGAGACGACAGGTACGCCGCTGCTCTCCTCCACACATAAAAAAATCTAATCCAGCCCATTATCTCTAAAAGTAATTGCTGCGTTTTTTTGTAATGGCCTCTGCGCTCATTGTTCGTCAAATCATGGATGACTGCTTTTCCTGCACATTAGGCCAAAAATAAATTGCTTCATTTGGACAACGAGACACTCATTGTCCCGCTGCCGGGCGGGTAATGGATTGGGGTTGTGTATTAGGTTTAAACATGTCGGGCTGGAAGTCAATCGAGGGCTGTGCACTTAAGAGGATCATGCGGCAGAATGTGGCGACTGTAGCCCGACTTCCTTCATTTGTTATTAAGTCAGAGTGAAACATCTGCAGCACCTCGGGCCCAGAACGGCAGCAGGGTGACGAGGTTTCATCCACAAGGGGAAGAAAAACTTAAATCACTCACTTTGCATCGTCTAATGAGATGAGCTTTTTTCGTAAACCCTCACAAAAATAAAGTTTGTCCTGCGGGTGAAGCTACAGGAGAGGACGAGCTGTGAACTGAAGTCAAGGTGGCCATTTTCAAGTTCTTATGGTCAGCCGTGCTTTGAGCTGAATGCTAATTAATGTTAATGCTATTTGAGTTCCTGCATGAAGCCACGAGATGAACTGAAGTATCAGGATACTTTGAGTAGCTGTAGACTGATTACTGGGCTGATAATCAGCATTTTCACATTATCGCCATCTGTGATTTTTCTGTCTGATTGCAGATAAAATCAACTAATTCAAAAAATGTGCTACTTTGGCTCTGATGCAACAGTATCTGACGCCACAATTAATCGCCTGTAAACACTGAATCATCTGAATCTGCAAAAGAAAGTAGCAGAAAAAGGAAATACTCAAGTGACGTAAGTAATTAAGTCAATTGTATCTTATCCTTTATTTCATTTTTACTCCAAATGAAATATCGGTTAACAGTCTCCTTGTTTTCTAATATTCAGTATCGGTATCGGCCCTGAAAAGCCACATCGGTGACAAACATATGTCCTAAAATGGCCACCGTACAAAGGATAAACCCTTGATTTCAATTAACAGCTCGTCCTCAGGACAAACTTTATTTTGTGAAGGTTTAAGAAAAAAGTCCATCTTCCAAAGAAGATGCAAAGTGAGTAAACTAGACGAAGGTGGTTCCAGTTTCACTTTAATGTCCCACATGTAGAAACTCTGGATCGGGCTTCTTTCCAAGCTGTATCCATAAAAACGATCAACAAACGTTTAAGACTTACGTAAAAGTCAGAGTGAGACTGTTTAAAACCAAACACATCTCAGAACAAACGTACTAAAGTGCTAAAAACACCCAGTAAAAGTAAAAGTAAAGACATAAACTGATGATGAATGTTGCAATAGTCCAGATAAAATTACCAAGCGGCGCTAAAACAGACAAATAGTCAATCTTAGCTGCTGAATGCTCCCCTGTTCACCATCTAGTCTCTGCTGTTCGCCTCTGAGTCAGTAGATTTTCTCTACGAGCAGCGTACGAGTGATGTCGTGGGCCGGACAGCTGAACAATGAGACGAAACCCACCAGAAAAGACTCATTTCACAGTGTCACATTGTTTTCATGTTGGTATTTGATGCGTGTTGTAACAGAAAGGCAAAGTGTTCTCTGCTGCAGTCTCTCTGATTTTCCTCACAGGGAATTTCTTGGTTTAAAATGTTCAGTTCCTACATTTCCCCCCTTTTGGTGCAAAGAGTCAACACCGTACATCTGGGAATGTAATAAAAATACAGATTGAAGATCTAACTCGAGGCTGAAAACCTTTTTGTTTAGCTTATTTTTCTATTGTTAACTTTAATGTCTTGTTTCTTGACGTCTTCCTACTTGTTTTAAATGTCTTTTAAATGTATTTTACGCCTCTGTTAAGCATTGTCAGTTGCCTTGTGTTTGAGGAAAGAGGCGGAGGAAGTGAGTCGGGGGTTGCTCCTGAATTTCAGAGTAAATCTCATTTTCTTTCCCTGCCTTGATTACATAACAGGGTACCAAAGAGGTCTGCGGTATTCAAAGCATTGATCCCATTAGAGCAAACTTGATGTAATGGAAGGACTGCAAAAGGCCAGCTGTTAGAAAAATGAGAGAGGCACAGAGGTCACCGAGGAAAATAAAGAAAAGAGAGTGTGTTCGTGAGATTGTACAGACGACCAGCAGAGCTGCAGGAACGAACGCTGTTTGAACGTTTGAAGAAATCTTTCCATTACGATAATAAAACGTTACGACCGAGGCTGTAAAACACCGAACATGAAGTTTAATGTTCCTGTTTATCCAGAGTGACGGACAACCAGCGGGTTTAAGAGCTCAGAAAAACCTGCTTCTGTGTTTAGATGCAGATTTAAAAGACTAGAATCAGTTACGTTGTATCTGACGGTGATGGAGTTCAGGAGGCAGGTGACCTAGAAGACGTCGTTTCCTCCTCACATCGACCCCGATGAACCTGAACATCGACCGGTCCACACGTGGACGTATCGGCAGCCAATACTCATTCTCCTGCTGAGCGTGTGTGTTCATGTTCTCGTGGCTTTATAATCAATGTGTTCACGGGTGTGTTTCATTTATCTGTCTGTGTGTTGAACAGGCTTGTTGCTACGAGTCGACCGGGCCGATACGCATTATTAGAAAAATCAAGGAGGCTGAAAAACTTTGTACAGGGAAAAGGGCAAAAAGGGAAAATCTTTGTTTCCAGCAAAAGTGATGGAATCAACTGTTCTTAAATAACTTTCTTCCTTCTCTCCACTACATGCTACTCGTAGTTGTGTCGTGTTACCAATCAGATATTGTTGCATCAGAGCCAAAGTAGCACATTTTTAAACTAGCTTACTTTATCAGCAATCAGACAGAAAAATCACAGATACCGATAATCAGAAACATTCTGCTCTTTTTGATCGGCACTGATAACACGCAGACGACTCACTACTATTCGCTTGGAAGAGAAACAAAGACTTGAAGCTCCAGGTGTTTTTTTCTTTAGTTTCTTTGGTCGACATGTTAAGCAGCAACGTCTCTTTGGTTTGCTTGACTGATCTGTTTCTCTTTTCTTGTGCAAGACTCAAGTCAAACATTAAAAACAGGGGTGTGAATATTTGGCAATCTCACGATTCACATTCCAATTTCCATTTCCGATTATCAGATTCGATTCAGAACGATTTTTCGATCCTGGTCGATTCTTGCTTCTTGTTTGTTTGTTTGTTTTGTTTTTCTGAAGCTAGAAAGCTACGCATTAGACCATTAACAGGGATCTTTAATCTGCTGACATACAAGATGAGACACAACTGGAAATGAAGATAAACGATCTGCAGTCTTTTATTGTTGATGAAGACAAGATACAAGACGCTGAGCAGACGCAGGAGTTATCTTCTTCACCACAGAGTTTGTTTACCCTGTTAAATGCTGCAGCGTGTTTGTTAGCTTGTTAGCGGTTGTTAGCTGGTCTTGTTTGTTAGTGCTGACCGCTGCTCCACTCCTCTAGCGTTACGTCAAGCTCAATGTTCGTCTTGCAAAACTATTCAGTCATTAAATAAAAGAAATGCTTGCAACTGCTGCCTTGTTTGAAGATGAACTTCAAGATAACTCTCGCATGTGCGTTCGGGTGCTGCACGACCCTCGCAGGTTTAGTTCCACCTTTATTCGCTCCGTCAACATCACGCCACTAACTTCCGTCTTGAGTGTTCAGTCTTTCAGAAGCTGTCTCTCTTTTGACTTTGACTCTCTCTGCGTCACTCACACAGGAACACCTTCCTCCGGAGCCTCGATGACTAAGCTGCAGAGGTCAAAGGCTGCACATCGCAAGTCTAGACAGCATTCTCCAGACAATTTGACATTACACCCCTCCATGATGTTATTACAGGTGTGTGTGAGGAGGTGAGAGGAAGGAGTGAGGAAGTACAAAGAGTGTGTGTGTGTCATTAAAGTGTGACAGTGATGGATCTGATAGAAGTTGTGTCGGTGTGTGTGTCTGTGATGTAACGACAACAAGCCGACAGACGTTAACCTGTTCGGCTCTTCTAAGAATAGAAGTGTTATGCAGCTGCACAGCTCAGCCTGAGGTTCAGGTTCAATTCCCACCGTTGACGCCCACACTGACAGTTTACATAAACAGGAAACGCCAATTAATATCAAACTGTTATGAACAGAAAATGAGCATGTGGCAGGTGGCAGACAATAACTGACATCCCTCAACACACCAGCACTGATGTTTTTAAGTTCGATGTTACTACGACTGGTTAGAAACGACTCCACTGCTCACATCTGCTCACATCTGCTCACATCTCGATCGACGACTGAGACATTTTAATGCTGAAGTCTTTAAACCAACAACAGTAGATCCTCTAAGGGAAAGTATTTTCCTTTAAGGTTAGGTCACCAATAGAAAGCTTGATTACGGAAGTCCATTATCTCCATTTGCAGGAATGAAAACCCACTGTGGTATCCACAAAACCATAAAACAACATCCGTAAAACCCCTCCATAAAGAATCATAATAGTTCTTAATCAATACTAGCCAAAAAACTCAATTGTATTGTGCCGGATTGCGGGGACACTTTAGCTCATTAATTGCCTGAACAGGAAGTACCGGGACCCCCGAGGTCGTCCCATCGTGCCGCTCTTTCTCGAACAATGCCTGCAGCTGCTGCCGGACGCCGCCGCTTGATTTGCGTCTTTATCGACAGGCAGCCGAGACAAAGAACAGCAGGATTTCAGGGTGAAGAGAGGACACCTCGTGCATTTCAATTCCAGTTTCACAACCAGAACGAGAAGAAAAACAGCAGGGTTAGTGCTCTTCCTCCGCTAATTGCTAATTCTGCAGCACATTTTCATTTTTCTTGTCGTTTCGCATGAGCTCGCCTTTCCCCCGGTTCTGCATGTTTTCCAGTAAAAAGGCCACGACACCGCTAAACTCTCGCTGGAGCCCAGGAAGGCATCCTGATGTCCCTCCTGCTTCCTGATAAAAGGTTTAATTAGCTAATGTTTCCAGGCAACAGGCCACATAGACGAGCCCCGGTGTTAATGAGCCGATGGGGCAGAGATAAGGGAAACAACACGAGCACAATACAACAGGTTCAACGTCAAGATCACACAAAATACCACCGTCAACTTCCATTTAACATCGTGTGTGTTTGAGATTTGTGGCTTGTTGACTTTGATTCACCCCAAAAAATCCAAAGCCAACATGTGAACTTGTTTTCACCGGTTGTTTCTCTGATTACGCCTCATCCCTGTGAGACACAACACCTCTGAACATGACCGGTTGCTTTTGCCTTTGCAGAAAATGATGTAAAAGTTTGGATATCTACAGGTTTTACTGATGTAATGTGCAGTAAATCATTTAAAATGTGTTGTAGTTAATCAACAATGCACCCTGAGATAGATTGAGGCAATAATTCATTACTGAATATAGTTTTGGATCAGCTGTTAATGAAATATCACACTATTATTGAACAAAAATAAAACTTAAACCAACTGTGTCCTTTATCAATCAAACTCATATATATTTTTAACAATCTAAATGTCACACATATTCAATTTGTAATGATATAAAAGACAAACAAATAAAAAAAACCTTATATTAAATATAAGAATAGGGAAGTTTTGGGCTCAAAAGATCAACTGATGAACCAAAATAGCTATCAATTAATTCAATTTCTAATTTAACTAAGTGTGATCGGAGGAATAAAACAACTTCAGATCTGTCTGTCTTAACCTGCTGATTATTTTTCTTGATTGATCGACGAAGGTCCCCGAAACATAGCAGAGTTAGTTCGTAGCAATATCATTATTATCCCTTAATCCCTTAAAGGCATATATTTGGTTTTGACATTAGGAGGGACACAAGCATTTTCTTGTCTTTTCTAATGTATAAATATTCAAGAGGCATGTAGAAGCAGCATCTGATTGTCCAGATGCAAAGGCAGCCCGGCAACACGGCCGCAGCTCATCCAGCCTGAACCGACGAGTGTCTGCGTGATTGGTTCTTATCTGTTCGACTACCTTACCTGAACTCACCATTAAAACCAAGATGGACAACGTGTGTGTGTGTGTGTGTGTGTGTGTGTGTGTGTGTGTGTGTGTGTGTGTGTGTGTTAGTGTGTGTGTGTGTGCTCCAGCTCATTAGCAGACGGGTTGCGTCGCATCGATGCTGCTGTTTGGAAGAGCTGGTGATGATGTCACTCTACTCACTGATTAATACGACTCTACTACCGACTGTGCCGAGTGTGTGTGTGTGTGTGTGTGTGTGTGTGTGTGTCTTCTCAGCTAATAAGCTAATAAAGCCTGTATGACAGAGGGAGGCAGTGTGTGTAAGTGTGTGTGTGTGTGTGTGTGTGTTCAGAGTGATCAGTGACGTAACTCACTGATTAATAGCTACCACTTCCTGCGCCATCAAAACAACTGCATTAGCTCTGTGTGTGTGTGTCTGTGGTGTGTGTGTGTGTGTGTGTGTGTGTGTTTGTGTGTGTGCGTGTGTGTGTGTGAAGACAGAGCATTTATAACACAGAGCAGCTCTTGCGCTGCCTCTCTAACTACAGTATACATCACTGTAAGTCAAGCTAACGTGTGTGTGTGTGTGTGTGTGTGTGTGTGTGTGTGTGTGTGTGTGTGTGAAGCAATCTTCCGTGATATAGGTTGCAATCATTTGCCTTTCAATTGCCTCCTCAGAGGCTCATCATAGAGGAGAGGAGAGAGGAGAGGAGAGGAGAGAGGAGAGAGGAGAGGAGAGGAGAGGAGAGGAGAGGAGAGGAGAGGAGAGGAGAGGAGAGGAGAGGAGAGGAGAGGAGAGGAGGAGAGAGGAGAGGAGAGGAGAGAGGAGAGGAAACGAGAGGAAAGGAGGAGGAGGAGGAGAGAGGAAGAGGAGAGGAGAGAGGAGAGGAGAGGAGGAGAGGAAGCGAGAGGAGAGGAGAGGAGAGGAGAGGAGAGAGGAGAGGAGGAGAGGAAACAAGAGGAGAGAGGAGAGGAGAGGAGAGAGTAAAGGAGGCAAGAGAGAAGAGGAAAAAAGAAAAATGAGATGAAAGGAGAGAAAAGAAAAGAGGATAGGAGAGGAGAGATGACAAGGAAAGGAGACATTGTCAGGAAGAAGGAGAGGGAAACGGGTAGAGAGGATAGGACACAAGGTGGTGAAGAAGGAGGAATGGAGAGAAGAAGATGAAGGGAAAATGGGGAGAAACATGAGGGAGAGTAGTGAAGGAGAGGAGATGAGGTGGAGGAAAAAGGAGGAGAGGAAAGGATAAAGAACGAGACGTGAGGAGATGAGACAAGGTGAGGCTGCTAGGAGAGGAAATGAGAGGAGAGGACACAAGAGAAGAAGAGAGGAGTAAGAGGAAAGAGAAGCAATAAGAGGAGAGGAGACAAGGAGAAAACAGGAAAGGAAACAAGACGAGAGGAGAGAAAAAGGAAGGGAAGAGAGGGGAGAAGAGAGGAAGCAAGGAGAGGAAACAAGAGGAGAGGAAGGAAAAAAGAGTTGAGGAAAGGAAATGAGAGGAAACTTGAGAAACATGAGAAGAAGAGGAGGAAGCATGAGGAGGACAGGAGAGGAGACAAGGTGATGAAGATGGCGGAAAGAGGAGGAGGAGCAAAAGGAGAGGAGGGAATATAGGAGGGGAGGAGAGGAAACGAGGGAAGATGAGAGGAGATGAGACAAGGAGGGAAGAAGGAAGGGAGGAGAGTGGAGAAAGAAGAGAGGAATCGAGGAGAGGAAACCATTGGAAAAAAGGTAAGGAGAGTAAGAAAGAGGATAGGAGGAAATAAAGAAAGAGAGACGAGAAGAGGAAAGTAAACAAGAACAGAGAAAGAGAGGAAGAGAGCAGCTTGTGACTGCAAAAAAAACGAGAGACGAAGACGTGAGAGAGGGAAGGAAAAAGGAGAGAGGGAGGGAGACGATCTTACGAGAGGTGGAACGAGAACAGGAATAGAATCGAGCAGGGAGACGAGTGGAAGGAGAAGGAGGAGGTTGCGTGAGAAGGACGAGACACTCGACGCTGAGTGGAGCGATGAGAGGAGAGCGAGGAGCGGAGGGAGAGAAACTAGAAGAGGAGGAAATTTGACAAAATACGAGTGCGTAGGTAAAGATGGAGCGATGTGGGGAAAGAGAGGAATGATGGAGGGATCGCCAGCGAGCGATGAGAAAGAAAAAGGAGTGGAAAATAGAGAGAGCGGAGCGTCCGCGGTGGGATGAAGTGCAGCGGCTGCGTTTCACTCTGCTGCACAAAACAATCAGAAGCCGAGCACCTCTGCCTCCCTTCATCCACCTCACCGGGAAAATAAAAGAGTGGAGTGGAGGAGGAAGAAAGATGGAGAGAGGAAGGGAGGAGTGCTGGAAACAGAGAGAGAGAGAAAGAGAAAGAGGCTTGTGATGGTTACAAAAAAAAGAAAAAGTCCTCGCCCACTCAGGTCAGCCGAGCAGAATCACAAACCAAAAAAAGACAAAAAAAGGATCTGAAAGTTTGTGTCGGCTCGAGAGAAGCTGCAGCCGATCGCACAGAGACACGTCGATGTGCAGCAGCAGAAACACCTGCTGATTATTGCAGGCAGGGAAGGAAAAACATGTGCTTTTCTCCCGACCTGAGTGAAAATGTTTAAAGATCCCATATCACAGAAAGTGAGACGTCCTCGTCCACAAAGAAAAATACGAGACTGTTCCTTTAAACGAGCCGTCAGGACTTCTGTAAGTTTGTGATGTCACAACTATTTGCTCACCGCTCCCCCTTAAACACTGTCAGAGCTGATGTGTCTGCTCAGGCCTGTGAGAGCCGACCAATCAGAGCAGACTTGGGCCTTAAAGAGACAGGTGCTTAAACATGAGCGTTCAGACAGACAGTGACTAAAGCGACGGACAGTTTGAGAACAATAATGTGCTTTTTGAACATTAAAGTATGGAAACGTTATCTAGCAGACACCCAAAGTAAAAGTATAAACCTGGAATAGAGCACAATATGGGACTCTTTACTGCTTACGACTAAAACTGAAGAAGACACTCGCACTATTAGATGTGTAAACAAAATGTAGGACACCGCTCGGCTCAGAAAACTTCCCAGTGAGGGGAAAGCGAGGAGAGGACTTAAATTATTAAGCGGAGTTCCAGTTTAAATAAATATCAGCAGAACTAGAAACTGTTGAAACTGATTGTATGAACAGTGAAACAGAAGTATTGTTCGTGTTCCTGCAGGTTTTGACTTCTCAAGTGTCATAATGTTACGACGGCGCAACAAAAACCCCTGAGGAGGATTCTGACATACAGCTCGTATACAGTCTCAGCGAGCCGAGTTATCTTTGATGCACCCTTTGCTGTTTTTGAGCACAAGTAGACAGACACAACAACACAATATTTGTACGAGTGAGTCCTCGTTGGATGATCACACTCTTCCTCTGATCGACAGTTGATAGCAAAGCAACATAGCAAGCTAGGAAACAATGCACAATTCACAATATTTTTTAAAGACATCAGCTTTGGAAATGTTTTAAGAGGAAGAAGATGCATCAATCAGTGTTTTCCTGATGTTTGTTGAAGACTTGTGTTACATTTTTTTGTTCAAAAATATGCAGATGACATCATTTTGTTCAAAAAGTTGGACAAAAAGTTGGACAAGCCCGAGCAGATAACAAATAAACGACACATAAAAAGCCTCACGATAAAACAGGGTTTAACCACAAACCATTAGATCTGGAGTGTTATTTAGTTTTGATGCCCTCCACGTTGACTTTACATTAATTTTGCTCGAGCGGTGCCCAGAATGATACAAACTGAATGTTAACACAACTTCATTTGTTTACAAGAAACACCCCACAGGGCGGCTTTCACCAGATGTTAACAAACAGGCGTTTGGATCCTCAGAAAAACACGAGAAACGAAATCATCCTGTCTGAGTTTAGAGGATACACGGTGTACCACACAGCACACGCTGAGCTCCAGGTGCTCTCACTTCACATCTCTATACTTCAGATCAACAGTGAAGCTGCAGCCATCTGCTGTTAATGTTCAACGGTGCAGTGATGCAAACATGAAGTCAGACCACGGGCAGCTGCAGAGACGTCACTCGCTCGGTACGATACCGGAGACTTTAAACCTCAGGTACGAACCACTTTTCTCTCCCGTCTGACTAAACAAAGTCTTTCTCCTCTCTTCACTCCACAGAGTTAATCCTCTGTCTGCTGCTAAACCCCGTCTTTAAACAAACACTCGTGCTAAAGCTCTCTCTCTCTTTGGATCCTCCAGTTTTATTCAGTTTCATCACCTTGTATCTCCTGTTTTCAGTCTCTTGTTCCAGCGCTCGTCTTGACTGCTGTATTGTAGAGTCGTAACCATCAATCAATTGGTTGGCATCGATTAAATTATGCCTCTAAAAGCCTCTAAAATGTGAATATTTTCTGGTTTCTTTGTGAATATCTTTGGGTTGTGGACAAAACAAGACATTTAAGGACGTCATCTTGGACTTTCTGACATTTTTTAGACCAAAAAAACGAATCAATTAATCAAGAAAAGGAAAAGAATCGTACGTTTCAGCCCAGTTGTGTTGTTTTGCAAGACCCCACAGAACATAAATAAACGTTTTATTGTTTTTATTCTGTGCTTTAGGATGAAGACGGCGCACACACACGCCTTCGTAATAAGTCAGATT
Source organism: Lagodon rhomboides (assembly GCA_039737535.1). Classification (NCBI taxonomy): domain Eukaryota; kingdom Metazoa; phylum Chordata; class Actinopteri; order Spariformes; family Sparidae; genus Lagodon; species Lagodon rhomboides. The sequence goes on from CM077806.1 coordinate 21,767,236, forward strand.
GGCACTCGCTGCATGTTTCATCCGTCTCTGCAGCTGCTGAGGTAACGTTTGGACGGAGCACAAGAAAAGATGAGAGAGAGGGACGGGGGATCACTGAAGTGTGATCTGTTACGCAATCAACACCATCAGAACAAACATGGATGCCTGAAAAACAAGAAAAATACTGACACTTAATGTCTTGGGAGATGGTGAGAGACTAAAAGGTGCATGAAGATATTGGCTGTCTGGTGGTAAACTGTACCGTGTGTCCTCATTAGTCGCGGTTTCGTGCTTCTCAAAGCAGTTCGTTTGGTTGATTAGGTTTGCATCTAATTATTTTCAAAATCGACAGATCTATCGACAATTTTCCAATTAGCTTTTTAGGGTGAGAAACGTTCAAAGAGTCCATGATTATGTCTTCAACCTATTACTACTATATATTACTATATTTAGAGGCCATTTGTACCTTTTAAGCTGGAGTACTGATGTCCCGCTCACCATGTGGTGGATCCACAAAGCCTCGTCCACAAGTCCACTTCATTTTGAGATGAGGTATCAAAAATTCAAAATGGCAGAACTGTGAAATATCAGGTCTCCATTACGTTAATAACTTTACCACAAGTGTTTGATAAGAAAATTTGAAGGATCATTGCAAAAAATGTCTATTTATGTCTATATTCTGCAGAAAGTTAATCACTCCCTGTTATTGGAATAGGTTTTGGCCCCAAACATCAAGTATTGGTTGAACCCAAAGATATTCAGGAAAAACAAGAAATCCTCAGATTTAGGAAGCTGGAAGAAGTAGAAATGTTGTAATAGTGTTTGAAAAAATTACATAAAATTATTACGGTTGCAGTTTGGTCAGGTTTAGGCACCAAAACTACTTGGTTAGGTTTAGGCACCAAAACTACTTGGTTAGGTTTAGACACCAAAACTACTTGGTTGGGTTTAGACACCAAAACTACTTGGTTCGGTTTAACCACTAAAACTACTTGGTTAGGTTTAGACCACCAAAACTACTTGGTTCAGTTTAGACACCAAAACTACTTGGTTCGGTTTAACCACTAAAACTACTTGGTTAGGTTTAGACACCAAAACTACTTGGTTAGGTTTAGGCACCAAAACTACTTGGTTAGGTTTAACCACCAAAACTACTTGGTTAGGTTTAGGCTCCAAAACTACTTGGTTAGGTTTAGACACCAAAACTACTTGGTTAGGTTTAGACACCAAAACTACTTGGTTAGGTTTAGACACCAAAACTACTTGGTTAGGTTTAGGCACCAAAACTACTTGGTTAGGTTTAGGCACCAAAACTACTTGGTTAGGTTTAGACACCAAAACTACTTGGTTCGGTTTAGGCACCAAAACTACTTGGTTAGGTTTAGACACCAAAACTACTTGGTTAGGTTTAGACACCAAAACTACTTGGTTAGGTTTAGACACCAAAACTACTTGGTTAGGTTTAGGCACCAAAACTACTTGGTTAGGTTTAGACACCAAAACTACTTGGTTAGGTTTAGACACCAAAACTACTTGGTTAGGTTTAGACACCAAAACTACTTGGTTGGGTTTAGACACCAAAACTACTTGGTTAGGTTTAGACACCAAAACTACTTGGTTAGGTTTAGACACCAAAACTACTTGGTTCAGGTTTAGACACCAAAACTACTTGGTTAGGTTTAGACACCAAAACTACTTGGTTCAGGTTTAGACACCAAAGCTACTTGGTTCGGTTTAGCCACCAAAACTACTTGGTTGGGTTTAGACACCAAAACTACTTGGTTGGGTTTAGACACCAAAACTACTTGGTTAGGTTGAGGCACCAAAACTACTTGGTTAGGTTTAGACACCAAAACTACTTGGTTGGGTTTAGACACCAAAACTACTTGGTTAGGTTTAGACACCAAAACTACTTGGTTAGGTTTAGACACCAAAACTACTTGGTTAGGTTTAGACACCAAAACTACTTGGTTGGGTTTAGACACCAAAACTACTTGGTTCAGTTTAGACACCAAAACTACTTGATTCAGTTTAGGCACCAAAACTACTTGGTTAGGTTTAGACACCAAAACTACTTGGTTCAGTTTAGACACCAAAGCTACTTGGTTAGGTTTAGACACCAAAACTACTTGGTTCAGTTTAGGTACCAAAACTTACGTCCCTGAGTCTCTCTTGCCAAGGCAGTGCAACCATCGACAATTTTAGGAGCCTCGTCTGCAAATACAGATAGTTTGTAAAACGACTTCTTATCATTTCTATCCAACTAAATCTGAACATTATCCGACTGCTAAACTGATCATCACTCTAACTATTAAACTATTAGGATTTTAATTACTTGTGCTAATTAGCAGGATCAGAATCGTTGAACTGACCCTTCGCCGTCTCATATTAACACGCTCGGTCACTCTGACAGATGCAGGGAGCTCAAATTAAAACCAAACTGCCGACGAGACTATGTTTAATAATTAACTGAAATTTCATGATACAATTAGACACAATTACTGTTCATCCGCTGCTGGATGTTCATATTGGAGAGCTGATGTTTGCCATCTGTTTGTGTGTGTGTGTGTGTGTGTGTGTGTGTGTGTGTGTGTGTGTGTGTGCGGCAGCTGCAGAAACTTAATGTTTTGGCTGACATTTAAAAGGAGGCTGTACTGTACTCTCCTTCAGGTGGACAGGGGGGAAACACTTAAGAGGGCTGACGAAGGGTTTAATATGCAGGGAAAACCCTTTGGGCCCCGCGAGCGCGCGCTGACGTGCACGCGCGTACATAAAAAACCCCAACACACACACACACACACACACTGCAGCTCCATCCAACCTTACTCTATCTTCTCTTATTTTTGTTTCTTCCTCTCTTACGCGCGCACACACACACGCACACGCGCGGGTCTGTGTATATTAACACACAGGAGACGCACACGCGCAAAAACTGCACAAAACGCACGAACGCGCAAAGAACAGAGCCCACAGAGACCCACACAAACTCTGCAGCCCGCCCCTCTCTCTCTCACACACACACACACACACACACACACACACACACACACGCACGCACGCAAGCTCACGCGCACTTTCTCTGCACCCCCTCTCTTTTCCAGCATTAGTCAATAGAGTCAGGATACATAAACCACCCACCAGTCACCCAAAGCATCTCCCAGCCAAACCCTCTCTCTCTCTCTCTCTCTCTCTCTCTCTCTCTCTCTCTCTGCGTGCAACCTGCAGCAGCTCCATCACATCTACAGCACCATCACCACCATCTCCACCAACAACCCCACCATCACCACCATCACAATAAAACCTACATTAAACATCTGCAGCTTGTGATAAATCCAGCAGGATTGTGGGTAATAACAGCGCGCAGCACGCAGGAGATGAAGCAGTTGAGCGCAGCCAGCTCAAGTGCTGCGAAGGTGTAATCGAGTCAGGACATGTGGGAGGATGGAGCGAACATTTCTTACAACAACACAAGAATCCAAGCGCAGGATGAGCCTCCGACGAGCTGCGGGAACAAGCCGAGGGAGTGAAAAACACATTCTACTCGCAGATAAATAAATTAAAAACCTTTAAAGCGTTAAAGTCTGTAAATCTGATTCCCCACATTATGGCCGACGTTTAGAATATTTATTTTTTCCTGAAGAAAAGCGGGTTTAACCTGATCTCAGGTGCGCTCCCCGCCGGGTGTCAGCCACATTTAACCAGCCACAGTTGCGATGAGTTAATTAATCAATTAAGGATGTTACAGGTGTGAATCTGCTGCTGCGGCTCTGATCGGCTGGTTTTTTTCTTCTTGGAAGCATCAGAAAAGAGAAAGCGGCGGATGTTGGTGGTGTTCTCACCTTTCTGTCGGAGACTCTTCCTCTCCGTGTGCGCGGATGGTAAAAACACAATGGATCGTCTCTCGGCTCCAAATTAACGATTAGTCCCCTCTCCGCGGGGGTCTCGCGCGCCTCACGTGCGGCGGGTCCTCTCTCTCTGAGCTCTCTGCGCGTCTCTGTGTCTGTCTCTCTGCTTTTTCTCGCGGGATTTCCTCCTCCGCCTTCCTCCTGTCTTCTCCTCCTCCTCCTCCCTCCTCCTTCTTCTTCTTCTAGCTCGTCCTCCTCGCGCCACCTGGACGGAGACGACGGAGGAGCGGCTCGCGACGCTTCTGCAGCTGGTGGTGCTGATGCTGCAGCTCCATCCTGACGTGAGGAGCTGCTGCTGCTGAGGAGAGGAGGGATGCAGGCTCTCTCTCTCTCTCTCTCTCTCTCTCTCTCTCTCTCTCTCTCTCTGAAGCTACAGGTGATGGAGGAGCTCCGTGAGATGGAGACAGGCTGACGGTGCAGCTGCGGATCAGTGATGCTCCCTGCAGGGCGTCCTGGATCCTCGATAACTGCAGCGTCGGTGGTTAGAAACCCGCTGTCTCCCCCCTCTCTCTCTCTCCCTCATTGTTCAATAACAACTATTACATAAAATGACACATATTCACTTCTGCTGCTCTGCATGTTTATTTCATAGTTACACAAAACACAAGATCAGGTCATAAAACGTGATGTATTTGTATTACTTCATCTCTTTATTTACAGGTGTTATTCCCTCAGGTTATGTATGTAGTATTAGAATTAGGGATGCAGGATATATTGATTATTGAAGTAATTTTACCTTTCAACCACACTTCTCTTTTTCACAGACACACTTTTATTTTGCACTTTTTTTGCATGACATCATTTTTCAATCTTTTCAACCTATTTCATTTGCACAACCTGCTGTTACAGTACTTCTTTCTTTATTTGCAAAGGTTTTATCTAATTTAATATTTTCTGGCAGCTCTCCATGCAGTTTTTATATGTTTTTGAACTTGACGAGGAGTTGGAGCAGTGTTCTATCTATCTATCTATCTATCTATCTATCTATCTATCTATCTATCTATCTATCTATCTATCTATCTATCTATCTATCTATCTATCTATAATAAATTGGCCCATAATGGAAAGTTGATATCATCGTTCATCGGCAGATAAAGACATTATAGCCACTGATACAAAGCCAGAAGCCTAAAGTTGTTTCGTGAGCAGCCAATAAAAACAGAGAAGAAGAACAACAAACACGCTGATGTCGCCTCATAATGCCAAACTGGGGATGTTTAACCACAAACTCTTATCACACCAGAGAAACCATCTTTGCTCACCACATCTTCGCCTTCCTTTCACTCAGGTGTGCATGAACAAGCAGAAAAATGTTGTTTTTTTATTATTGTTGTTTTATCGTTGTCAGCCACGACAGTCAGGTAATTATCGGGTCTCGTATCGGCTGAAAAAAGTTATTGGAAGGCCAAAATCCCCCAAAATAAGCAACAAAAGTAAGTAAACCAAGAGTAAAAAACAAAACAGAGTACAGAACAACATGAGGAATGAGGAAGCAAATCTAGGTAACATGACGGGAAGACACAACACAGGAAACCAACCGAGAGTGAGGAAAAAAGACTTAAGTACACAGAGGTTGATTAACTGATGAGACACAGGTGTGAAACATGACATGTGAGGAGAGAACTACACAATAAAACAGGAAATAAAAAAACTAAAACCATGAAAGAGTGTCGAATTAGTGCAGTTTGGACAAACAACACGCTCAGTATGAATAGTGGGGAAGCAGACATAAACAAGACAGGGATTAGCGTGGTGCAACAACTTGCTGTAGCGACGCGTTGCAGTGAGAAAATAAACTAAAGCAGAAGGTTAAACAAGTGTGGATGACTGGGAAGGCTTGATCAACACAGGTTTTAAGTTTCTGTCAACAGTGTTATGCTAGCTAATGTTAGCATCAACAGCTACAATGGCTACCGTTGAGCCTGAGCTCCCCTCCTGTCAGTCAGCGGCTCCGGATCAGAGCAGAATGTGTTGTGACTCTGGGTGTTTTGTTCCAGGTGTCTCTGTATCAGTGTTTAGAGACTTTCATCCATCCTTCTCCTGCTAATCAGAGCTGTCAATCATTGCCAGGGGGCGGGTCCCAGGTGTACAGGCCAGCTGGAAACTGGAGGGTGCTGTCTGAATGCTGAGGAGGCTTTGAAGCAAAGGTCCAGTTAGAGCTGCCCTGAAAGTAAATGATGACCTCGAGTACATCCTGAAGGGAAGGTTACTGAAGAGAGGCAGGCGGCTGAGCAGAAGTTTAAAGTGTCCGGACTCGAGGAAAGTAGAAACTTTAGATGAAATCCAACGACGACACTCAGTTTGGCTGCTGAAACAGATAAATGTTCAATAAATAGGTTCTCACCTCCCCCGCAGCCTCTCTGTGTTTGTCACACTGATTTGATACCTTGCTGACTGTTCTCACACCTGCCAGTCGGAGCTGCTTTCAAGAAGTTGTCTTGTGTTTTTCTTCACCTTGACAGACGAGGAGACGGTCCGATGCTGCAGAGCGGCGTGTCCAAAGAGCAGGAAGTGAGAGAAATGACTTCGGTTCTTATCAGTTGCTGCATCATCGGTGCAGGCTGCAGATATGACCTTTATCTGCTTTGTATTATTTTGCTATCGAATCTGAACTTCCTTCTTGACCTTTGAATAAACAAACAGCACAACGACTTTATCCGTGAATGTAGCGCTCATACACTCTTAGAAATAAAAGTTCTAAGTAGAACCATATAAGGTTCTTCGGCTTGTCCTCATAGGAGAACCCTTTTTGAACCCACCATAAAGGATTATACCTAGAACTGTGTGTGTAAGGTTCCACCCAGAACCCCCCATGAGAGGTTCTACAAAGAACCCATACAGGATCTTATACTCATGCTTTCAACAATCCCTGAAGAACTCTTTCTCCAAAAAAGGGTTCTCTGGATCAAAATGGTTCTTACTGGAACCGTTAGTGTTACCAAGAACCCTTTTAAAACCCTTTATTCAGGAAAGGGTTTTTAAAGGGTTCTCTGGATCAAAATGGTTCTTACTGGAACCGTTAGTGTTACCAAGAACCCTTTTAAAACCCTTTATTCAGGAAAGGGTTTTTAAAGGGTTCTCTGGATCAAAATGGTTCTTACTGGAACCGTTAGTGTTACCAAGAACCCTTTTAAAACCCTTTATTCAGGAAAGGGTTTTTAAAGGGTTCTCTGGATCAAAATGGTTCTTACTGGAACCGTTAGTGTTACCAAGAACTCTTTTAAACCCTTTATTCAGGAAAGGGTTATTAAAGGGTTCTCTGGATCAAAATGGTTCTTACTGGAACCGTTAGTGTTACCAAGAACCCTTTTAAAACCCTTTATTCAGGAAAGGGTTTTTAAAGGGTTCTCTGGATCAAAATGGTTCTTACTGGAACCGTTAGTGTTACCAAGAACCCTTTTAAAACCCTTTATTCAGGAAAGGGTTTTTAAAGGGTTCTCTGGATCAAAATGGTTCTTACTGGAACCGTTAGTGTTACCAAGAACCCTTGAAAAACCGTTTCTTCGGTAAAGGGTTTTTCAGAAGCAAATGGTTCCAGGTAGAACCTCAGCCCTTGTAGAAGAACCCTTTTGGAACCCTTATTTCCAAGAGTGTAGGCTAACAAATGTCTTAAATGCAGAGCTGAACCTGTGTTGTCGACATTTATACCAGCTCGATGTCATCTTCCTTATTTTGTCGTGCTGAATGTTACTCAGGACGATGTCACCATCAGCTATCAGGAAGTTGAACTTGATGAACACACTTAAAGACTTAATCTGACTACAATAACCCTTTGAGCTAAATGCTAACGTCACGATAACACACGCTGACAATGATGACATGAAGCAGGTATGATGAGGCATGCTACCATTTGCTAGTTAGCACAAACACATCCTTATTTCTAGCACCCTGTGATACCTTGCACAAATTTAGCTGCCTGACTTCTTAGTTGGTACCTTGTGTTATTCCTTCATGAAGATCTGGGTTCACAACTTTATCGAGTGAATACTGCGAGTACTATTATTGTCGCTAAGCTCAACTAGCTAATGCTGCTAAAGCCTTGTAACTCTCTGCAGTGAAGGTCAATCAAATGAGGTATAAAAACCATCAAACACTGAAAAAAAAGACATTACAGTTGGATATAAGCTTTTGTAAACAGACCTTGTGATTGTTTCTATATGTGGATGAGTAACTTTGACACAGAACACGACCGTCCTGGTGATAACCGGCGGCGTGGAGCTGAAGCTCGCCGCTCCTATGGCGGCAAATATAAATAAAGGACTATGTGTTTACTATCCTCCATTATCCATCCAGTTCATTCAGCCGTCCCAAACACTGAACACGCCGCTCGCGCTAATCTGGTCGAGTGCTAAATGTTCCACAGGGGATGAATGAATGTGTGTGTGTGTGTGTGTGTGTGTGTGTGTGTGTGTGTGTGTGTGTGTGCATGGGAACACGTATAATCCATCATAACGCAGACACCTGGTGCCTCTGCCATTACTCCTGCTGTGGTCTGGACAGTGTGTGTGTGTGTGTGTGTGTGTGTGTGTGTGTGTTTGTTCTGCCCGGTGTGTGTGTGTGTGTGTGTTTGTTCTGCCCGGTGTGTGTGTGTGTGTGTGTGTGTGTGGGAGTCGGTATCCATGGGACACCTGATTCAATTACAGGATCATCATGAGGAGATGAATGCAGAAAAGGCAGAGAGGTGGAGGAGGGAGGGACGGGGCGATCGTAGGGAGGAGGAGAGAGAAAAGGAGGTGCGAGGGGAACCGGGAGAGCGAGGGGAGAGGAAGGGAGGCGAGGACGAGGAGGAGAGAAGGAGGACGGGTAACAGAGCGGGAGATGAAAAGAGAGAGGAGAGTGACATTTTCCAGAGCAGCCGTTCATCGGAGTGGAAGTGTTGTGACGAGTGTGTGTGTGTGTGTGTGTGGAATTTGGCTCGAATGGATTAGTCTGAGCTTAAACAGTGTCAACACACACACACACACACACACACACACACTGGACCTACAGTAGGAGGTATGTGACCATATAAGCAGAAGTCAAGAGGACGACCTGTGTTCTGTGTCTGACCTCCATCCATCTCGGCTGTCTGACCTTTAGTTTCCTCTAAACTTACAGCTGATTTCATTTTCCACCGCGGTCGGCTGTCGTTTTTTAAAGACGTGTTCAAGACATGAAAATGTTCTTTACACTGGACAGAACACACAGGATGGATCACCGACGTCTCTCTGTTGTGTTCAGGGGTCGACTTTCTCTCCTGCGTCGAATGACAGATGAAAGTAGTAATGGCTGTTTCATCGGCAGTGATGGATGTACGCCACCCGATCGGCAGAATAAATGTGAGCTGAGTACGTTCAAACTGGACGTTTGTTCATGCTCTGGTTGGGTTTAGACACAAGGACCACTCGGTTAGGGGTTTGGAGAACATCACGGTTTGGCTTCAAACACGTGACCAGGAAACGGCCGGCCGTCTGGACCGTGATCCAACTTCCTCTTCATCTGGTGGTCAGAAGCCAAAGACAGACAGAGACAGAGACAGTTAGAGACAAAGACATGTGATCGAAGTAGCTTCACGGCTCGATGTCTGAAGCATCTGCACAGATGTTTGGTGTTCACTGCTTGTTAGCTGTTAGCACGCTGCTTGTAGTGACTGAAGGTTTGGTTCCAGACCTTCTGAATCAGCCTCATGTCTTTTTTTAATCTCTTAAACACGTGTAAATATATAAACACTCAGGTTTATGTCTCGCTCAGGGGAAAAACAACAAATGGGACGAGTGTCTTCCTGCGTCGGAGGCCACGATCACAGACGGAGACGCTCCGACTTACCCGGAAAAATAGCCACAAAAACAAAAACACCTTAACCCCCCAAAACTCAGGTAAGAACGGGAAATTTAAGGAAATTAGGACATTTAAAAAGTTAATTTAACAACAATAACTCGGAGCAGGACGCAGCTATAGAGGAGTTTTAAGGCTTAGTATTAAAACCTAAACTTTGTCTGCCTCTGAAGACTTTGTTTAAGACTCTGTGTTTTACCTCTTTTGGTTTTAAAAAACGATGAATAAGAGACATTAAAAAGAGGTATTTGAGGATTAACATGTCGTGTTATCTAAAAATCTATCTACTCCCTCTGTGATTCGTCTTTTAAATTCTCTGTAGATGTTTTTTTTTATCTTTATTTTCTAATTCATGATCAAACTCTCAACTCTCAACTTAACTCTGTGGCATATTTTATTTTACTGTTATTTCAATATTACATATAAAGTTTGCTCAATCTGAATCTTTAGTCTCAGGTAGAGCACATGAAAATGTCACATATTTAACCTGTTAAAGCCTAAAAACTTCAGATAAGCAGTTGTGTTAAAGATCATTTAAGTATCAAGCTGATGGAAATATTCATATCAGGTTTATTCTGAGCTGCTGAAGACGACCATCAGACAGTTTGTGTTCGCTCGGAGGCCACACGGCGTTCAGGAGGAGGTTTAATAATTATTATGAGTGAATATTAAAAACAAAGGTCAGGATCAAATAACTGAGGCGAGATGAAGATGAGAGTCCTCGCAGAACCTCACAGATTTATTATCTGTCGTCTTTCTTGTGTTCTCCTGGTTAAATCAGTGGCTCTGATGCTTCAGCTCCCCCTGCTGGTCGCTTTGTGTACTGCACCACAGAATCACTGTTACACTGCAGAGCTTCATGTTTCCATTTCACCTCTTTAACCTTTTCTCCTCTTTCTCTCAGTTTCTTGGTTATCAATAATTCATTTCACTTTTTCACTCTGGTGTTATAGACCTAATTATTATGCTCTGTGTGTGTGTGTGTGTGTGTGATGATGTTAATGTACACATTAATATAAAAAGCCTTATTACCAGCAGCTCCTCATCAGCATTCGACCAGATCTAATGTTCATAACGCACGTTTCTGTCTCCCTCTTCTCTTCTCCATCCATCTTTTCTCTTTTGTTTATAATGAATCATGTGTTCCAGCTCTGCGTCCGTCGCACACGCCCAGATGAAGGCGCTCACACCTGATAAATGGCAGCTCGTCAATTCTCGCCGGTGCTGGGATCAATTATCTGTTACATCAGGACGCGTGGTGACGTTCAGGTGCAGCTTCTTTTCATCACCTCGTCCTCCTTCTCCACCTTTTAATCTCCTTCCCTTCCTTCACACAACCTCCTCTAAAAGCCTCCTCCTCCCCATCCTATCACTCGATCGGCCATCTTTAATGGCTCCTCCCTCCTCCTGTTTCCACTCCTCAAACCCAAACTTTCCTTTTCTTTCTCTTCTTTTTCCTTCACTTTTACCCCTCTTTCTTTTTTCAACTTGTACATCCTCTCATCTCATCTCTCTCCTCCGTTCCCATCGTTCTCCTCTTCCTCCCTCCTATTCTCTTTCTACTTCATCTCATCAGCGCCTCCTCTCCTCCTCTCCTCCTCCTCTCCTCCTTCTCCTCCTCTCCTCCTCCTCTCCTCCTCCTCCTCCTCCCTCCTCCTCCTCTCCTCCTCTGCTCCTCTTCCTCCCCTTCTGTTCTCTTTCTACTTCACTTCATCTCATCAGCGCCTCCTCTCCTCCTCCTCCTCTCCTCCTCCTCCTTCTCCTTCTCCTCCTCTCCTCGTCCTCCTCCTTACCTCCTCCTCTCCTCCTCCTCCCCTTCTGTTCTCTTTCTACTTCACTTCATCTCATCAGCACCTCCTCTCCTCCTCCTCACCTCCTCCTCCTCCCATCCTCCACCTCCTCTCCTCCTCTTCCTCCTCCTCCTCCTCTCCTCCTCCTCCTCTCCTCCTCCTCCTTCTCCTCCTCCTCCTCTCCTCGTCCTCCTCCTTACCTCCTCCTCTCCTCCTCCTCCTCCTCTCCTCGTCCTCCTCCTTACCTCCTCCTCCTCTCCTCTTCCTCCCCTTCTGTTCTCTTTCTACTTCACTTCATCTCATCAGCGCCTCCTCTCTTCCTCCTCCTCTCCTCCTCCTCCTCCTCCTCACCTCCTCCTCCTTCTCCTCCACCTCCTCTCCTCCTCCTCCTCCTCCTCCTCCTCTCCTCCTCCTCTCCTCCTCCTCCTCCTCCTCTCCTCCTCCTCCTCCTCCTCCTCCTCTCCTCCTCCTTCTCCTCCTCCTCCTCTCCTCATCCTCCTCCTTACTTCCTCCTCTCCTCCTCCTCCTCCTTACCTCCTCCTCCTCTCCTCCTCCTCTCCTCTTCCTCCCCTTCTGTTCTCTTTCTACTTCACTTCATCTCATCAGCGCCTCCTCTCCTCCTTCTCCTCCTCCTCCTCCTCTCCTGTCCTCCTCCTCCTCCTCCTCCTCTCCTCCTCCTCTCCTCCTCCTCCTCCTCCTCCTCCTGTTCACCTTCACCGTTTCCCTCCCGTTAACGAGTCGCAGCGAGCCGTGGCGTTCTGGTTGAACTGTGAGATTTGCCTCGCTCATCGTTTCGCTTTGGTCCGGCGAGCAGCAAATTAGGCCTGCATGGGTGTGTGTGTGTGTGTGTGTGTGTGTGTGTGTGTGTGTGTGTGTGTGTGTGTGTGTGTGTGTGTGTGTGAGTGTGTGTGTGTGTGTGTGTGTGTGTGTGTGTGTGTGTGTGTGTGTGTTTCTACAAGTGTGTGCACGTGTTGCAGCGTGTTCATGTGGATGTTTTGCATCGACTCATTCTGTGATTGAGGAAGCTCTTGATGAACAGGACGAGAACAGAGAGACGAACCGACAGGAGGACACATGTGACAGAGTCGTCAGCGCCGTCTGTGTTGGACCTCCCTCGTCTGTGTTGGACCTCCCTCGTCTGTGAGGTGATCCGGTCAGAACTTCATCTGATTGTGATGAAGAACTGGTCCAGCGTGGACTGCAGGGGAGCAGAGAGCTGATTAAATCTCCATCGCGGTGATTATGGCGTCGTCAGCAGGCTGCCAGGAAGAGATCAGCCGAGAGCGACTGCTGTCGTCTGCTGCAGAGAGTCGGGGTTCAACGCTGCCGTCTCACACACCTTCAGACACGTTTCAGAAGAACATCCCGTTCTCCTGGAGAAAGATGATCCGTGAACGTGTTTGCCTCGTGCCTGCAGGTCCGTCTGTGGCTCGATTCAACCGCAGGACGCTTCCACAAACCCTGAGATCTATGAGAAACTTCTCGCATCAGGAAGCAACTTTCTGAACTCTCTGGACCTGGTCCACACGTACACGGGTCGCTTGGTGAGGTTCGTCCAGGGCGTCACACAAGCTCGAACCGCCACTGAGCACATCACACCTGCTGACAGGTGTATTCCTGCAAGACTCTCCTGTAATAGATCTGAAAGGTGTCGTCATGGTACCGAGGGGCTGATGGTGTAGGGGCGTCAGGTTGGTTATCTCTTCTGAAGAGGAGTCTCACCTGAAAACCTCCTCCTCCTTCTTCTTCTTCTTCTTCTTCTTCTTCTTCTCCTTCTTCTTCTTCGTCTCCTTCTTCTTCTTCTTCTTCTTCTTCTTCTTCTTCTTCGTCTTCTTCTTCTTTGTCTTCATCTTCTTCGTCTTCGTCTCCTTCTTCTTCTTCGTCTCCTCCTTCTTCTTCTTCTTCTTCGTCTTCATCTTCTTCTTCTTTGTCTTCATCTTCTTCTTCTTCGTCTTCTTCTTCTTCTTCTTCTGCTTCATCTTCTTCTTCTTCGTCTTCTCCTTCTTCTTCTTCTTCTTCTTCTTCTTCTTCTTCGTCTCCTTCTTCTTCTTCGTCTTCATCTTCTTCTTCTTTGTCTTCATCTTCTTCTTCTTCGTCTTCTTCTTCTTCTTCTTCTTCTTCTTCTTCGTCTTCTTCTTCTGTGTATTTTCCTGCAGCTTTAACCCCGGTTGAAGCTTCCCGACGCTCTCAGTATCACTGTGTACCCATAATCCCCTGGCTGAGTGGCCCTCTGGGGCGTTTTCACATGGTCGCCGGCTGGATATCTTCAGCAGAGGGCAGAGGTTGAAGGAAACGGTTTCTCAGCTCCGTGACGTCTTTACATAACGCCGTAAAGCCGCTCTCAAGTGAATAGACGAGGTTTGAGGGGCAAATTCAGCCGGCGGGAGGATTAGACTCTCTCTTCTTCTCTTCCTCCTTTCTATTCCAATCATTTCTCCCTCTCTGTTTGTCCTCCTCCTCCTCCTCCTCCTTCATCCCTTGTTCTATCAGTGTCTCTCTGTGGGTTTCTCGTGTGCGGAAACCCAAATTGCCGGATTACGGCAAAGTCACCTCGCCCTGCACTTCAGCTCTCCGCGACACACGCAGACACGGCCTGAGTTCAGCGCGACCCTGACGGATGTCAGAGAAATTACAAAGGGGTTTTTAAAAAAAAAGAGCAGCGATGATTTCAGGCTGTGCTCGTTTTTCTTCCCGTCTGGCTGTGCTTATCTTTCCCTTCAGGGCGCCGAGATGAAGTTGTGCGTTTTTACACTTTCAGACTCGTAAAGAGGTGGAAGGAGAGTTTCCTGGAGATCTTTTTCACCACGTGACAGACGTTTTCTCCCACAGCATTAATTCTGATCAATTTCTTCTAGTTATAACTTTGTGATCTCGTGCTGTTAACTTTGTTTTAATCGAGCTGACCGGCGAGCGAGCGAGAGCTGTCGACCCCGATGATGGATGTTCGGAGAGCATCGATTGTCGCAGAGGAGGAGGAAGAAGAAGGCCGAGGCAGAGAGAGGAGAGCCGTCATGCTGACTAAATTCCTTTGTGTGTTATTCTCCTCCTCATCACAAAAACACCCGCCGCCGTCCTCCTTTCACCTGAGCTGCTAAACAGATTAGCATCCTGTCCTGAAAACACTGCGGCAGCCAATCCCATCAGCCTCCCTCTTCCTGTCGCTCTCTCTCATCCTGTCTGCGCCCGGACGCACTGTGTTTGATAACAGGGGAGAGAGAAAAGACGAGGTGGGAACGAGGACGAGGAGGAGGAGGAGGAGGAGAGGGGGAAGTGTTTTTCATCAGATGAACGCTGTTTCAATTTTTCATTTCCGCAGGGTGTGAGTGCACACGACTGGAGAGGAGATAGAGAGAGAGAATGTGTGTGGGTAGAAAGAGAAAGAGGTGAAGGAACAGAGAGTCCGAGACACCTGGCTGACACAGAAACACAGAAAGATTTAGTTCGACTCAAACAGGCGGAAATGAGCTTTTTGGTTGGCTGGAAGCCTCAAACAGCGACGCTTAGGACGGCAGCTCAGGTGAAGTCATGTGGGATAAACACACATTTAAACTGACGGTTCGTTATAGGAGTTTTCTGCTTCACCCCTGAATCAAAAACACTTATTTTCCTCTCACCTGTCCTGTTATGTATCCATCTAGGTAATACAATCTCTCCAGTAGATTAAATTAGATGATAAAAAGCTCAACAGCAGTGTCTTTTTCCAGAACTCATGACCCGGTTACTCATGAAGATCCACATAACCTGTTGTGAGCAGTTTTCAGTCCCCGACAGGAAGTGCAGGATGGTGCTGTACTGTAAAATGGACACCAGATGGCGACAAATCACTAAAACACTCATCACCTGTGTGTGTTGTTTCCATCCTGAAGTTCAATCTAAAGGAAACAGTTGGTGGGATTGGAAACCATTTATTCAAATCAAGAGACATAAACACAGCAGCTTTATATTGCAGAGACAGACTCACTTACAAAATCTGACAAGGTTTACAAGCACTACACACAGTAGAGTCAGGAAAAATTAAGTGCAAAGAAACATTTCACTGTCTCATAAATGTAAAAAATATATTCAGTAAGCAGTTAGATGCGGCTTGAGCTCAGAAAAATCTTTCACAACGTTAATAAGTGCATATTAAAAGACCTTTATCAATTAATGGTATTAATTGATTGCAAGTAAATGCATAATAAAATATGTTGAAATTCAAATAAAGCTTAAATTACATCAACAATTACATAATAGGACAGTTAAACTCAGTAAATATGTTTGTATTGCTGTAACACACAATTCTAAGCAACTCATAAGACTTTTATTAAAGTGGAAACTGTTAACAAGCTTCTTGTCTGATAATCTAACAATTTATGTATTCATAGTGTTATTATTAAAACGTGTACAGTCTCATTAAATATTAGCAAATGGTAATCTTAAATTGACTAATAAAGGCCTTAATTCTGAATAACTAACTCTCAGCTGTACTGTTTGTGAGTTCAATCATCTCCAGACTAAATAGTTCACATGGTTAAAATCTTTCTTTTCCTTTCACAGAGAAGCTGAAAAACACATCATGTTCTCAAAGCTAAATGACAGAAGAGGCCAATAATTTCCAAAAACAACATATATGACCATTTGAGAGCATCAGGCTCACAAGACCTTTGTCACCTTTAAAGGAAATGTTCGCAGCTCGGTTATGTCGACGCACCAAAACTGCTCGGTTAGCTTTATGAAAAGTTCGTGGTTTGGGTTCAAATTGGACCAAAACAGTGGTCTCCTTGCATGTGAACTCGCTGCTTAAAGGAACAGTTCACCCAAAAATGTAAATTCAGTCATCTCCTCCCACCATGCGGCTGGAAAGTCAGGTGAAGTTTTATGATGCACAAAACCATTTCTGGAGCTTCACAGCAAAACAGCGTCGCAGCATTCTGCTAAACAACTGAAGTAGCTGGAGACTTGATTTAAAAAAGTAAAAATCAACCAAGACAACAAGTCTCTGGTGTCATTTTTAATCCCATTAATCCCATTTTTGTCTTAAAATTATGTTATTTATACATCTACGTACAGTTGAACCTTAAAAAAACGGTGTAAATAACGTATTTTCAAATCAGTTTATGGATATCGGGGCTTTTGGAGACTTGAGTTAAAGCGGACGAGCTATTTGGAGCCATCTTATGTTTGTTTTTGCGTTGTGAAATAAGTCTCCACTTTAATTAACTACAGAGATTTTGGAACTCGGACTTTCCATCAACATGGAGGGAGGAGGACATTTTTGGGTGAACAGTTCCTTTAATACTAAATGTAAAGATGGGTTGTAATGAACTGCCCACACAGACCACATATGTCGCCGTGATTTGGGGGTAAGGATGCTCCTATTCTACGAATATATGGCGCAGCTTAATCTCCCATCACATCTTTCTTCCGGTTTTAGCCTCGTCACCAAAACCTGGTAGTTTCCCGGCCCTGTAGAGATACAGCAGAGGCAGCGAAAGGCTACTCGGCAGACAGAACCAGAACGCGAACATCAGCACCACACACCCATTGAGGACCTCCAACAGTGAGGATGCGGGCAGGGCCATGCAAACCAGTAACCCCAAATATTTCAGAAACGTGACTCCAGTTATGGCCGCGATGTTGAGAAAAGCCCTCCTCTTGGATTGGTCGACCCGTTTCCTTTCTCCGCCCGCCTCCCCTGGCCCTGGGCGAGTGAGAGCAAGGAGGACAGAGATGCTGCAGAAGGATATGACGAGTAACCCGATGGCGAAAAACAAAAAAAATGGGATCGTTGGAAAACGGTGGTCGTATAAAGGGACGAAGCTCAACATTCCCAGACACACCAGCCAAACAGAGCCAACGGTGGCGTTCCTGACCCTGATGCCTCGCTCAGATTTCAGACCCAGGTAGGTGACGGGGTGGATGACCGCCAGGTAGTGCTCCACACAGGTGAGGCACTGGAACAGCAGCCGTCCAAGATAAACGATGAACACGATGTAAACCCCCACCGTCACCATCTTCCCGTCGTCCCTGTAGATGCCCCTGCAGTAGAACCCCAACGCAAACAAACCGATCGGCTCCATGGCGATGATATTGTAGGTGAGGAAGTCAGAGTGGCTCATCGCGGTCGCTGAAGACGTGTGCCGCCGTTTCCACCACTGCTGGATCCCCTCAACGAAGACAAGGGCCGAGAGAGGGATGAGGAGGAGGAAGGAGGTGGCGGTGAAAGCGATGAAGATTGAATTGCAGACGGGAAACTCAGAGCACTGATAGAAGTGGGGGTAGAAGAAGGAGTTGGACAAGAGAGGGGAGTCGAGGGAGTCGTTGGGTGAAGACATGTCTGCTTAGAGAGGCCTGTGGAAGAGGAGAACAGGAAGAAGTCAAGAGAGGGATGAAGAAACATATATAATCCTGCCCCCTAGAAATTCAGTTAAAGGTCCCATATTCCAGTAGCTGATATTTCCTGTCTTTTTCAGTGATTTAGCAGGTCTATATGTCCAAATATCAAATAACTGTGATCAGAAGCTGTTAGGACTTCTGTAAGGGTGTGATGTCACAACTAAAATGTGTTCAGACAGAAGGTGAAGAGCACAACATGTCAATTCTCTCTATCAAAACAAAATAAAAGACATTTGACGGCCAGTTCTTAAGGAGAGTGTTGGGTACAGATCCAGACCTTCTAGAGGAATAAACACCCAGAGTCACTTTTACCAACGGGAGGAGAGCTCAGAGATTACTTTTTAACTTCTGGGATTAAAAACTGGATTTATCTTCATTCCTGTTCATGGAGCTGACTGGAGCTGGAGGGGAAATGTACTTTAACTTCATGAACGTAACGTTACAGCGAGGAGAGGGGAGGAAGAAGAGACAGAACCAGAGTCTCTGTTGAGTGCTGAGTTCAGTCAGAGTTGACCTGAATCCAAACACATGGACATGCACAACCTCGGTGGCTTACAGCTAGTGTACATATAGCTGTTGCAGAGGGCTCCTGAAGCCACCAGGGGATCCTATGCTGAAACAAAATTGTATTGTGAATGGTGAATGGGTTGTGACACTGACTGAACTGGTGTGTCTGAGACATAGGGAGAACCTCATTGTGGTGGATCAACTCTAGGCTGACCAGGCTCCCAAATCAAATCCTGCTTGTCCTGAAAATCAGAAGCTAATAATAAGAACAAGCTAAAAAGAGGGCTATCTGTTTGTCTTGAGATTTGAAGGAAATATTGCTGAGGAGACCTGAGCTGTTGAAACAGTACTATTGAAGATCATTCAGTAGTATCAGGACGTCAAGATGCAGCCATTATGTTATTCCCTGCATATTATATATATGAGCAGATGCCATCCCCAATTCAACCATCTTGCTCAGCTTTAATTTAACTGTATAATATTGTAAAAACAAATAAATAAATAAAAAACATTTGAGATTCACCCCCACCCCAACACCATAGTTTCACAAAATAGGTCCCCCCAAACAACATTTTGCAAAGGACCCCCAAAAAGCTAGACACAGCCCTGAATGTACCGTGGTCACCTAGAAAAAAAATAAGAAAATGTAACCCTGAATATTAGCATAATATCGAACCTTTAAAATACTATTAATTTGCATCAGCATTATGGTTTGAGAGGAAACATAAACACATATCTTTTTAAAATAAACACACTGATTGCATTTTGTTCATTAACATAGAAAGTACATTTGTTTTCCCACAATAGTTATTCTCAGATGTGTTTACTTTCTTAAAGACACACTGTGGAATTATTTCTCCCATCTAGTGGTTAAATGTTATTCTGCATCCAAACGAATACTGCTCTCTAGCGCCTCGCGTTTTCAAACATGCGTTGCAACCTGTTGGAACTACAGCAGGCGGGATGTGTCAAGATTCAAGAAGCTGTGACAACAACATGTCTTCAAACAGCACTTCATCAAGTTTAGTTTCGGGTGATGAGGTACGTTATTTCAAACAAACTTCAAACTGCAGCTGACGAGCGCGTCTGGCTAAGCTCCTTCTCCGTTCCACAGTCACGCTGGCTCTGAGTGAAAACGCCTTTAGCCTTATCTGTACCACGTAGAGCTTTTTGTCCCTCTCACCAGTTCATCGTTTTTTATAGAGCGGAAGGACATGGAAGCCTCCGTAGAGCTCGCCCGTCCTATGGAAATACAGAGAAGTGATTCTTCCCTCAGGAGGAGAAGTGAGATTGTT
The DNA here is from genome assembly GCA_039737535.1 of Lagodon rhomboides. Classification (NCBI taxonomy): domain Eukaryota; kingdom Metazoa; phylum Chordata; class Actinopteri; order Spariformes; family Sparidae; genus Lagodon; species Lagodon rhomboides. The sequence goes on from CM077806.1 coordinate 21,786,901, forward strand.
GGCAGAGATCATTTTACACCAATGAGGACTTATTTATGAATGAAGACGCTGATTTGAGATTAAAACACTACACAGTGGACCTTTAACGTTTCACCACAATGATTCTCTGGTCTTAACCAAAGTGCCTCTGTTGCCTGAAACTAACCACACGTGGGACTTAGAGTGCAAACCTCATCCTCCGACGGCTAATGTGGCTTTGTCCACCCACCATCCACCCTGACAGAGTTCCTTCGACTTCGGTTCATGACCGTTAACAATCTGACAGCATTGATCTGACTGATACCTTTGCTTCAAAACATGAGGTGCACGAATAGGAAACATCAGTGGACACATGCAGCATTGACAAATTCTATAATACCCAAGATTCATTGCAAAGGCTGTGGTTTGAGATACGACTCCTCACAGCATATCGAGGTATACGATTGTTTTCACTTATACAACACACGTCAACAAACAGGCTGAACTGTGAGTGTCGGTTTGAATTTACCATCAAACAAAAGACAATAAAAATTAATAAAAGACACAAACCTTGTTGAGAAACCTTGTTCGCTGCAGATCTACCTTCGGGTGCGTTCGCAGAGGTTGGACTGAGATGCACCTGCACTATATTTACATTAAAACACTCTGAATGAGTTTACGGGTGTGTGAATAAGACGAATGTGAGCAGGACTGAGGGGTTTTTGCATGCAGCGACAGCAATAAAGAGGTGGTGACAATTATACTATAAATGAGATTATGGAAATAATCTTGTCACATCTGTCAAAGAGTCAGCAGCAGAGTGGTGGCGGGATGTAACTAAGTACATTTACTCAAGTAGGTAGAAGTAGCTGAGGTCAATCTTTTATTTTCATACCACTTTCTTCTTCTGCTCTATAACATCTGAGAGGACAATATTGTTTCACTTATTTACTTTTACTGTATTCATCTGAAAGCTTTCATCACTTTACAATTGAAGATCTTTCCATGCAAAACACCTAAAGAGTTTATAAAGTATGATTTTTGTTAGAAATTAAACTACCCGACATTAGATACTCGTACAGATTATGCAGATTATTTCTCATGCAAAAACATTTGATGGTTCAATCTAATTTTAAATGATTTAGAATTTCTTTTTTAAATAATTGGTTCGACAAAACAAACATTGCGAAGATGGGACAACATTTCTTTGTCACATTTCCTTTTTTTGGAATAAAAAAAAAATCGGTTAATGGAGAAAAAAGTCAGCAGATGAACCCAGAATGAAAATAATCATTAGCAGCGTTCCCTATCCAAAATAATACTAGTTTCTACATACCTGCTTCTACATTAATGCAATGTTAAAATACAAAAAAAGACCAAAAACAGAACCAGAAGACTCACACTTAGGTTTTAAAACACCGATATTGTTACTTATTCTTTTTGTTAAATCCTGTTTGACAAAAAAATCAAATCATAAAGTCCTCCAAAAATATCAAAATGACTTCAACGACAGGCAGATTTTTTTTTTTTAAAGTAGAAATGAGTTAACACACTTAAAGTGACAGTGATGTGAAAAGTGTTTCGGGGCTGTTTGGTCGTCTTGAGGGGGGTCGTCTTTACTTCACTCATCTGTGGTGTGCAGCTGTGTGTGAGGAGGAAGAGGAGGGGTGTGTGTATGTGTTTGATATTTGTCTGAATTAAGGAAAGTAAATAATCAGTTTTCAATTTTTTGCATTTCTTGATGAAGCACACTGAGTTGTGGGTATTGGCAGATTTCCAATAGCACTCAGGACGCCTCATTTATCGGCAGCGTGACACGATTCAAATGACCTGTAACTAAACTGGTGCTTATTCAAATCGAATGCTGTCATGCGGCACAGAACACCTGCCCGGTGTGTGTGTGTGTGTGTGTAGAGAGAGAGAGAGAGAGAGAGAGAGAGAGAGAGAGAGAGAGAGAGAGAGAGAGAGAGAGAGAGAGAGTTCATTGACCTTCTACCTTGGGTTTACACTTTTCTTGAAAAATGTGTACATCACGTCTTGTTCTCTCTTCTCAATGTCTAGATGAAGGTTGGGGTAAGAGCTGGTGTAAGTCTTGAAGTCGTAACATGTATCAGGTCACGAAGTCTGTCTGACATAATGATGATTTGCTTTTGTTGTAAATATACCTTGTTTGCTTCCTACGACATATTTGCATGAATGCATGCACCTGAACATGTTATGGCGTCTGTGACCAGTTGATGCAGCAGCACTTATATCAAAGTGATCAAAGTGACAGATGTCCCATACAAAGATACTGCACAAACTCCATACCACAAAATATTGATGCCATACAGGAAAAAATACACAGATACCACACCCCAAGATATTCTATACAGATTCTACACATCAAGATAGTGAGGAGATGCCATGAAGATGTGAAGCTCCGTACATCAAGATATTTTATAGATTCTATACATGAAGATCTGGTATAGACGCCACACATTAGGAAATTCCATACCCCAAGATACTGCATTGATTCTATACATCAAGATCTTTTATACATTAGGGTATTGTATATATTCTACACATCAAGACATGACATAGAGTCCATACATCCAAATATGGTTTTCATTCTAAACATTGGGATTTGGTATAGATTTCTACACATTAAAATATTGCATATATTCCATACATCAAGATATTTTTATTAATTCCATACATCAAGGTATGGTATACAGTCCATACATTAGGTTATGGTATATATTCTATAAATCATGATATGGTGTACAATCTTTACATCGGGGATCTGGTATAGATTCCATACATTGAAATACTGTATAGATGCTATACATCAGGACATGGTTAAGATTCCATACATCAGGATATTTTATAGAATCCACACTGAGGGTACGGTATATTTTCTATACATCAAGATCAGGTATAGATTCTATACATAATGGTATTGCACAGAATGTATACATCAAGGTGTGGTATAGATTCTATATATCTGGATATTGTATCGATTCCATACATTAGGGTATGGTATATATTCCATACATCAAGATATTGTATAGATTGTATAAGCGACGATATTGTAAAGATTCAACACATCAAGATATTGTATCGATTCCATACATTAGGGTATGGTATATATTCTATACATCAAGATATTGTATAGATTCCCTACATCAACACAATGTACAGATTCTATACATCCCAAAATATTGCACAGATGCCGTAAATCCTTGTAGAAATAACACACTATACTATGCTATTAAAAATATAGCAGGAAAGCTCCACAATAAAATATTTCACATATGCCCTACATCAAGATACTGGCAGGTGCTATTTATAGAATATTGCAAAGGTGCAATATTTACAATTTGGCACAGATGCCCTGCAAAAAAATATTACTCAGATGCCAAAGACCAAGGTATTGCACAGATTGCATACATCAGTATATTGAAACAATACCGTACATCAGAATAATGCACAGATGCCCGTTCCACCTGACTACAGAACAGCTTTTTCTCAGGCTTAGACTCCTGAAACCATCAAATCAAATCAGATCATTTTTAGCTATATACCCAAAAATCGTATTTGCCTCAGTGGGGTTTACAATCTGTACAGTGAACAACATTCTCTGTCCGTTGACCCTCGATTCAAGTAAAGAAAAACTGCCATATGGAAAAAATAAAACCTTTTAACGAGGAAAAAAATAATGAGTTGATTATTAATAGGTTGGCTGTCATATGTATTTACAACAGATAAATCATTTGTCAGTCAGTGTTTCTGACATCTTTGTCATTGCCACTTTGTTTTTTATTCAAATAAATCATACAATTTGAATATAAAGCATACTGTAGATACAGAACTTGGAGCAGATGCTCACGGGAGTCCACACAGAGGAGACGCAGATGGGAGAAGACCAGAAACATATTCTTGTAAGGTGAATATTCTAATTATTTTTATCATCATCATGTTCTAAAGGTAGAGTCAAAGTCGAAAGAAAATTAACTTTATGTGACTGTTAGGACACTTACACAGCTGAAACCGTATATAACTCTCTGTAGGGACTTCAGAGGGGAACTCTACTGATCAAACACATAAAGGTGAGTTTACTTTCTATGGTTGTTACCACTAATCTTACATGTGAAAACAGCTGTTTGCAATGTCTTTAATGTTGTATTATATCCACATCAGATCTGTATTTGTAAAGTCAAATTAAAGGCAATGTAATCATGATTTTGGTAATTAAACATACTTCTGTGACGTATTTATTTTTCCTTCTTTCAAAGGCAAAGACACTCTGAATCTCACTTAGGTTTAACCTATAAAACAGGGATGTGTTTGTGTCTTTGTACCATCAAAAAACACGTTTAACAAAACGTGTTTAATTTGTGTGAAGACACACGGTTTTTGGAAAAAGCTGATGTTATGGAAGGTCACATCTTAAAAACAATAGTCAACAAAAGAAGAAAAAAAACAGGTAATAGAAATAAATGAATTAATAAAATAAAAATTTGGGAATGAAGGCTCAAATACACAACTGGTTAGGGTTAGAGCCCCCAGTCAGATAGTAGTTTAGGGTTAGTGCCTAGGTCAAGTGATGGTTAGGGTTAGGGGTCAGGTTTGGGTCACGGTAACAGATAACAGAAAAAATAAAAAATGAAATAATGACTGAAGTAAGTCAAAAAGACACCCTAACACCAATAGGAAGATCAAAGACTGGAATCTAGATATTATTAAACCTGTGGGCGATTCTAATCTTTCCCAAATCCCCATGTTTGAAGACGCTCAAATTCAAATTGATAGTTTACCTGGAGCGACTTGTCATCACATATAAGAACGGAGGTTGCGGGAGGTGATCTTGTCGGCAGGCCTTAACAATTGTCTGAAGTACCTCCTTCCAACGACTACAGACAGACAATTAGGTCTTCTGGCTACTGCAGCAAAGCAGACCTTTCCCAGCGCTAAAGTTCGGGTACCAGTAATTAATTACTCGGACAAGTTAGACAACAATCAACAACACCTCCTAGAATTAGTCAATAAAACCATGTTGAAAAAATGTGATTTCCTCACCAAAATTAATAAACTTTGTTTTTCAACTTAGTCACTATATCGTTCACTGGACCATTTTTCCATCCAGGTTAGGGTTAGGGTTAACCTTTTCTGTGATGGCTACATTTTTAAGCCCCAGATGCTGCTTGGTACCAATCTGTTATCAAATCTGTGTCTGGATTAAACTCATAAACTCAAGTAAGAACAACAGGGATTGATGTACATTCAATAGAATATCTCCATTTGACTGTCATGTCCTTTTCTCTTCTCAGATATGTCAGTTAACTCTTCCTCCGCCTTCAATGAGTCCGTTCTTTATCCTAACTTCTCCCACATCCATGACTTCCCAAATGGCGTACATTGTATGTACCTTGAACCAGGCTTGTCGATCTTCATCTCGTCCATCATCACAAACATCCTCCTCCTCCTCCCACTCTGTATCCTCGTCCTCTACCTGGGTCTCCAACGATGGCGTCAGCAGCGCTCCACCTCCACAGCAGCAATGACGAGTCACTCAGACAGCTTCACCTACCACATGGTCACCATGAAGCTGTTTGGTGTTGTAGGGTACATTCTCATCTGTTGTGGTATCTATGAGGAGCATACAAATGCAACAATGGCAGGGTTCTGTCTTGTGTCCTTCACTTGGAATGGAGATATATTCTTTCACATTCTGACCTGTGTTGAACGCTACCTTGCTGTCGTTCATCCCATCATCTACCTGAGCCTGAAAGGAGAGAGAGGGGTCAGAATCAGAAATATCAGCATTGGGTGTGTTTGGCTGCTTTCCTTTGAAGGAATAAGTTTGATGATTTTGCAACGATATGCAGTTATTATTGATTTCTGTATCGTGATGTTCGCCTTGATTGTCATTTGCTTCTGCAGCCTCTCTGTTCTCTGTGCTCTGATTCGTCCAGGGCCAGGTGAGCAGGCCGGGGAGAGGAAGTGGGTTGACCAATCAAAGCGGAGGGCTTTCTACACCATTGTGGTCATACTGGCAATGCTGTTGTTGAGGTTTTGTTGGTCTATGACTTGGATTGTTCCTAATGTGACAGGAGGTGGTAACTGTTTGATGATGATTGAATTCTGGGTAAATCTCCCCAGCAGTCTGGTGTTACCTCTGATGTTTCTACACAGAGCAGGGACATTTTCTTGTTGTAAGAACACCACTAAATAAGGATGGTTGGATTTAACTTTAATCAAGTTAAATCACCTCAGAAAAAAGGAAATATAAATATGGTTAACAACAGAAAAAAATATAGATTGCTGCCCAAACTGATTTAATTGGACACAATAACTCAAAAATAAACTGACAGACCACATTTCTGTCATATTATTGCATTGGTCATGTCCATGGTGGCTCAACATTGTTTTTTGTGCATTGAAACGTCAAACTTTTGTTGCTGTTTGACCATTCACTCACAAGACAACATAGTTTTGGAGGCCCAAAAATGCAAATGTTTTTAATGGGGTTCCAGCCTGTAATCTTTATTTAGAATACTGAATTTAAAGTCAGAATTTTCTGACTTCAATCTCAGAATTCAGAATTAAAGAAAGAAACAATTCATGTCAGATTTGTTATTATTCTTTTTTACAGTGGCCTGATCCCCTTCTGTATATTTCCATTTTATGACTAACTAAAGATGTTATTAGCTCTTTAACTAATTAATGTATCTTTGGTATCAGTTTTAATGTCTAGCAAAACTTCTATGTGTTATGTTACTTTTGCTTCACTGAATAGACTAGATTTTGAATTGTAATCAAAAAACTAAATGAGCTTTCAATTTCGATGCTCGTAATCAAAAGTGGGTGACACACAGGCGTGCGCGGTCACATTATGTAATTAAACCAGAATCAGAATTGTTTCTATTGCCAAGTAGGTTTACACAAACAATACTAAAATTACTTAAAAGTCAACACGATGTGAACATGTCTTACAGTAAAGTTCACTGCTGGATTAGTTTGGTTAGACTCCTTTTATATTTGGAAAGCTGCATATTGCTTATTTAATTTTGAACATTATATTTTCTTGTAGGAGATTGTATTTCCTGTCATTCTTATGTGAACAGTACCAAACACATGGACATTCAAAAATATTATTGTTATTGCTGAAAGTGACGTTAGTTGTTTCGGGGTTTGATAGTTGTATAATTGTGGCTTGATGAGGTGGAGAATGTAGTTAAACTACAAATCTGTCTATAAATAAATAATGACAGAAGTGAGATGAGGAAACACATCAGCTGCTGCCTGCCTCATCCTTTCTCTGACCTTTACAGACAACATTACATCTGTCTACAGGCCTCACACCCTGGTGGTACACCTGCATAGATTTACCTTTTGCAGTAAATGTATATAATTTAAATGCTGTGTGTGTATATTATACTGAGTATATAAATAAGTATGGTAGATGCGTTGGTATTACATATGCTGGTGAAGTCCTCCAGGTCGTTGTCAGAGCAACGACATGCGTGTGATGCCTTTAGTGTAGGGAGACCATGAAAAGATTCAAATTAACAGCTCACATACTGCAAACAAATTATGGTTAAAATAACACAACCATGCACACAAACACTTAACTCTGTTCTGTTTGAACACACAGCTGACCTTTTCTATACATCATTTGAATTCTGTCAACTGTCCAAGTAGTGGACCGATAAAATAAACTACAGTTGGAATGGATGTAGAAATAGTTTTCAAAATAAAATGTTTGTTTGAGAAGTAGAGTTTGTCTATGTACCTTTACGTAATGCATGTTATATATTGTTATTTTATCCGCCTTGTTTTTTATTCAAATAAAACATATTTGAATTGAAAATTCAGAGTGGTGGGGTGTGGGGTGAAGCTGGAATATACAGTCAGTACAGTTTATTTAGACGGATGCTCAGCCGCAGTGAGGAGTCTACAGAGGGGAGACGCAGAGGGAGGAAGCTCAGAAACGAACAATCACAAGGTTTGTGTTAGTATTCCTTTTTTAAATATCTCCTTTAATCCACATGAAAGTGGACAGAAAACAGTAAAGCTATATATTAACATGTGATGGGTGTTAGTTAATGATTAATAAGGTTCTTATAAGTCATTTTAGAATGCTTGATAACATCAGTAAGATTATGTATGCAAATTTCCCGGCTCACAGTTTTATTTGGGGGTCCTAGTAGAATAGGTTTACATATTTTATTTAAAAAAAACAACATATGGTGCATTGCTGCAGCATCTCTTTTAACACTGTGTCTCGCTCTGTTTTAGCTACAGAGTGAGACATCTAGCCTCTGTTCAATCTTTGTTGAGAAATGCACATGTGTATTACTTAACAGGCAGGATGTAGCCAATCGGAGGCAGAGTGGGGCAGGTCATGCCGAGCAAAGTAGTGAGATCTAAAATAACGTGATAGCGCTATATTCCAAATATTAGGTGTTTATTCTGAGTTTTTGTGGGGTGAGATCAAAAAGAGTAGATTAAATGTCTAGAGGTCCTACAGTTTAAGAATATGGGCTGAAAAAAGTAGCAACATAGTGGCGCTTTAAAACGCTCCGAAAAGTAAGGCCATCTTTAAAACGTCTTCCTCTTGATCTGTGGTCATGTTTGCGTGAACTTGGCCACACAGCTTTCAGAAAACTAGCCGCTGGATACTAACAAGTCTGTTTGACAATGTTGATATTTTGTATAAAAGGCTCCAGGAGTGTACGACTCTCACTATCTTAAAACCCTTCAAATTTGGATAAGGAAAAAGCTTTACCTTGCAAGAAGAGCAGCAGGGGAGGGATTCCAATTCTACGATGATATGCAACAGAAGTAATCTATACAATCTCCATTTGTCTTTTTCTCTTCCAGATATGTCCGGAAGCTATTCCTCTTCCGATGACTCCCTTCATCAACCAAACATTTCCTTTATCAACTCCTATGGCCCTTTAAACCTTGACTGCTTCCTCAACAGCCCAGGCTCCTTCGTCTTCATCACATTCTGCGTCACAAACACCCTCCTCCTCCTCCCTCTCTGTATCCTCGTCCTCCATCTTGGTTTTCAACGATGGCGGAAACAGCGCTCCACCTCTACAGCAGCAATGACAAATCACTCAGACATCTTCACCTACCACATGGTCACCATGGAGCTAATGGGTGTCTTAGGGTACATTATCTTCGGTTTTGGCATCTATCGGGATCATCTCACGATGTGTATGGTGGGGTTCTTTTTTTGGTCCATGACCTGGTATGGAGAGATGTTCTTTCACATCCTGACCTGTGTGGAGCGCTACCTGGCTGTCGTTCACCCCATCATCTACCTGAGTCTGAAAGGAGAGAGAGGGGTCAGAATCAGAAATATCAGCATTGGGTGTGTTTGGCTGCTTTCCTTTGGAGGAACAAGTTCAGTGTATTTAGATATAGTCTCCTCAATCCTGAATATCTGCCTCTGTATTTTCTCCTTGATCATCGTCTCTCTCTGCAGCCTCTCAGTTCTCCGTGTCCTGATTCATCCAGGGCCAGGTGAACAGGGTGGAGACAGGGAGAGGGTTGACCAATCAAAGCAGAGGGCTTTCTTTTCCATCATGGCCACTCTGGGAGTGCTGTTGCTGAGGTTTTTTAGTAATATCGTTTCGCTTTATTTCGAGTTCAGCGGTGGAGGTCCTCAGTGTGAGACAGCCTTGTCTGATTTCTGGTTTAATCTCTCGTGCAGCCTGGTGATACCTCTGCTGTTTCTACGCAGGAAATACTTATAAAATACAAGATGACGGCAAGATTAAAAAACCCTGCCTGAATTGATTTTATTTATTTTTTGGCCACTTACAGGCTAGACATCTGATTAACAAACTGAGACAACAGCCAATCATATTACTATTATGATCATTTGAAATAGCAGGCAATTAAGCAATCAAATGCCTGTTTGGAACTCTTTAGCTGATAGATGTTGGACTTCCTTCACTAGCCAGTTGCTAACTTTATCTACTGTTTAACAGCTGGTTGTGCAGTGGGTTTACTAGCTTGTTTATTGAAAACATCTGCTGATGAGTAAATGCTGTATATGTAATATGTAAAACATAGGACCCCCATGTATGTTTGCAGGACACTGATGCCAGAGATTTACATATACTCTGCCCAATACAGTCTGTCATGTCACTTTTGCCTTGCTGCAGAATCGTGATTAAAGAACTGATCAATGTTGTTTGAATCGCTACTTTTAAATAAACGTATATGGTTTAATCCAAGGTCCTGTGTCAGGCTCTTTTTCAGGTTCTCACTCCTAACTCATCAAACATGGCAGCTTGGGCTTTGACGTTAAGCTTCAAACAATTACGCTTTACTCTAGGGTCCAGTGTTAAGCCAAGTTTAGGAATGGATCATACTTTGTGTATAAACAGGGGTTAAGGTCAGGGTTGCTGTAGGCAAGAGTAATGCCATCCAGACTGACTATAACATAAGATAATGTGTCTCTTGGATGTTTATGGCACAATACCTTCGGTTTTGTCCGATTTTAGAGGCAGAAAATTGCAGGTCAGCCATGTTTTTATGTCTTTAATGCATGCCTTAAGTTTAGCTAACTGATTAGTGTCATCTGGGTTAATAGATACGTATAATTGTGTTTCATCGGCATAGCAAAGCAAATTAATCGAGTGTGTTCTAATGATATGGAAGGAAACATGTATAAAGTGAATAGCGTTGGTCTGAGTACAAAACCTTTAGTTATTTGAGTAACGTAACTTCTAAACACATCAATCTCGACTCTCGGTCACACTCCAAGGATGCAAATCCCGGTCGCATCATTTTAGGGTTTACCTGACTTGGATTGGTTATTACCACACCACGAAGGCTCTTCGACATCCCAAGCCCACTGGAACAGTCCTGGGCTTTGGAGTCAATCTGAAATAGCGGCCAAAGCGTGTGATTTACATCAACAGGTCATGTACACTAGACCAAAAAGACCTATTCCCACAAGCTAACAATGTAAAGGAAACTGCTGTAAATTGTGGGATACATTTTTGTGTGTCTACGAGAATATGTTTAAATGCTTGAATCTTAGATAGCACCACAGCTGGAGAGTGGCTGGACAAGTGATGAATTCATCACTGTCAATTTGTTTTTCATGCAAATAAAACTTGACCAATTTTGAATATGCCCCAAAGAGAATTTTGGAGCAGACAGTCAGGAGTCTGCAGAGAGTAGAGACAGAGGAAGAAAGATCGCGAGCAAGTTCAGGTTGATAAGGTGGGTCTCCTGATTGTTTTTTAAGATTATCTTATTTACAGGAAAGAAACTGTATCCATCTGTTCTGACATCTCTTCAGAAAATTTAGAGAGGCACTCTAATGATTTTTACACATGTTCAGGTAACATCTAATAAATAATGCATTTCAGATGTATTTTGGGAGATGTAGGATTTAGACGTTACGGCTGCTTTGCTTTGTTGGAACAAGTCTAATGACTTTAGAACAAATCTCCTATCACATAAATTTAATCATCTTGATTTTCACCTTGATCATCATCTCCTACTGCAGCCTCTCTGTTCTCTGTGTCCTGATTAGTCCAGGGCCAGGTGAACAGGGTGGGGACAGGCAGAGGGTTGATCAATCAAAGCGGAGGGCTTTCTATACCATTGTGGTCATATTGCGCTGATATTGAAGTTTTCTTGGGATGTGGCTTGGACTGTTATTGATTTGTCAGAGGGAGGCGTTGAGTGTGTGTTGACGGTTTCTGGGGCCTGGTTTAGTCTCCCCTGCAGTTTGGTGTTACCTCTGCTGTTCCTGCACAGAGCAGGAGCTTCAGTGTGTCGTAAGAAGGAACCCAAATGAGGCTAAAGATCAGATTTGATTTGCGCTAAATTAAATCAACCAGAGGTCCAATATGTAAGAATTGACCACCTGTCAAATTCTAAAGAAATAAAGGCAGCGCATCACCAGTAGCAACTAACTGCAGCTAATTGTAGCTGCCGTTAGCTCAGTTAGCTAATTAAGGTATCTGGTTTCACTGGAACTACTTAGCAGTTCCATAAATGTCTTAATCAGGAATTAATTGACAGACTGCAGCCAATCAGAATCAATTAGTCATCCAGACCATGGTATAATACAAAGGCAATTAAATACAGACACAAATTAATTCAGAAATATGTATTTATGACACATTTTATGAACTAAAAATTGCATACATATTTTTTTTTTTTGTTACACTCTACGGGTAGTTTGTTTAATAGACCATTTGTTCTTTATTTGTTTTTAGCTTTTTGGGGCAGTTTTGATCCTCCATATATATCTGCAACTTTGCACCAGTTTATGTAACTATGTCTTAGTAAATAAACATGCTATTTGTTAATTAATTCAATACTGTATATGTTTGGCATCAGTTTCTTGTAAAATAAATCTGATATGTTGCTTTTGCTTTGCTGAATATTCATGATTAAACTATGAAATTAGATTCAAACTGGTTTCTTTTGAATACATTTACATGGTTTTGTGGAGATGATGTACATTTACGTACATTTGTTTATGTATATTATATATTATTTTCCAAATCATTCATTCGATCTGATATTCATAAGTAATTGTTCCTGTCATTGTCAATCACTTTGTCATTGCAATTTGTGTCTTATTCAAATGATACTTATATAAGTTGCAATGCAATGCACTTTCTCCATTTGATTGTCATGTCGTTCTGTCTTCCAGATATGTCAGTGAACTCCTCCTCCACCAATGACTCTCTTCTTCATCCTAACCTTTCTTCCATCGACTCCTACCCGCCTCCTGTAAAGGAATGCTATTTCCCCTGCACATGCAACTTGATGTACCTTTCCTATTTCGTCACATTCATCCTCCTCCTCCTCCCTCTCTGTATCCTCGTCCTCCACCTGGGTCTTCAGAGACGGCAACAACAGCACTCCACCTCCACATCAGCAACAACGAGTCACTCAGACACCTTCACCTACCACATGGTCACCATGGAGCTAGTTGCTGTCTTAGGGGCCGCCATCTGCTGTTGTGGTATCTATAGGTCTAAAGACCACATAACAAAGGCGGGGTACTTTGTTTTTTCCCTTGGTTGGTATGGAGAGACGTACTTTCAAATCCTGACCTGTGTTGAACGCTACCTGGCTGTCGTTCATCCCATCTTCTACCTGGGCCTGAGAGGAGAGAGAGGGGTCAGAATCAGAAATATCAGCATTGGGTTTGCTTGGCTGCTTTCATGTATAGGAGTAGGTCTGACGGCTTTAGAGAATGCTTCCTTTGCCCTGGATTTCTGCCTCGTGATCTTCTGTTTGATCATTGTGGTTTTCTGCAGCCTGTCTGTCCTCTGTGTTCTGATTCGTCCAGGGCCAGGGCAACAGAGCGAGGACAGGCAGAGGGTTGACCAATCAAAGCGGAGGGCCTTCTACACTATTGTGGCCATACTGGTGGTGGTGTTTTGGAGATGTCTGTGGAATCAGGTTTGGGCTGTTCTTCAGCTCCTGGGAAGAGGCATTGAATGTCCGATAATGGCAATTGAAATCTATTTTAATCTCCCGTGCAGTCTGGTGTTACCTCTGCTGTTTCTACACAGAGCAGGAAGATTAGCGTGTTGCAAGAACAACACCGAATGATAAGATTCAATTTTCACAAAATTCAATAATTTGAAGGTGTAAGAATTGGCCACCTGTCTAATTGTAAAGAAATAACTAGCAGCACATCACCAGCTGCTACCTGCTGAACTGCTGCCAATTGCAACTGCTGTTAGCTCAGTTAGCCTTGCAGCTAGCTGCCCTATTAGCTGACTCTAGACTCCAGTTTCAGTGGAACTACTTAGCAGTGCCATAGATGACTAAAACAGCAGCCAATCAGAATCCAGTAATCGAGTTCAGAGGTGGAGGTCCTCAGTGTGAGACAGCCCTGTCTGATTTATGGTTTAATCTCCCCAGCAGCCTGATGATATTTCTCAGCTGTTTCTACGCAGGAAATACTTATAGACTACAAGATGACGACAAGATTAAAAAACCCTGCCTGAATTGATTTTATTTTTGTTTTGGCCACTTATGGGCTAGACATCTGATTAACCAACTGGGACAACAATTTGAAGCACCAAACAATTAGACAAGGAAATGCTTGTTTGGACCTCTTTAGCTGATGAATGATGGCCGTCCTTCAGTAGCTTTTTGCTAACTTTATCTACTGTTAAATGTGTGTGCAGTGGGTTTATTAGCTTGTTCATTGAAAACATCTGCTGATGAGTAAATGCTCCCTATTATTTTGAGTAGAGAAGAGCAGCAAAATTGATTGATAATCCTTCCTTATTTGAGATTGCTTATATACAGTTACTATTGTTCATTGTCATTGTTAATATGAAATTGACATGTGAACCCTTTATATTTAGTAGATTATCTTTGAGGGTTTTTTTAAAATGTATTGGGCAGAGTATATGTAAATCTCTGGCATCAGTGTCCTGCAAGCACATATACATTCTGTCATGTTACCTTTGCCTTGCTGTTTAATCATTATTAAAGAACTGATCAATGTTGTTTGAATTGCTTATTTTAAATAAACGTATATGGTTTAATCCAAGGTCCTGTGTTATGCTCTTTTTCAGGTTTTCGCTCCTAACTCATCAAACATGGCAGCTTGGTCTTTGACGTTAAGCTTCAAACGATTACGCTTTACTCTAGGGTCCAGTGTTAAACTATGTTTAGGAATGGATCCTACTTTGAGTATAAATAGGGGTTTGGGTTAGGGGGACAAATCGTGATCAAAGATAACTCCCAGATTTGTTACTGTGATGCTGGAGGCAAGAGTAATGCCATTCAGACTGACTATATCATAAGATAATGTGTCTCTTGGATGTTTACGGCACAAAACCTTCTGTTTTGTCTGATTTTAGAGGCAGAAAATTGCAGATCAGCTATGTTTTTATGTCTTTAATACATGCCTTAAGTTTAGCTAACTGGCTTAATAGATATGTATAATTGTGTTTCATCGGCATAGCAATGCAAATTAATCAAATGTGTTCTAATGATATGGAAGGTAGCATGTATAAAGTGAATAGCGTTGGTCTGAGTACAAAACCTTTACTTATTTGAGTAACGTAACTTCTAAACAAATCAATCTCGACTCCCGGTCACACTCCGAGGATGCAAATCCCGGTCACATCACTTTAGGGTTTACCTGACTTGGATTGGTTATTACCACACCACGAAGGCTCTTCGACATCCCAAGCCCACTGGAACAGTCCCGGGCTTTGGAGTCAATCTGAAATAGTGGCCAAAGCGTATGATTTACTACACCAGGTCATGCACACTCGACCAAAAAGACCTATTCCCATAAGCTAACAATGTAAACTGATATAAATTGTGTGATACATTTTTGGGTGTTGTTGTTTCTGGGCTGTCTTCCTTAAAGGTGTCGGTGTGTAGTTTGGTGATAGAAAGAATTCTGCGGAGGCGAGGCTGGGTGGAATGATAGAGCAATCTTTATTGAAACAGATCTCAAGCCTGCGTCCGATCCAGTGTGGCCACACCCTGGTGTTCCCCAATAGCTGGCAAAGTTCTGCCCAATTCTTAGCCGTCTGCTCTATCAGAAATCCTCTAGAACCTCCGCTCTCAGGAAATCCACAAGCAACCACCCTAACTTTCTCTGTCTGTACAGGCCTTTTTAAAGTCTCTTCACCTGTACCTCCCTACTTCTTCTAATTGGTCTTTGGTTATTTTAGGGTCCATCTCTCCAATAGACTGAATAAGGAGTTGGTCTGTCTCCCATAAATCACCTAACTCAGCTGCTATCACTCCTTAGGTCTTCTACCCCCAAAATGGCCCAAATGGTCCCTCTGTCCTTTTATGGGAATATAAGCATTTAGACATCTCCCACCATCTGGCATGAAGGTCACACTCAGTTTTAGCACTTTATGGTGGCCTGGTATTCTTGCTAAAAAAAACCCACACAGCTGAATAATGACTTCTAAGACCCCTGGACCTGTACAAACTCTGTACAACTCACAAAAGGAAAGGAAACTGGTCATAGTTAAATCTACAGTCGACTCAATCATAGCCAGAATGCGTTGTTGTCCAGATACCTCAGTGTCTACGAGAATATGTTTAAATGCTTGATACTTAGATAGCACCACTGCTGGAGAGCGGCTTGACAAGTGATGAATTCGTCACCGCCAATGTGTTTTTCATGCAAATAAAACTTGACCGATTTTGAATATGCCCCAAAGAGAATGCGAGCTTTTGGAGCAGATAGTCAGGAGTCTGCAGAGACAGAGACAGAGACAGAGGAAGAAAGATCGGGAGCAAGTTAAGGTTGATAAGGTGGGTCTTCTGATTGTTTTTTTTAAAATGATCTTATTTACAGGAAACAAACTGTATCCGACTGTTCTGACATTTAAACATTTTATATCGTATTTTATAAAATCAGTGTTTTTCCAAAGACTCTCTTCAGAAGATTTAGAGAGGCGCTCCAGTGATTTTCACACATGTTCAGGTAACATCTAGTAGATAATGCATTTCGGATGTATTTTGGTAGATGTAGGATTCAGACGTTTTGAACCTTTACTTTGACCTGGGACTAAAAGTTTTTATTCCCTCTTCCAGGACTGACAGATGTACAAAAAAATGTAATCTGTACATTTTCTCTTATGTCTTTTTCTCTTCCAGATATGTCTGTTAACACCTCCTCCTCCACCAATGACTCCCTTCTTCATCCTAACCTTTCCTCCTCCAACTCCGACCTCCCTTCTACCTTATTCCTTTGCCTCATCTCTGAACCGAGCAGCTTCATCTTCACCACCTTCTGTGTCACACACGTCCTCCTCCTCCTCCCTCTCTGCATCCTCGTCCTCTACCTGGGTCTCCAACGATGGCGGAAACAGCGCTCCACCTCCACAGCAGCGATGACGAATCACTCAGACAGCTTCACCTACCACATGGTCACCACGGAGCTAGTTGGTGTCTTAGGGTACATTCTCACATGTTGTGGTATCTATAGCACTTGTGATGATATAGTAACTGTGGCTCAATGTCTTTGTACGTTCACCTGGTATGGAGAGATGTCCTTTAACGTCCTGACATGTGTTGAGCGCTACCTGGCTGTCGTTCATCCCATCATCTATCTGAGTCTGAAAGGAGAGAGAGGGGTCAGAATCAGAAATATCAGCATTGGGTGTGTTTGGCTGCTTTGCTTTGGAGGAACAAGTCTGATGACTGTAGAAATCTATCACATACCTTTAATCATCTTGATTTTCACCTTGATCATCATCTCCTACTGCAGCCTCTCTGTTCTCTGTGTCCTGATTCGTCCAGGGCCAGGTGAACAGGGCGGGGCCAGGCAGAGGGTTGACCAATCAAAGCGGAGGGCTTTCTACACCATTGTGGTCATATTGGGAGCGCTGATGTTAAGGTTTTCTTGGGATCTGGCTTGGACTGTTATTGATTTGTCAGAGGGAGGTGTTGAGTGTGTGTTGGCGGTTTCTGGGGCCTGGTTTAGTCTCCCCTGCAGTCTGGTGTTACCTCTGCTGTTCCTGCACAGAGCAGGAGCTTCAGTGTGTCGTAAGAAGGAACCCAAATGAGGCTAAAGATCAGATTTGATTTGCGATAAATTAAATCAACCAGAAGTCCAATATGTAAGAATTGACCACCTGTCAAATTCTAAAGAAATAAAGACACCGCATCACCAGTAGCAACTAACTGCTGCTAATTGTAGCTGCCGTTAGCTCAGTTAGCTAATTAAGGTATCTGGTTTCACTGGAATGACTTAGCAGTTCCATAAATGTCTTAATCAGGAATTAATTGACAGACTGCAGCCCATCAGAATCAATTAGTCATCCAGACCATGGTATAATACAAAGGCAATTAAATATAGACACACATTAATTCAGACATATGTATTTATGACACATTTTAAGAATAAAAAATCGCTTACATATTTATTTTTTTATGTTACGTACTTGGGGTAGTTTGTTAAACATGCCATTTGTTCTTTCTTCATTTTTTTTTAGTTTTTGGGGCAGTTTTGATCGTCCATAATATATCTTTTCTTTGCACCAGTTTATGTAACTATGTCTTGGTAATTAAACATGCTATTTGTTAATTAATTCAATACTGTATATGTTTGGCATCAGTTTCTTGTAAAATAAATCTGATATGTTGCTTTTGCTTTGCTGAATATTCATGATTAAACTATGAAAGTGGATTCAAACTGGTTTCTTTGGAATACATTTAAATGGTTTTGTGTCGATGATGAACATTTACGTACGTTTGTTTATGTATATGTTATATGATGGCTTGGCTGACATCATATTTCACTGGTCGCACACAATTTGTTCAAGTCAAGAACCTAACATCCAACTCCTCTCCAGTCTCCAGCGGTGTTCCCCAGGGCTCTGTCCTTGGCCCCCACCTCTTCACTATTTACCTTCTGGCCTTTGGACAGATTCTCAGGAAATGTAATATTCAATTCCACTGCTACGCTGATGATACCCAGCTTTATATCTCCATCAAGCCTACTTCGACTATGCCACCCACAGCTCCATCCAACTGCCTACTGAAAATTAAATCTTAATTCTCACTCAACTTCCTGAAACTGTACAGTGACAAAACAAAGTTCCTCCTCGTTGGTACCAGATCCACCCTAGCAAAGCACAACCCCTTCTCCATGTCCATCGACAACTCCACTATCCCAACATCACCCCAGGTCAAAAAACCTGGGTCTCATCCTGGACAGCACCTTAACCTTTGAAGCTCACATCAATAATGTTAACCGGTCTGCATACTTCCATCTACGCAACATCAACCATCTCCGTCCCTCACTTACACCAACCTACACTGCTATTCTTGTAAACACCCTGATTACATCCCGTATGGACTACTGTAATTCTCTCCTCCATGGCCGGAAATCACGACTGTACGAGTGAGAACCACGGAGCCTGAACTCGCGCTGAACACGCTCCTGGCATGTAATTGCATCTTCCTATTTATTTTCATTTACACTAAAGTGTTTCCTGATTTTGTTATACTGTTGTTGTTACGTGCGGTGTCCTTGAGTGCTTTGAAAGGCGCCTTTAAATAAAATGCATTATGTTATATATTGTTTTCCAATTAATTAGTTTATGATCTTGTATTCTTAAGTGATTGTTCCTGTCATTTTCAGTCCATTTGTCATTGCAATTGGTGTTTCATTCAAATGAAACGTATTTGAATAAAATTCTCTTCAGGTAGAGAGAGAGAGAGAGAGCAAGAGAGGGAGGTGAAGTGGGGTTTCAACACACAGTGAATACTGGTTACATCTGGAGCAGACGCAGAGGCACCGACGTCCGCAGAGGGAGAAAGATCTGAAACAAATACTCATAAGGTTTGTGTTATTACCTTTTAATATCATCAGCTTTAATTTACATTAGATTGGACAGCTAAATGGACACAAAAATAACTTAATATAACTGTTTGGAGACTTGGAAATAAGTGAAATCAGTTATATAATGTCCTCTGTGGTTCTGGGTGAGGTATATAACTCCTGTTCTCTTGAGACCGTCCAATTCAAGTGAGAATTTTTTTTAAAAATACAAGAACTTCAGCAGCAGCAGAAGATTGACAGACATGCACAAGAAGTAATCAGTGCACTTTCTCCATTTGATTGTCATGTCGTTCTGTCTTCCAGATATGTCAGTGAACTTTTCCTCGTCCACCAATGACTCCGTTCTTCATCCTAACCTTTCCTCCATCAACTCCTACCTGCCTCCTGTAAAGGAATGCTTCTTCTGCCCATGCAACTTAATGTACTTCACCTTTTTCCTCACATTCATCCTCCTCCTCCTCCCTCTCTGTATGCTCGTCCTCTACCTGGGTCTTCAGAGACGGCGACAACAGCGCTCCACCTCCACATCAGCAACAACGAGTCCTTCACCTACCACATGGTCACCATGGAGCTAGTTGCTGTCTTAGGGGCCGCCCTCTGCTGTTGTGGTATCTATAGGTCTAAAGTCAGAATATCAAAGTTGGGGTATTTATTTTTTACCCTTGCTTGGTTTGGAGAGACGTTCTTTCACATCCTGACTTGTGTGGAGCGCTACCTGGCTGTCGTTCATCCCATCATCTACCTGGGCCTGAGAGGAGAGAGAGGGGTCAGAATCAGAAATATCAGCATTGTGTGTGCTTGGCTGCTTTCATGTGTAGGAGTAGGTCTGATGACTTTAGAGAATGCTTCCTTTGTCCTGGATTTCTGCCTCCTGATCTTCTGCTTGATCGTTGTGGTTTTCTGCAGCCTGTCTGTCCTCTGTGTTCTGATTCGTCCAGGGCCAGGGCAACAGAGTGAGGACAGGCAGAGGGTTGACCAATCAAAGCGGAGGGCTTTCTACACTATTGTTGTCATTCTGGTAGTGGTGATTTGGAGATGTCTGTGGAATCTGGTTTGGGTTGTTTTTCATGTCCTGGAAAGAGACGATGTATGTGTTATAATGGCATGTGAAATCTGGTTTAATCTCCCGTGCAGTCTGGTGTTACCTCTGCTGTTTCTACACAGAGCAGGAAGATTAGCATGTTGCAAGAACAACACCGAATGATAAGATTCAATTTTCACAAAATTCAATAATTTGAAGGTGTAAGAATTGGCCACCTGTCTAATTGTGAAGAAATAACTAGCAGCACATCACCTGCTGCTATCTGCTGAACTGCTGCCAATTGCAACTGCTGTTAGCTCAGTTAGCCTCACAGCTAGCTGCCCTATTAGCTGACTCAAGACTCCAATTTCAGTGGAACTACTTAGTAGGTCCATAGATTGCCCAGAACATGGTATAATACAAAGGTCAATAAATACAGACACAAATTTAAACACTTTTACTGTTAAAACATACTTTTAATGTTACATTTGGTGCATCTGTGTTCTTGACCTTAGTTTAGGTGGGTTTAGTCCATATCATTCATTATATGACAGAATCAAATATGCTTCTGTATTTTTATGTAATTAAAACTTCAGTGAGTCTGTCCTGGTAAATAAACATGATTATTCTTTGTAATTAATACTGTATATCTTTAGTGTCCAATTGTCCTTATTTGTTATTAGTTTTGGCAGTTTTGGTCCTCCATATATCTGTATGTATATATATATATGTATATATATATACACCAGTTCATATAATTATGTCTTGGTATATAAACATTCTATCCTTTAATTGATTCACTACTGTATATCTTTGGTATCAGTTTCTTGTAAAATTAAACGTGTTATGTTACTTTTGCTTCACTAAATCACCATGAATAAACTATGAAATCTGGTTTGAGCGGTTTCATTTGAATTAATTTAATGATGTGAATAATAATAAAACATTGGACTTCTATAGCGCTTTTCTAATCAGACGGTTGACAAAGAACGACAACAAAACAAAAGAAAACAAAAAGAGGAAAATTAAGTAGGTTTCTTGAGTTTTTTGGATGATGAACCGTAGCAGAGATTATTGCAATAGTGCAGTCTAGAAGTGACGAATGGTTGGGTGAGGGTCTCAGCAGCTGAAAAGGAGAGGGATGGATGGAGGCAGGCGATGTTTCTGAGATGGAAGGCTGTTCTGGTGATGTGTTTTATATGTTGTTTATATGACACCAAGGTCCAGGAGAAATCCTAAAGGGATGCCCGAACCTCCTCAGCTGGCTCCTTTTGATGTGAAGGAGGAGCGGTTCTACTCGGAGCTCCCTCCGGATGTCCGAGCACCTCCTATCTCTAAGGCTGAGCCCAGCCACCCTGTGGAGGAAATTAGCTTCAGCCGCTTCTATCCACAATCTCATTCTTTCGGTCACAACTGACAGATCATGACCACAGGTGAGGATTGGAACGTAGATGGACTGGTTAGTAGAAATCTTTGCCCTCCAGCTCAGCTTCATCTTATAAACAACAGTCCAGCTCAACACCTGTAGTGCTTCCAATGGAACACCAAGCCTCCCGTCCATCTCATACTCCATTTTTCCTGCACACGTGAACAAGACCCCGAGATACTTAGACTCCTTTTCCTGGGGCTCATCCCCAAACCAAACATGACAATCCACTGTTCATGGCCTCAGATTTAGAGGCGCTGACCCTCATCCCAACCTCTACGTACTCGACTACAAACCACCCCAGTGCCTGTTGGAAGTCAAGGACCAAGGAAGCCATCAGAACCATGTCATCTACAAAAAGCAGAGATGCAATTGTATGGGTCCCAAAGCAAACACTCGCATCACCACGGCTGCACCTTGAGATCCTGTCCTTGAAAATCACAAACAGGATTGGGGACAAGGGAGCACCCCTGTGGGATTCCCACATCCACTGGAAAAATGTTTTATTCTGTGCCGGATATACGGACACAGCTCTCATTTTGGTTATACAGGTAATGAATAGCTTGCAGAAACGGCCCAGGTACCCCACATTCCCACAGTACATGGTTGTAGGCCTTCTCTAAGTCCAGAACACATTAAGACTCGATGGGTAAACTCCTCAGCAACCATGCAAGGGAAAAGAGTCTACTTTTCTGCAACCAGGACTAAATCCACATTTTTACTCCTGATTCTGAGGTCCAACAGTCGGTCCTGAGCCCCCTTTTCAGCACCCTGGAATAAACTTTCCAGGCGGTAGCTGAGCAGTGTGATAGCCCTGTGCGTGAGGTTGTCTGTGTATTCATAGTATCTAAATGAGTTTCGGTAAGTTTACATACAATATTAATTTGTTATTTTTTTCCAGTTCATCTATTAGATTTGTTTATTTTTTTTAACCAACGGTAATTTATTTGTCAGTTTGTCATTGCTACTTTGCCTTTTATTCAAATAAAACCCATTTGAATTCAACTCTCATTACGTAAAGAGGGTGAGAGAGAGAGCTGAAGTGGGTTTGCAGTGATACTTAATATATTTGGAGCAGAGACTCAGCCAAAGAAGTCCGCAGAGAGGCGACGTAGAGGGAGGAAGATCAGAAACAAATGCGCAGAAGGTTTGTGTTCTTACTTTTTAATATCATCATCCTTAATCTTCATTAGAGTGGATGATTGGATGATAAAAGAATTACTAATCTCAACTCTCTATATAAACTTTAAAGGGGCAATCCACTGATTTTACACATGATGGTCATATTACTCGTTTTGGTTGGTACCACTCATCCTACAAGTGAACAGTTGTATAATATCTCTTGTGGACCAGGTTTAGGCTTGAAACTAGAAATATTTCATAGACAACATGCATTGTGAAGTGGGGACCAGAGGTTGCATTAGACTTCCTCAACATTTGTTGTTTTGACATAAAGGGTCACAAAAAATCATAATTTATTTCAACCCATCACTTTATTTTTGGACTATTGTAAAGATTGAGATGTAGCCTATTAATTATTTAGCCAATTAATATATTATTTGAGCATAATACTACTTAATATACAGAAAAACTTACAGCTCATGAATTTATAACAGAGACATCGACCACTTTTCAGGTAAACACAGACAATACAGATGATTTTAGTTTCTCCGCAGTGACAGTGCTGCCACCATTGAACCTAAATACTTAAATAAATTAAATTTAACTGAACTTAATTGACCTGCTGTAGCCTCCCCTGAACTTGGTTCACTAAGGTCGATCTACACGTGGTTACTGACGTGTAAATCACTGAGGTTGTGGTGGATTACCATCAGTTTTTGTATCTGTCAAAAGACGGGTAGTGATCAGATCTTCACATCGTTTTCATAAAAATACTGTCAATGATGAAGAATATTCCGTTAATGTGACATCTTGTGAGGACATGAACTTTGAAAGCAGTGGGCATTTAATAGATTGTCTATGTCCAACCTTTGCACAAAGGAGGGCAGTCAAATGTACTTAATAACTATCGATCAATTTTCAAATGATCATGTCTTCCTATTAGAAACACACAATTAAACTGATGTTAAATTTCTGTTAAACAAAATGCATGTTGTTGTCAAAGTTTACAGCTCCGACTTTCTTTAGACCCTTGAATTCAGGTGAGGAGGAACTCAGCAAAACAAGAAGCAGCAGTCGAGGATTGACAGACATGCACTAGAAGTAATCAATGCACTTTCTACATTTAATGTTCATGTCATTCTCTCTTCCAGATATGTCCGTTAACTCTTCCTCCTCCACCAATGACTCCCTTCTTCATCCTAACCTTTCCTCCATCAACTCCTACCTGCCTTCTGGATGCTTCTACTCCAACCCAAGCAACTTTATGTACTTTGCCTATTTCATCACATTCGCCCTCCTCCTCCTCCCTCTCTGTGTCTTCGTCTTCTACGTGGCTCTTCCACGATGGCGACAACAGTGCTCCACCTCCACAGCCGCAATGAGTCACTCAGACAGCTTCACCTACCACATGGTCACCATGGAGCTAGTTGCTGTCTTAGGGTCCGCCCTCTGCTGCTGTGGTATCTGTATGTATCATGAAAATGTATTCAACGCGGGGTACATGCTTTATACCTTCAAGTGGTTTGGAGAGCTATACTTACACACCCTGACTTGTGTGGAGCGCTACCTGGCGGTCGTTCATCCCATCATCTACCTGGGCCTGAGAGGAGAGAGAGGGGTCAGAATCAGAAATATCAGCATTGGGTTTGTTTGGCTGCTTTCCTCTGTAGGAATAAGTCTGATGACTTCAGACGATGTTTCCTTAGTTATGTATTTCTGCGTCTTGATTTTCTGCTTGATCGTTGTGGTTTTCTGCAGCCTGTCTGTCCTCTACGTTCTGATTCGTCCAGGGCCAGGGCAACAGAGTGAGGACAGGCAGAGGGTTGACCAATCAAAGCAGAAGGCCTTCTACACTATTGTGGGCATACTGGTAGTGGTGATTGTGAAGTGTCTTTGGAATCTGGTTTGGTGTGTTTATCATGTCACTGGAAAAGATTTTGAATGTGTGACGCTGGGAACTGGAATCTGGTTAAATCTCCCCTGCAGTCTGTTGTTACCTCTGCTGTTTCTACACAGAGCAGGAAGATTAGCGTGTTGCAAGAACGGCACCAAATGAGGGTATGGATCAGATTCAATTTGCATTCAGTAAAATCCTCTTATGTTTGTTGGATTCCAAGGTTACAAAAATGCTGCCTGAATTTACTTTTAGGCCACAAAACCAACTGACAAAAACCAAATGCTGTCACAGTACTACCTTTTTAAATTTGTGATCGCTTACATGTTAGCAATATATTGACTAAACATCCTGTTGTTGTATGTTGGTCACATACTTTGGAGATAAATATGTAGTATTCTAGCTTCTACATGTTATTGGGCTGTGTATATTAACAAAATAACAAGTCTGAGGTCTAAACCAGAAGTCCCTCCAAAGGCCTCTGTTTTGTATGTTTGCGTCTGGTATTGTGGTGCCCCGATTCCTGTTTGGATAGAGTGTGAGTGCTACATGGCCCTCCAAATGGAGCTTTATGGAGGGTGATGAGAACTCAGTGTATTGTGGTCCTTTTCTTCATAACAAGCGGTACTAGTTTGTTGATGTCTTGGTAGCTATCTAGGTAGCTAGTTAACGTTACAGATTTATTGCTGATTTGTGCATGACAGTCCCGCATTTGGTATATTAAAGTGTTGCACCCCCTTTGATGGCATCAGACACCCAAAATTTAACTTCCAGCAGTGGAGGTGCTGCGGTTGGTACCGCTCCGCTAACATCAGTGAAGACTGGCAGGGTAGGAGTACGGGTTGAAAACGTTAGCCTATATAAAAAACGCTAGTGGTAGTGAAGTAGTGTTCTGCTTTATTTGATTAATTTTACGGAGACAAAGTCTGCAGAAAGGGCATAAAGGGTTTAAAATATGTGCAAGGGAGCCCTCATGTCTTTGACAATGTGACAGTGGGACGGCTCAACGCCATTGCAGACTCAATGGGAAACTTACTTGAAAGTCTGACAGTCTGAGAGTGAGGACATTGAGATTGGGTTTTAGAGTCAAAAAACTTCTTTATAGTTGTCATACTGGGTATGTTTAAACTGAGTTTTCTTTCTAAGCCTTCAAATCTGGTTGTATGTATATATATGTATATATATATATATATATATATATATATATATATATATATATATATATATATATATATATATACAACCAGATTGTATAAACTTTGGTGCGTTTTTGTTGTGTCCTTCTGGTAACTAACTAACCAGCTAACTAAACATGTAATTCTTTTGTCTTTTTGATCAATTTAATTTGGTGTATATCTTCAGGATTAGTTTCCTGTAAAAGCACATCAAATATGTTTTGTGACTTTTGCTTCACTCAATGATCAAACAATTACACAACAACTTGTTCCATTCCAGTGAATGTACATTGTTATATTTAAAAATTTCCTGCATACCATTTGCCTGTTGAGGGATAATACGGAAAGATGCAAAATATAAGCATGTTTAAAATAACTCAACATTGCTCACTGGAACACAAACACAGTAAAGGGCTCTTGATTTGAATACACAACACAGTTTGTCTTCACGTTATTTGAATTCTGTCAACTGTTCATCTAATGGGCCAAGAAAATTGACAAGACATGATAAACACAAACATATGTATGTACAATTTATTATTTATAATATGTTTTATATATATTATTATTATTATTTTATTCCCTGATGTTTTTTCTATCCTTTTGTTTTATACTTGTTACTTGTTTTTATCTTCTTTGTTCTTCTGTTAAGAATTTCATAATCTTGTTATGACAAGTTTTGTGTGCGAATAAAGTTTATTATTACATAATGTCCAGACCCAGCAGGTTCTTACAGCTCCTGACAGCTCATTCATTTTTCATTGTCATGTTGTTTTTATGCAAATAAAGTGTCTGAAAGAGAGAGGTGGAGTGGGGCTGCAACATATGGTCAGTGCAGTATCTACGTGGAGCATATACTGAGGAGTCCACAGAGGGGAGAAACACGGGAACAAAATACTGCCAAGGTAGGTCTTCTTGTTGCTAATAAAGACTGTATCTGTATCTCATTGACAAAATAACTTTATCGACAGTTTTATGCTCCTTGCTGAATGTTAGACACTCAGTGGTATTCCTGAAACCATCCTATGCATAACGTTAAATTTACTTGTTATGATCAACATCACATGTCGTTTGTTGTCGCAGATCTTTGGAGTCAAGCCAACATTATATATTGTCACATATTTCCAGTTGATCTATTTCCATCATTGCCTTTTATCAGCAGGCTATGCTCTTATCAGTCAGTTGTCATTGCCACTTTGCTTTTTATTCAAATAAAACTTATTTGAATTCAATTTCTTTATTGAGTGAGCGACAGCGAGTGGTG
Source organism: Lagodon rhomboides (assembly GCA_039737535.1). Lineage (NCBI taxonomy): Eukaryota > Metazoa > Chordata > Actinopteri > Spariformes > Sparidae > Lagodon > Lagodon rhomboides. The sequence goes on from CM077806.1 coordinate 21,814,088, forward strand.
GAGTCGGGCTGCAATTATGAATGAACTCATAAACAAAACACTCATGAGGTTATTATTACATTTCAATATGATCATCTCCTAAAATTAGAGCATTAGAGCTCTAATGTAAACTGACAGAAAACAATCTGTTTGTTTGTGTTTGCCTACACAGTTGTTTGTATTATACGAACCTTGATGCAAACTGCAGAGTCTGTGATAATTCTCTGTGGCTTCATCTCTATGAGTGACTCTTTTTATATTATATAATAGGTGTGGAGGATACACAGTTGATTTTTGACAAAAACTTAAAGTTGCATCACATTGCATGGAGCAGCAATGGCCAATCTAATCACTAGAATAAATGTCAGCCCAGAACATTTCTGCAAGTTAAAACTGGACGTTTCTTTATGATTTGTTAAGGTTGAATTTTTATTTCTGTCTTGTCACAACGCTGTGAAGATATTCTAGTTTAGGCACAAAAAACACTTGATTAGAGTAAGAAAAACATGGTTTGACTTGCCCAGACTTAAAATACCTGTTTTGACCTCACGGATTTAGATGGTCTGACTTCCTATGTGGAAAAAACGTTGGAAATGTCTGCAACTGTCATTAGAAAACATCTGGAAATGTCTCCAGTCGCCCTAAAATATCCAGTGGTCTGACGCTGCCATCTTCCCCGCCACGTCACATTTAACTGCTAACATAATATCCTGGCAAATTTGCTGGCAACAGAGGGCAGATCCTTCTTTAAACAATAAAGGTTAAGAAAAGATAGATTCCACTCGCATCCACTCCACGACATGGCTGCTGCTCTGAATGAATGCATGGAGGATGGGACAGAACTCCATCATACATGGAGGTTACTGAGACATGACCGGTGGAATCAAGGTGTTAGGTCTGACAGACATGCAACAGATGTCACCTGTGAACTTTCTTGATTGGACTGTCATGTTTTTTTCTCTTACAGATATGTCAACCAACTCGTCCTCCAACGACTCCGTTCTTCATCCTAACCCGTCTTCTGACAGCTCCTCTGTCAGTTCTTACATTACTTGCTACACCTCCAGCCCAGGCTCCGTCATCTTCATCGCATTTAGTGTCACGTATTGCCTCCTCCTCCTCCCTCTTAGTACCTCCATCCTCTACCAGGGTCTTCAGCAATGGTGGAAACAGCTTTCAACCTCCACAGCATCAATGATGAGTCACTCAGACATCTTCACCTACCACATGGTCACCATGGAGCTAATGGCTGTCTCAGGGTACATTATCTTCTGTTTTGGCATCTATCGGGATCATCTCACGACGTGTATGGTGGGGTTCTGTCTTTCTTCCCTCACCTGGTATGGAGAGATGTTCTTTCACAGCCTGACCTGTGTGGAGCGCTACCTGGCCATCATTCATCCCATCATCTACCTGAGTCTGAAAGGAGAGAGAGGGGTCAGAATCAGAAATATCAGCATTGGGTGTGCTTGGCTGCTTTCCATTGGAGAGGCAAGTTTGTTGTTTTATGAAAAAGTTTCCATAGTCATTGATTTTTTCTGGATGGTTTTCTCCTTGGCCATCACCTCCTTCTGCAGCCTCTCTGCTCTCCGTGTTCTGATTCGTCCAGGGCCAGGTGAACAGGGCGGGGACAAGGAGAGAGTTGACCAATCAAAGCAAAGGGCTTTTCTCACCATTGTGGCCATATTGGCAGTGCTAGTGTTGAGGTTTTCTTGGGGTCTGGTTTGGGTTGTTTCTTCTATCATGGCAGAACGTAATGACTGTGTGACAGCTGTGAGTGGAGTCTGGTTTACTTTCCCCAGCAGTCTGGTGTTACCTCTGCTGTTTCTACACAGAGCAGGAAGATTAGCGTGTTGTAGGAGCAACACCGAGTGAGAATAAGGGTTTGACTCAATTTGCATCAAATGACTAAATGACAGATTTCAGATACATGAAAACTTGAAGTGAATAATAGAAAATAAATGTGTACTGAAGAAAAAACTCTGAATTCTGAGTTTAAAGTCAGAAGTTTGAGGAAAAAAAAATAGAACTTTGAGTTTATTACTTTTTAACATCATCATCTCCTAAAATCGTCATTAGAGCGATTAGACGACTGAATTGGACAAAAATGAAATAAAAAAATTAAAAAACTTATCTTGCTTGTTAGTCACTTGCACACAGACGCAACCTGCCGAGTCAGGTGATGATTCTCTGTGGGTTCATCTCCATGAGCGACCCTTTCATATTATTCAGTAGGTACTCATGATGTCATGATCGTGATCAATTGCTAATGGCAAAATATTGATTGGTGCAAGTTAAAATAACTGAAGATCAAGTTCCACCAAATTCAGATAATTCTTTGCAAAGTTTAACACACCGACTGTCTTTATGACCTCAAATTCAGATAAAAAGACTAAAAAACAAAAAGTGGCAAGAGGAGCGGTGGGGGAAGGATTCCTCTTTAATCACTAAATTCAGCGCCACGTTCCGGCCGAGACAAGGCCGCCGGAGCTGATCATGGCTGTTGTGGTCGGTACTCCTGGTTCCAACAGGCGCACAGAAGCATATTTCAGAAGCTCTGTGCTCAGCTCTACTGACGTAGTTTATTTTCGACAGAAGCGTACAGCGCAGGGACGACGTATAGAATCTGGTCAACTTCAAAATAAAACACCCTGCACAGATTCCTCTTCCATACGATAAACTGTGCCTGTCAATCTTTTCCAACATTTGCTCAACACCCTTAAAAACTAAATGGAATCACATCTGTGAGCTATTGTGTTTTAAATTGTTGGCTTTATCTTAGTATTTAATTCATGTGTTTAAAATGTAATCTGATCATGATTTTAATGGTAGTTTTCTGTGTTGTTTTCAAGCTTCAGTGTATTATTATGTTTTTCTGATAACTAAAAATGTTATTCCCACTCTTTTCTCTCTTTATAAGTTATTGTATATATCTCTTATCTAGTTTCACATGCATAAATGATCATTTAGATGCTGTTCATGTATATTGGGACACTGGGACATGGTGAATGATTTGGTATAACCGGGCTGTTTGATATCTCTGAGTGATTAAAGTAACAACCACACTGAAACACTGAAACACAGTTAATGACTCTATTTGATTTGATTACATGCCTGTCTTTTTCTTTACGTATTTAAATTCTGTCAACTGTTCATCTCCTATATATATATTACTGAGAATAGTATACGACAATTCTCAAGTCTCTTTATTTGATCCACTTTTGTGATTTATGATCCTTTTGTTTGATCTGGTTTCTTGCTTTTATCTCCATAATCGTGTTAAGAAAAGTTCTGTATGAATAAAGTTTAATAAAAATTTACCATCACATTATGTGGAGTCCTCACAGGTTCTGTTTATGTGGGTCTGTGCACTCATAGCATATACAGCATGAGTTTGTCCATGGTGGTGACGGTCAATCATAACGCAGGAAACAATAGAGGGAACTACGATATACTTTTCTCCAATCGTGATATGTGCAAGGGGATTCTAGATACAGCAAACAGAGGTTAATGATTAAACAAGTAAAGTTATTGGTTGGAAGAAGGGCTGAAACAATCGAGTATAACTCAATTAAAAAGGAAATGATGTGTTTCATTTCCTTTTTCGTTTCAAGTTGAAATTAAAAGGAAACACAGAGCAGTGTGTCCATGCATCTGACACAACAAGGTAACTTTACATTAGCAATAGCATTTAACGTAAATCGATATAATTGATTTTACTGCAATTTAAGCAATAAAAATGTTTATTTTTTCAAAAAAGGAAACCAAGCTGGAAGTCCCCACTAGAGGCAGCCTTCACATTGCTTGAGACAGGGGAGATGGAGAGAGCACTGACAGCTTAATCATTTGTCATCTTCACGTTGTTCTTATGCAAATAAAACATGTCAGAATTTGAATGTATATATGGAGAGACAGAGGTGGAGTGGGCTGTAATATCTGGTCAGTACAGTATGTGCTTTGAGCTTATACTAGGACACAGGAGTCCACAGAGGGGAGACGCAGAGGGAGCAGGATCAGAAACAATCACAGACAAGGTTGGTGTTCTTATTGCTTTTTAATATCTACAACAGTGTCGATGACCTAAATGGACAGAAAACAAATTTTAATGCACTTTTATTGTTCCTATTTCATATATTATACACTCAGGGGTTTTTCTACAGACTTATTCTTACACAGTGAAACAGTTTATACCATCAGGGTCAGCTTGAGACTGAAAACATGCATTGAGAAAATGCAGGTGTGGAGTCAGAGTGGTGGGGATTTAACTGGCAAGTGACCTCTATTAAAACAATGTGTTTCGGCTATTCTTTGGGAGGATTCATCGATTTTGAACTTTGACCAAAAGTCAGGATACCTTGGCGTCCTCTTTATTTTAAATCTGTCTAAATCAAATCACATCAGTTTTAGTTACATAGTCCAAAATCACAATCACATTGCCTCAGTGGGCTTTACACTCTGTACAATTAACGACCCTCTGTCCTCAGAGGAAAAACTTGCAACACTTAAAAAAAGTCCCCTAACTTTCCGGAAGTGCAAAACTAATTATGTTAATATGTTGATTAGTTTTGGAGCAACACAACAAGCTGTAAAAACAACATTTAGAAATTACAAAATGATAATTCATACATAAGTAGATGTAAGATGTAAGCAATTTTAACGTTCATTGGGGCCCGAGCACGATTTGTGACAAAGCCCCATTGGAATTGACCTGATTATTATTTATGCAAATAAATTGCTATTTTCAGGGCTGCAACAGGCTCAAACACTCATGAAACTTTGCACATAATTCAATCGTGGTGGTAATCTACATATTTTATGGGCAAAACAGCTCACTAGCACCCCCTACAAGACCACTCATGGCACTACTTTCAACAACATGTATGAAATTTGGTACAAATGTCTATCAACTCGGCCATTTGGAATTATGTGCTAATACACTAATTGCACGTGTTGTACTCAAACAAACTTGTCCAACAGCTTTAATTTTGTCAGGGCAATCTTAGGACCATTGTTATGACGATTTATTAAACACTTGAGTTTTCGTCGAAGGGCGTGGCAGTGGCTGCGCACCAAATATCACTGATTCACCAGTGAACAGGAAGTCGCTGTAACTCAGTTGTACATGGTTGAATCTGCACCACATTTGACATATTTAATATGAATCCCAGCCTGAACACATCAAATGCTAATATTCAGGTTTTTAAAGGGTGAGGTCCTCCTCCTGGCCAAGATTTCACATTCGATCATGTAGAACCATACCACTTCTACATGCAAATTAGGAGGTGCAGTCATTGCACACTAAGCCTTTCTCTGACAGTGATTCTGTCATTCACATAAAAATGTCATGATGGTGTCTTGTCTTGATATATATTGATCTAATGTGTAATTACTGAGTGTTTTCATGCGCCTGATTGTCACACAGTGTCCAAAACACATGACATTTCAGAGGCATTTCGAATGGTTGAAGTCCGGCACTTTATAAATGCTTGTATTTTTAATTTTGAGTTGTTTTTCTGTCCATTTTGTAAATCTAACTTGCACATTTTTCTGTCTTTTCAGCTTGATTTTGCTTCCCAGGTCCTCCTGTATGTCTGGCTCCTCAGCTGCTTCATGTTAACCAGTTTGACCTCTTGAGCAGGTAGTGTGCAATCATTTCTGCATAATGCTTCTTGGAATTTTTTGATTTTATCATTTTGGTAAATGAATGAATGAATGAATGAATGAATGAATGAATGAATGAATGAATGTTTAAGGGAAATTGCCCATCCACATGTAGAACACCAAGTAAACATTCAGATGGGATTCAAAGGGATGGGCCTACTTTAAAGCAACATTATGAAATAATTGATCATTTTGATTTTCAGCCAGATTGTGCAAACTGAACATTTTATTTCCTCATGTCTTTTTCTTTTCCAGATATGTCAGTAAACTCTTCCTCCTCCTCCAGTGAGTCCCTTCTTCATCATAACCTTTCCGCCATCAACTTCGTTACTTTTGAAATGCATTGCATCACCACCAACCCAAGCTCCTTAATCTACCTCTCACTCTGCATCACAAGCATCATCCTCCTCCTCCCACTCTGTATCTTTGTCCTCTACCTGGGTCTCCAACGGTGGCGGAAACAGCACTCCACCTCCACAGCAGCGATGACGAGTCACTCAGACAGCTTCACCTACCACATGGTTATCATGGAACTGTTTGGTGTCGTAGGATACGTCCTTTGCTGCTGGGGTATACATGGGGCGAATAGCAATATAATATTGGTAGCACTCCATTTTTGGACCTTCATTTGGTTTGGAGAGACATTCTTTCACAACCTGACCTGTGTTGAGCACTACCTGGCTGTCGTACATCCCATCATCTACCTGGGCCTGAAAGGAGAGAGAGGGGTCAGAATCAGAAATATCAGCATTGGGTGTGCCTGGCTGCTTTCCTTTGGAGGAACTAGCATGTTTACTTTTGAAGACGTCTCCTTAGCTGTGATCTTCTGCATCTTGATTTTCTCCTTGATCGTTTCAACCTTCTGCAGCCTCTCTGTTCTTCGCGTGTTGCTTCGTCCAGGGCCAGGTGAACAGGGCACAGACAGGGAGAGGGTTGACCAATCAAAGATGAGGGCTTTCTACACTATTGTGGCCATACTGGGGGTGTTCCTTTTGAGGTTTGCCTGGTGTCTGATTTGGATTGCTGTTAATGTCTCAAAAGAAAGTGGTGCTTGTGTAGTGATAGCTGTTGGAGTCTGGTTTTACTTTCCAAGCTGTCTGGTTTTACCTCTCCTGTTTCTGCAAAAAGCGGGAACATTAGCATGTTGCAAGAACGAAGCTAAATGAGGATAAGGACTAGATTTGATTTGAATTAAGTGGAATCATTTAGATACAGTGATATTGCAGGATGATGACAAGATAACAATAACCAGCGTTCAGAGAGTATACGCTACAGATAGCTTACTTAAACCAAACACTTTTAATTAACTTTAAGAAATTAAAGTATAAATCATTCGACAGTGTAGCCTATTAGACATTTAATATGTAAGAACTCAATTAAAATGTAAAAATGACAAGACTTAAGCTAGCGGTGCAATTCATTCCATTGTCTCTACTTACCCTTAAACTAACATGAATAACACTTTAAAACAGTCACACACCAAATATCGCACCAAACAGAAAAAAAACTTGACTGTGCATGTAAGCTCCTGTCTATGTGCTGGAATTCAGGTCAACTCTCACTGAAGTCAGCACATGGTACATTTCCCCTCCAGCTCCAGTCAGCAGTCAACAATACAGAACACAAACACTCGACAATGGAGTTCACCTCCGCGGATCACTGCTGCAGTCACGTTGATAAACAGGAGTGAAGATAAATCAACTTTAAATCCTAAAAGTTAAAAAGTAATCTCTGAGCCCTCCTCCCATCTGTTAATGGCTCAGGGACGGATCATAGCAGCATCAGATGTGATCCCGGGTGTTATTTCTCTAAGGAAAAACATTACGGCAAGTAACCCAAAGGGTAACTCGAGATCATAACTCTATTACAAAAGGATTCTTGAAATTTTCAGCCCTTTTGACGATTCTTGAGCCACGCCCAAGAAGTTTTTCTCAAAAAACATAAAAAGGTATGGAGTAACATTACGGTGACTAATGAGAGTAACTCTTTATCATAACTCTCGAACAAAAACACCTAGAGATGTGAAATGTTCCGCAAGTTTGATTCTTTAGCCACACCCACACACCAAAGTTCATGCCCTAATGACCTTCCAAGGAGAAGTTGTTCCCAAAGAAAAAAACACAAAAAGTTATGGGGTAACATTACAGCAAGTAACAGGGGGGTAACTCCATATCAAAACTCTGGAATGAAAACACCCAGAGATGTGAAATTTTCAGCAAATTTGACAATTCCTTAGCCACTCGAATACACCAAAGTTCATGCCTCTATGACCTTCGTTTTTGAAGTTATTCCCCAAAAACATAAAAAGTAATGAGGTAACATCACCGCAAGTAACCCAGGGGTAACTCAGTATCATTACTGTAGAACAAAACACCAAGAGATCTGACATTTTCAGCAAGTTTGATGATCCTTTAGACACGTCTACAACACAAAATCCACATCCCTACAACCTTCCCTTTAGAGGGTTTCCAAGAAACAAGTAACCCTCGATTTAAAAACACCCAGAGATGTTCAGTTAGATTGATGATTCCTTTGCCACACCCACGCACCAAATATTTCACCCCCACAACATTCCTAGAGGAAGTTATTCCAAAAAAAAAAGTTATGGGCCCCAGGGATAACTTAATATAACTGTGGAGTGAAAACAACTAAAGATGTGAAATTTTCAGCAAGTTTGATGTTTTTTTCATCAAATGGATCAATAAAATAAACTGAAGTTAAAACTAACATCAAAGCATTTTCAATGTTTGAATTACTAGTTTTACGACATATCTGTTTAAAATTTGTTGAGCTAATGTAGCTGCACACAAATGGCATGCAATGGTTTGTATGTAATAATAATACAATGTTATAACTTCCGTTGCAAAATGTCAATTAAATGTCCTTGATTCTTTGATACTGATACTTGATACAATAAATGTTGTAGGATATTAACTATATTAATATTGTTGATGCAGAGAAGGTCTGTTGGATGTTGCTGTTTGATGCTAGTTCACAGTTTTGTTCTGTGTTTAAGATCATTTCATTGTTTCCTGTTTCTTGATTTTATCTCCTGTTTTCTGGAAATGCCTTTGTAATCTTGTTCAGTAACGTTCTACATTGAGTTTGATGAAATTTACTATTGCATGATGGGCAGTCCTCACAGGTTCTGTGTGTCTGTGTGTATTCATAGCATTTACAGGATGATGTATATATGTTTGTCTATGGAGGTTTTCATAAAGTCATTTACATATAGCTCTGGACAGCTTCTTAATTTGTCATGATAATGTTGTTTTTATGCAAATAAATGTCCCAGTCAGTCCAGTATATACCTGGACATATACTCAGGCACAGCAGTCGACAGACGGGGGAAACTGGGAGGAAGATCAGACACAAACACTGGTGAGTTTGGTCTTTGTATGACAGAAAACTTGATTGTCACATGTGCTTGTCATCTTATTGAATGTATGATATGTATAATGACAACACAGTATACATTTTAATGGAAAAGGGTTATTTAATGAACGTATTTTCTGATTTAACAAACATCTGTTAAGGTAGTAAAAAGATGTCAACTTACCATTCTTCTTTTATTATTTAACATTTATACTACAAATATTGTACATTTTGTAGCAATGTGAGGATAGACTTAAGGACGCACTTTCATGAAAGCTAAAAGAGATTTTGTAATTTTGCAACTGCAGTTGGTGGAGTGTGACTTACGGGGAAGCGTCACACACTTCCTTCTCACTTGAAGAAGTTACATGATGCAGTAGCTGGCTGTTATGAATGGGAATGACAGACGCACCATTCTCTTTAATATGAATCAGTGTACAGTTAAAATGATATTGAAGCTGTTATTTTGAAATGAAACAGTTTATGTACTTTAATCTCAACATTAGTGAAGTCAAATCATTTGTTACATTACACAACTGTGTTTTGGAGATCTTTTATGACAATGTCAATATCAATGAAATATGATATGTCTTTTTCTCTTCCAGATATGGCTGTCAACTCCTCCTCCTCCTTTTCCTCCTCCTCCTTATCCTCCAGTTACTCCCTTCTTCATTCTAATCATTCCTCCACCAACTCCTTCTTCCCTTTTGATGTGAATTGCCTCGCCACTGGACCGAGCCCCTTCATCTTCACCACCTTCTTCATCATAGACGTCCTCTTCCTCCTCCCTCTCTGCATCCTCGTCCTCTACCTGGGTCTCCAACAATGGAGGCGACAGCGCTCCACCTCCACAGCAGCGATGATGAGTCACTCAGACAGCTTCACCTACCACATGGTCACCATGGAGCTAATTGCTGTCTCAGGGTTCCTTGTCTGCTCTTGTGGTATCAATATGGATAATGGCGATTTAATATTGGTGGGGCTCTGTCTTTGGTCCTTCATCTGGTTTGGACAGACGTTCTTTAACAACCTGACCTGTGTGGAGCGCTACCTGGCTGTCGTTCATCCCATCATCTACCTGAGTCTGAAAGGAGAGAGAGGAGTCAGAATCAGAAATATCAGCATTGGGTGTGTTTGGCTGCTTTCCATTGGAGGACCAAGTACGATGATTTCAGGCGTCTACTTTATTGTGTGTTTCTGCCTCTTAATTTTCTCCTTGATCGTTATGATTTTCTGCAGCGTCTCTGTTTTGTGCGTCCTGATTCGTCCAGGGCCAGGTGAACAGGGTGGGGGCAGGCAGCAGGTTGACAAATCAAGGCAGAGGGCTTTCTACACCATATTGGCCATACTGGGTGTGCTGGTGATAAGGTGTATCTGGAATCTAATTTGGCTAATTTTTAAGTTGTCCGGAGAAAGTGTGAACTGTGTGGTGGTAGTGTGTGGCGCCTGGGTAAATCTCCCCTGCAGTCTGGTGTTACCTCTGCTGTTTCTACACAGAGCAGGAAGATTAGTGTGTTGCAAGAAAAACACCAAATGAGGGTAAGGATCAGATTAAAACTGAATAACATGGAATCACTTCAGATTAAATCTAGGGTTGAGCAAGTACCATTTTCGGCTATCATCCAAAACAAGATAAGTCAATATGAATGAAAATCCTCATTTGGTAGATTATTGAAGTTTATTCCTTAAAGTTTGTGAAAATTTTCTTTCTTTTACTTTTGTGAAAAAGACTGACCAAAAGCTCACTTCTGAGGCTGTGAATAGTTTTCCATCATAAATAAAGCAGCTTTACCTATTTCTTCTTAATTAACATAAAAAGGTATGGAGTAACATTATGGCAAGGACTGGGGGTATCTCAATATTATAACGCTGGAACTTCAAGGTGTGTCATTTTCAGCAAGTTTGTTGATTCTTTAGCCACGCCCCCACAACAAAATTCACGCCCCTACAACCTTGCTTTTGGAAGGTATACTCAAAAAATCCATCAAGCTATGGGGTGAAAATTCGGCTAACTGTGAAGGGAAAAAAATTGAAGAGGTGAAATTTTCTGTTTGAAACTGTTTAAAATTTGTTGAGATAATGTAGCTGCACACAAACGGCATGCAATGGTTTGTATGTGATAATAATACAATTCAATAACAGCCAATCTTTGGTTGTTAAATGTCAAATAATTGTCCTTGTGTCTTTGATACTGATACTCTTAGGATACTATAACTGTTGTAGGATATTAACTATATTAATATTGTTGATGCAGAGAAGGTCTGTTGGATGTTGCTGTTTGATGCTAGTTCACAGTTTTGTTCTGTGTTTAAGATCCTTTTGTTGTTTCCTGTTTCTTGATTTTATCTCCTGTTTTTTTTTTTTTTTTTTTTGTCTTCAAATGACTTTATAATCTTGTTAAGTAACGTTCCTCGTTAAGTTTGATTAAATTTACTATTGCATGATGGGCAGTCCTCACAGGTTCTCTGTGTGTGTCTGTGTGTATTCATAGCATTTACAGGATGATGTGTATATGTTTGTCTATGGAAGTTTACATAAACTCATTTATGTATGTACTATAGCTCCGGACAGCTTCTTAATTTGTCATGGTAATGTTGTTTTTATGCAAATAAATGTCCCAGTCAGTCCAGTATATACCTGGACATATACTCAGGCACAGCAGTCGACAGACGGGAGTAACTGGGAGGAAGATCAGACACAAACACTGGTGAGTTTGGTCTTTGTATGACAGAAAACTTTACTGTCACATGTGCTTGTCATGGTATTGAATGTATGATATGTATAATGACAACACAGTATTCATTTTAATGGAAAAGGTTATTTAATGAATGTGTTTTCTAATTTAACAAACATCTGTTAAGGTAGTAAAAAGATATCAACTTAACATTCTTCTTTTATTATCTAACATTTGTGTTATCAAATATTGGACATTTTGTAGCAATGTGAGGATAGACTTAAGGACGCACTTTCATGAAAGCTAAAAGAGATTTTGTAATTTTGCAACTGCAGTTGGTGGAGTGTGACTTACGGGGAAGCGTCACACACTTCCTACTCACTTGAAGAAGTTACATGATGCAGTAGCTGGCTGTTATGAATGGGAATGACAGACGCACCATTCTCTTTAATATGAATCAGTGTACAGTTAAAATGATATTGAAGCTGTTATTTTGAAATGAAACAGTTTATGTACTTTAATCTCAGCATTAGTGAAGTCAAATCATTTGTTACATTACACAACTGTGTTTTGGAGATCTTTTATGACTATTTCAATATCAATGAAATATGATATGTCTTTTTCTCTTCCAGATATGGCTGTCAACTCCTCCTCCTCCTCCTCGTCCTCCAGTGACTCCCTTCTTCATTCTAACCTTTCCTCCACCAACTCCTTCTTCCCTTTTGATGTGTATTGCCTCACCACTGGACCGAGCCCCTTCATCTTCACCACCTTCTTCATCATAGACGTCCTCCTCCTCCTCCCTCTCTGCATCCTCGTCCTCTACCTGGGTCTCCAACGATGGAGGCAACAGCGCTCCACCTCCACAGCAGCGATGATGAGTCATTCAGACAGCTTCACCTACCACATGGTCACCATGGAGCTAATTGCTACCTCAGGGTTCCTCATCTCCTCTTGTGGTATCAATATGGGTCATACCGATTTAATAATGGTGGGGATCTTTTTTTGGTCCTTCATCTGGTTTGGACAGACGTTCTTTCACAACCTGACCTGTGTGGAGCGCTACCTGGCTGTCGTTCATCCCATCATCTACCTGAGTCTGAAAGGAGAGAGAGGAGTCAGAATCAGAAATATCAGCATTGGGTGTGTTTGGCTGCTTTCCATTGGAGCAACAAGTCTGATGACTTCAGATATGTACTATATTGTGTGTTTCTGCCTCTTAATTTTCTCCTTGATCGTTATGTTTTTCTGCAGTGTCTCTGTTTTGTACGTCCTGATTCGTCCAGGGCCAGGTGAACAGGGTGGGGGCAGGCAGCAGGTTGACAAATCAAAGCAGAGGGCTTTCTACACCATATTGGCCATACTGGGGGTGCTGGTGATTAGGTGTATCTGGAATCTGTTTTGGCTCATTCTTAATCTGTCCGGAGTAAGTGTGAACTGTGTGGTGATGGTGTGTGGTGCCTGGGTAAATCTCCCCTGCAGTCTGGTGTTACCTCTGCTGTTTCTACACAGAGCAGGAAGATTAGTGTGTTGCAAGAACAACACCGAATGATGACAAGGATCAGATGAAAATGGGGAGATGAATACGAATATGGAGAATAATAGAAAAATCTACTATAATTTTGTGAGATGATGATGAGATAACAAGAACTAGGGTTGAGCGAGCACTCTGCTCAAATGATATCGGATACAGATAATGACCATTTTCGGGTACCATCCAAATGTGTGAAATCATTCGTATATAAGTTCGTTGATGTATATTTACATGCATGCATTTAGGTACATTAGAATTGGTTGAATATTCCAGTTGGTCTGTTTTGGTTGTTAAAGCTGCAGTCTGGAGTTTTGAGAAAAAAGTGGACTTAGCCAGAACATTTGAATGATACAGCTCCCAGGTCAGTCCTTCTTCCTCTCTGCTGCGCTGCAGCCCTGCCTTTAAAGCCCCTCCCACAGAGGAGCTTGCCCTGCACGAGCAGGCTTGTAACCACGGTAACAGAGGACGCCAGATAACCAAGATGGCACATTCAAAATAACAACAACAAAATAAGCCCTGATGGTTCTATTTCTGATCAATACAACTAAAGTACAATGGCGAGTGCTTCATGACGATCACTGTAGATATCCCGAGTAAAAAACTACATTCCTTACCTGCCTTTCTGAAGCATGAGCAACGTTATTTCTCTAAACCAATTCAACCACTTCAGAGCGTACTGAACACAAACTAACGTTATAACTGCCCGGTCACTTGAAAGACACTTTTGCAAATCAGTATCCATAAAGACAAAACTAAACACCGGAGTTAGCGTACAAGCTAACAAGCTAGATTTACCAACAAGCTACGTAGCTCGACTGCAACATCGTATGGCGATATGCGCTATTGCGAGTATTACTGTAACTACTGTAACTGACAATGGTTGGACATTTTTCGACTTTGTTGTTGTTGTCTGTTCTCCGCCATTGTTAACAGTTTGGGCTTGAACGTATCTGACCAGGTGAGAGGAGGCGCTGTGCGGGGGAGGGGGGCTGCAGCAGCGTATGCACGAGCATGATTGACACCTCTCAGACACTCCCCTTGGCTCTGATTGGTTGTGTTGATTCAAGAGCGGTGGATTCTTGCAATCAGATTACAGCCGCTGGGTGGAGTCACAGACAGCTGACCTGTATCTTATTCTACTGTCAGATCATGATGACAATTTTAGCAAATATAACAAAAAAATAGTTACAGACTGCAACTTTAATATCTATCAATAGGTTATACATTTGTCGGCCAATTTGTCATTGCAACTTTGCTTTTTATTCAAATAAAACATAACGCCTTTTAGAGTAGCTCCTGCCTGCTTATTCATTTGTCACTGTCAGGTTGTTTTTATGCAAATACAAGTCAGAATTTGAATTTAACTTATATATATAGAGAGAGAAGAGGAGTGAAGTGGGGCTGCAATATACAATCAGAGGGGAGAAACTGGGAGGAAACAAACAAAGATGAAGTTGGTATTCTTATTGTTTATAACTCATATAACTATCAGTTAAAAAATAACTTTATCATACTTAATCCACAGTTTTACATTCCTTCCTGTATGTTAGAAACTCAGTGGTTTTCCTCAAACCTCAGAGTGGCACTCCACTGATCTTACACTGAAAACATGAAATATAAAGCAGGGGTATGCATTTATGTAGTTATATATTGTTAAATATATTTGTTTCTGTCTTTTTATCAGTAGGTTATGCATTTGTCAGTCGGTTTGTCACTTATTCAAATCAAACTTATTTGAATCCAACTCTCTTTATCGAGTGAGAGACAGAGAGGTGGAGCGAGGCTGCATCAATCAACCATTATACAATATTGGTAGCAGATACTCTCAGAGCAGAAAGGCACAATGGTATGCATTTTATAATAATACAATGTAATAACAGTAAAGCTTTTGTTGTAAACTGGCAAATAAATGTTCTTGAGTCTTTGATACAGATACTTGTAGGATACTATAACTGTTGTAGGATATTAGCTATATTAATATTGTTGATGCAGAGAAGGTGTGTTTGATGTTGCTGTATGATGCTAGTTCACAGTTTCACCTTCAGTTATCCACTTTTGTTTTGTTGTTTCCTGTTTCTTGATGTTATCTCCTGTTTTCTTTTTTTTAAATCTTTTTACTGCAAATTACTTTATGATCTTGTTAAGAAACGTTCTATGTGAAGTTTAATAAAATGTACTATTACATGATTTTGTGTGTGTGTGTGTGTGTGTGTGCTCTTGTTTTCATGACAAATCAGGACATTTTTTATGATAACACACCTACACTATCAGGACACTCGGAAAAATGAGGACATTTTTGACATCCTCATTTTTCTGAGCTCTCTACAGTGTTCTAGACCCCTCCAACATGCTCCTAGACCAAAAATCTCCAATGTCCTGAAACATCACAATTTTAAGAAATTAAATGTGTAAGTGTGTTTAGCATTTTTGCTCATTTTCGATTTGCCAACTAGTGGTCAGTTTTGGAACTTAACACACTTTTAACACACTTTCAGTGACGTCACTCTGCCGGTCCTCATATGTCACTTTGTTCAGACACACTAACACATTTGAAGCATTACTGCAATATACATATTCCATACAATTAGAGTCAAATAATAATAATAATAATAATTCTCATCAACATCTGGGTCTGAAATCACTTATGTGTGTGTGTGTGTGTGTGTGTGTATTCACAGCATATACATAATGATGTATATATGTTTGTCTGGTTCAGCAACAGACTGATTCGACCCCGCTGCCTAAAGGACGGCACAGGAAATCATTCCTATGCGGTGCCATCAGGCTTCATAATGCTCACTCAAAAACACAGATAGAACTTTTTCGATTTAAATAATTGTTAATGTAAATTAAACTGCACCTTATCCTCTCGCACCTTGTGTTCCACTTACCTTTACTCCTCAATACCTCGGCATTGTATTTTATTTACCTCAGTGTTTTATTTTATTTCGTAAAAAATCTATCTAGTCTATGGAAGTTTTCAAATACTCATTTACGTATGTACTATAGCCCCGGACAGCTTCTTCATTTGTCATGGTAATGTTGTTTTTATGCAAATAAATGTCCCAGTCAGTCCAGTATATACCTGGACATATACTCAGGCACAGCAGTCGACAGACGGGAGAAACTCGGAGGAAGATCAGAAACAAACACTGGTGAGTTTGGTCTTTGAAGAAGTTACATGATGCAGGAACTGGCTGTTATGAATGGGAATGACAGACACAGCATTCTCTTTAATATGAATCAGTGTACAGTTAAAATGATATTGAAGCTGTTATCTTTAAATTAAATAGTTTATATACTTTAATCTCAGCATTAGTGAAGTCAAATCATTTGTTACATTACACAGATTTGTTTTGGGGAACCTTTATTACTTCATTTCAATACCAATGATTTATGATATGTCTTTTTCTCTTCCAGATATGTCCATCAACTCCTCCTCCTCCTTTTCCTCCTCCTCCTTATCCTCCAGTGACTCCCTTCTTCATTCTAACCTTTCCTCCACCAACTCCTTCCTCCCTTTTGATGTGTATTGCCTCACCACTGGACCGAGCCCCTTCATCTTCACCACCTTCTTCATCATAGACGTCCTCCTCCTCCTCCCTCTCTGCATCCTCGTCCTCTATCTGGGTCTCCAACGATGGAGGCAACAGCGCTCCACCTCCACAGCAGCGATGATGAGTCACTCAGACAGCTTCACCTACCACATGGTCACCATGGAGCTAATTGCTACCTCAGGGTTCCTCGTCTGCTCTTGTGGTAGCCATACGGGTCATGCCGATTTAATATCGGTGGGGTTCTATCTTTGGTCCTTCATCTGGTGTGGACAGACGTTCTTTCACAACCTGACCTGTGTGGAGCGCTACCTGGCTGTCGTTCATCCCATCATCTACCTGAGTCTGAAAGGAGAGAGAGGGGTCAGAATCAGAAATATCAGCATTGGGTGTGTTTGGCTGCTTTCCATTGGAGGAACAAGTACGATGACTTCAGACGTCTTCTATATTGTGTGTTTCTGCCTCTTAATTTTCTCCTTGATTGTTATGATGTTCTGCAGCGTCTCTGTTTTGTGCGTCCTGATTCGTCCAGGGCCAGGTGAACAGGGTGGGGGCAGGCAGCAGGTTGACAAATCAAAGCAGAGGGCTTTCTACACCATATTGGCCATACTGGGGGTGCTGGTGATTAGGTGTATCTGGAATCTGTTTTGGCTCATTATCAATCTGTCCGGAGTAAGTGTGAACTGTGTGGTGATGGTGTGTGGCGTCTGGGTAAATCTCCCCTGCAGTCTGGTGTTACCTCTGCTGTTTCTACACAGAGCAGGAAGATTAGTGTGTTGCAAGAACAATTCCGAATGATGGTATGGATCAGATTAAATTTGAATGTGGAGATGAATACAAATATGGAGAATAATAAACAAAAATCGACTATTATTTTGTGAGATGATGATGAGATAACAAGAACTAGGGACGAGAACTCTGCTAAAATGATATCGAATACAGATAATGACCATTTATGGATATCAGTCAAATAAGATGTGTCAATATGAATGAAGATCCTCATTGGGGAGCTTATTGAAGTTTATTTATTCAAGTATATTTTACTTTCGTGATCAAAAACGTTGACTTGAAGCTCAATTCTGAGGCTGCTCTGTAAATAGTTATCCTGTCAGCAAGTTCACCAAACAATACAAACTAGGTGTACAGTCATTACATTGTTAGAAAACCTAGATTCTCGTGCTTCGGTTCATGCAAACCATTTAAATATAAAACCACATCAGGCGGGTACAACCATAAACAAACAAACCAACTACCCTACAAACAAGAGTGTACGAATTCTGGGCAACTCACAAATGGAGCTTCTGGGTGTTTCAGGAGTTTATGACACTCCAATAAAAGCTGTCTTCTGTTCTTCCCAAATGTCCAGTAGGTCCATTTTAGTCATATATTTAATCCAAAACAAAGTTTCCCATGCATAAATGGCGACGAAATCAGGGGCCAACCTCCGAACTATTGCTTGACACCTCATTTGAACAGCCAACGAGGGATTTAATAGACAAGAGACCCACTCCTTGTTCCATCCCCTCTCAGTTAGGGTTAGGGTTAGAGTTAGGGTTTGACCCTAGAGACACTAGGGTCTCCCGATAAATGACGCATCATGTAGCCAATGAAAATCTTTGAATATTAAAATTGAAAGTTTTAATGCTTTAAGTTTGGAAATTGTGCAATTTTATGTCATTTTATGCAATTTTTTCTTCATATAGTCTGTTGAGGTCACAAAAATATGTCATAAAATGTAATTAAGAAATGACCTTGATTCCATGATGCGGAGTCCTGTAGGACACCAGTACTATTGTTGTATACTGTGTGTGTGAAATCATAGTATGTTAGTTTGTTGATGTATATTTACATGCATGCATTTATGTATATTCTACTGTGTGGAATATTCCAGTTGATCTGTTTTGGTGGTTAATATCTATCAATAGGTTATGCATTTGTCTGTCATTTTGTCATTGCCACTTGCCTTTATTCAAATAAAGCATAATGCCTTTGAGAGCAGCTGCTGCCTGATTATTTATTTGTCACTGCCAGGTTGTTTTTATGCAAATACAAGTGAAAATTTGAATTTAACTTCTATATGTATAGAGAGAGGGGGGGTGAAGTGGGGCTGCAATATACAATCAGAGGGAGGAAACAAACACAGACGAGGTTGGTCCTCTTCTTGTTTATGCATATAACAAGATCGATGACAAAAGAACTTAATCATACTTTATCAACACTTTGACAGTCCTTCCTGTAGCCTTAAACTCAGTGGTTTTCCTCAAACCTCAGAGCGGCACTTCACTGATCTTACACTGAAAACATGCACTGTAAAGCAGAGGTATGCATTTATGTGAATTATATATTGTTAAATATATTTGTTTCTGTCTTTTTATCAGTAGGTTATGCATTTGTCAGTCGGTTTGTCACTTATTCAAATCAAACTTATTTGAATCCAACTCTCTTTATCGAGTGAGAGACAGAGAGGTGGAGCAGGGCTTCATTAATCAACCATTATACAATATTGGTAGCAGATACTCAGAGCAGAAAGGCACAGGAGTCCAGAGAGAGGAGACGCAGACAGAGCGGGATCAGAAACAAATTCTCAAGGTTAGTGTTAATAATACATTTTAATATTACATCCCCTAAAATCTACAATAGTGCACTTGACTGAAAATGGACAAACTTCATCTCACTGTTTAAAAACTGCACAACTGTTGATTTTATTTTCATTCCCATTATACAGTAGATACTCTTTTCATCTGTTGTTAATGTCAATGTATATGTGCAGCTTGTATAACTTAAATGTTGCATGTAGCGCATGCGTCAATGAATACTTTAATTGAAAGGCTTTAAGATCCAGTTTCAACCAAATTTAGATCGTTCTTTGCAAGAATAAAACTCTCACTATCTCCAGGACCTCAAATTCAGATAAGGGAAAAATAAATCTATACTAACATAATCTATACATTTTCCATATTTGTCATGTCTTTTTCTCTCCTAGATATGTCAGCCAACTCTTCCTCCGCCGCCAATGACTCCCTTCTTCTTCCTGACATTTCCTCCATCAACTCCTTTGCCCCTCCTCTGGTGCATTGCTTGATCTCCAGACCAGGTTCCTTCATCTTCCTCACATTCAGCATAACAAACACCCTCCTCCTCCTCCCTCTCTGCATTCTCGTCCTCTACCTGGGTCTGCAACGATGGCGACAACAGCGCTCCACCTCCACAGCAGCGACGATGAGTCACTCAGACAGCTTCACCTACCACATGGTCACCATGGAGCTAGTTGGTGCCTTTGGTTGCATCCTCTGTTGCTGTGGCATCTACAAGGTGCATGGCCTTATAACTTTTGTAGGGTACTGTCTTTCTACCTTCACCTGGTATGGAGAGATGTTCTTTCACAGCCTGACCTGCGTGGAGTGCTACCTGGCGGTGGTTCATCCCATCATCTATCTGAATCTGAAAGGAGAGAGAGGGGTCAGAATCAGAAATATCAGCATTGGGTGTGCTTGGTTGTTTTCCTTTGGAGGAACGGCTCTAATGAGTTTGGATACAGACTCATCATTTGTTAATTTCTGCTTCTGTATTTTCTCCTTGATCATCATCTCTTTCTGCAGCCTCTCTGTCCTCTGTGTTCTGATTCGTCCAGGGCCAGGTGAACAGGGTGGGGGCAGGGAGAGGGTTGACCAATCAAAGCGGAGGGCTTTCTACACCATTTTGGCCATGTTGGGAGTGCTGTTGCTCAGTTCGGTTTGGAGCCTGGTTTGGCTTGTTCTTCATAGCACCAGACAAAGTAGCGATTGTGTGATGCTGGTGACTGATTTCTGGTTTAATCTCCCGTGCAGTCTGGTGTTACCTCTGCTGTTTCTACACCGGGCAGGAAGATTAGCATGTTGCAAGAAAAACACCAAATGAGGATAAGGATTTTAGATGCAAAATAACTGAAAAACAAACTGACAGGCACGCAATCCTGTCAAATTACCATCTTGTTCATTTATCATAACTAACATTTAGGCAATTGATTGTCTGTTTAAACATCCTCGTTGTGGTGTCCACCAACCCCTGAGAAAAACATGCGGCTCTTCAGCTTCTAGATGTTAAAAAAGAAATGCTGTAAAACCAAAACAAAAGCTGAAAGAGGCTTAAAGGCGGGGCAGATTCATCATTGTCAAAGATATACTATGTAACATTTCTGCATTTAATGTTTAAACGTGGCTCGATCCTTGTAATGTCTTTTGTTGAGTTGTGTTCCCACATAATCCCAAATGTTTCCAACAAAGTTGAAACTAGAGAAGTTTACTCGAGGTAATGGTGTGTTACATTTTGTTGTGTGTTGCTGTAACTTCCAGGGGAGACTATGGAAGAAAGTCAGTGGAGAGTAAACTTAGCACAAATAAAACTTGAACATCTGAGCATGAGTCACGTCAGAATTTCATCAGTAATGGCACTTGATCAATGGTGGGTTTGAATTCAGGTCAATCACTTAACTCAGCACTCACCACAGACTCTGGTTCTCTCTCTCCTCTCTGTAACACTTTGTTCATAAAGTTAAGTACATTTCCCCTCCAGCTCCAGTCAACATTACAGAACGCGACAATCGAGGTCACCTTCGCGGATCACTGCTGCAGTCAGGTTGATAAACAGGAGTGAAGATGAATCCACTTTTTAATCCAAAAGTTAAAAAGTAATCTCTGAGATATCCTCCAGATCAAAATCAGGTTTGACTCAGGGTGTTTATTTCTCCAGAAGTTCTGGCTCTGCACACTTTCCTCCTTTGCTGACTGGCGTTTTGCTAAATTCAACCTGCTCTTTGTGGCCGTTCGTCGATAAGAAGTAAAGTAGCGTTTCCTTAATGTGATTGTTCTTGAACATGTCAATATTTGTGTATTATTTGATATAATATACGTGTTTTTAAACAGCTGTCTGGTGTCATGTAAACTCTGTCAAAGTCAATCAAATAAAGTAAGTGTTGATAAAAACACAATTTGACTTGAAGTGTCCTTACCGAGTGCTTTTTTTCTCAATTGTGAGTCAAAACAGGCCAGAATATTAGCTGATAAAGTGTTTCACCCTAAAGTTTCCTTGGCAATAAATTAATATTTATGAAATGTTGTGCATCCATGTAAATCACACCATATACAGTATGATACATAACTATGATAGGTGGTTTTACAGAGTTATCACACAGGAATTGTTTCTGAAACCTCGCGTTCTTTTTGTAATCATCTACGAGTGTGATGATCCCTGTGGACGGAGACTGAGAGGTTCAATCTGCAGCACATATACAGCAAACAAAATAAAAGGTGTGATTAGAAGAACACAACTATGCACACAGACACACTCACAGAGCACACAGTCAATGACTCTACATGATTTGCATACACGCCTTTGTCTCCATATCCTTTGAATTATTCTAGTAATCGACCAATAAATTAAACAACCTTTAAATTGACATCTATTACAATTATTACAAGTGTACACATGATTCTAGATGTCTTATTTTGCATATATATGTCTCTGTAAAGCACTTCTAAGTGCCTTGTGTCCGAAGAGTGCTATATAAATAAACTTGCCTCGCCGTCATACAAATCATACCTTAATTTGAATGTAGAGAGAGAGGTGGAGTTGGGCTGCAGTATACAGTCGGTACCATAAACTGAAGCAGATACTCAGAGAGCAGATTGAAGCGCGAGTCCACAGACGGGAGACGAAACACATACTCAAAAGGTCTGTTCGTTTATCATAATATCATCATCTTATTAAATCCACATTAGTGCGGACGACTGGGTGGAGAGGAAATTGAATTTATCATACTGTTTGGACACCTGCACAGCTGGTATTGTATTTTATAAACTCGTTGTTTTTGTCACAGACTGTAAAGACGTTTAAAGGATTGCCACTGATTTTACACGTGGTCAGTTGACTTGTTATGGTTGGTACCACTCATCCTACATGTGGAGTGATGGGGAAGCTATCGTTGGTTAACTAAAGACCTGTTCTCACAGGACTGATACTACCTATGGACCTCTAGTAGATTGTAATAATTGTGGGAAACGTCTGGATTTTCCTCCGTTTTTTGAATCTCTTTGTATTTTCCTTTGCCTGCCTTTTGATAGGCCTGATATTTCATTGTTCACACTCTTGGATTTTTGGATTTTGGAGCTCATTAAAGCTTGCCTTATGTTTTCAGCCTGTCTGACTCTTTTTGTCTTACCTTACGGCCCTTTTGTGTAAATTGTGACACTGAGTAGTCATTGATCAGAAACGTGAACATGTTGATGTGTACTGCTGCTGGTGTGATCCCATCACAAGATGGTCTCTAGTTTTTACATTTTCATCCATTTGATTGTCATGTCTTTTTCTCTTCCAGATATGTCTGTAAAGTCTTCCTCCTCCTCCAGTGACTTCTGTCGTCATTCTAACTCTTCCTCCAACGACATCCATGTCACTTCTGCCATGTGTTGCTTGATCTCTGAACCAGGCCTCTTGATCTACACCACATTCTACATCACAAGCGTCCTCCTCCTCCTCCTCCCTCTCTGTGTCCTCGTACTCTACCAGGGTCTTCAACGATGGCGACAACAGCGCTCCACCTCCACAGCAGCGATGAGTCACTCGGACAGCTTCACCTACCACATGGTCACCATGGAGCTAGTTGCTGTTGTCGGGTACTCTGTCTTCTGTTGTGGTATCTATATGGTTCATTTCAAGATGATTTTTGTGGGGTTCACTGTGTTCGTCTTGGCCTGGTATGGAGAGATTTTCTTTCACAGCCTGACTTGTGTTGAGCGCTACCTGGCTGTCGTTCATCCCATCATCTACCTGAGTCTGAAAGGAGAGAGAGGGGTCAGAATCAGAAATATCAGCATTGGGTGTGTTTGGCTGCTTTCCATTGGCGGAACAAGTCTGATTGCTTTAGAAAAAGTCTCCTTTTTTTTGATGTCTGCATCTTGATTCCCTCTTTGACCATCATCATCTTCTGTAGCCTCTCGGTTCTCTGTGCTCTGATTCGTCCGGGGCCAGGCGAAAAGGGTGGAGACAGGGAGAGGATTGACCAATCAAAGCGGAGAGCTCTCTACACCATTGTGGCCATATTGGGAGTTCTGTTGGTGAGGTTTGGTTGGACTCTGGCGTGGGTTACTTTTTTTAGTGTGAAAGGAATTACTGATTGTTGGACAATGGCTTCTGGATTCTGGTTTAATGTCCCCTGCAGTCTGTTGCTACCGCTGCTGTTTCTACACAAAACAGGACGATTAGTGTGTTTTAAGAACAACACCAAATGAGGATAGAGATTAGATTTGATTTGCATTACCTGACTTCAGATTTCAGATCGGAGCAAATATACAATTAGAGAATAACAGAAAAATATACCACTTGGCCGCAGAATATCTTGGAAAGCAAACACTTACAGCTGTTACAGCTAAAAAGTTAGCAGCTAATTCACAAAAATCCTCGCATGCAGTCTCCATCTGCTGCTGGGAAAAATGTCTTCAGCTGCAAGGTGTTTAACTTACTTAACTAGCAAGTCTACAGACTCACAGACTTTGCAGTTGCATTATAATGCACAAGATAATGCTTTGGGCAATCTTTAATTTTGAAATTCCCAGTGAAGTTAATTGTTTCAGTGCACCAAAATAACGGAAGACAAAATGTTTATTGGTTAACTGTAAAAAATTCTGCCTATGTTACGTATCTTTGTCACTAGTGTTTCATGACCACATTTTTAGGGATCTTTGCAAAAAATGTCTGTATGTCAGCCGAAACATTATTTACAGAATTTTCACAGCCCCCAAAAATCGTGTATAAGTCGGGCTGTAGTCCAAACGCACAATTCATTCAGTCCACAAGGGCCCTCAAGCAGACTTTCTGCAGCCTTCATAAGAGTCTAATCAAGGTGCAGACTTCACTGTTTGACTTAATTAATTTCAATACGGACATGACATTGCAGTTTTTCAAATTGCAGACAAAAAAATAAACAATGTGGTAACAGTTACGTTTTTAAACTTTGAACTGAATCATGTTGGCCAGAAATAATGTTCAACCACATGATACAGAAAATATGTAAATGTACAAGCTAGGTAGAGACAGAAGTAGCATTAGCAAAAGCAGCTACTAGAATAGCAGCAACGATGGTAATTTGCCATCTTGTTTGAATTAACCTGTGTTAGTTAAGTTTGATTGTGTTTGTTTTGCTCTTGAAAAGGGTGTCTTGTAGACACAATGTTGGATGAAGCAAAAGTTGTGACTTTTAAACCAAAATAATTGTGGATGAAGCAGAAATACACAGACATGCAGCTCGTGAGGTTTTAAATTAGGGTTGTGCGAGTACATGACAGAAACGAGTATCCGATACAGGTAATGTACTCTTAAAGTTTTTTGATTTTGAGTAAATATTCTCAAAAAAACATTAATCTGAAGCTCAATTTTGAGGCTGTTCTGTAAATAGTTTTCTTATAAATAATGAATGTAGCAACTTCCAATCAACTCAAAAAATCATACATACCCACTTCCGCTTAAAGCACCACCCACTTTGCCAATCACGGCAAAGTAAGGATACAGATAACGCTAATTTTTTTGGTTGAACAGATACAGATAATGTTGTACATGCTGATCCCTCCTGTAACATGCTTGCAGACAGATGTTTAGCAGGTATTATACACCACCGTCACCATTTTAGTTGAACATGTTTGATAACATTCGTAAACCTCTAACAAAAATGTCAGACACTGATGAGAATGTCATTATTTTTGCAGGTATTTGATCATAATACAGTGTGTTGGCTTGACAAAGTGAAATTTTGTCCTGATGATGGTGTAAGATGAAAAGGGGTGGCTGTGGCTCAGGGTTAGAGCCAGCGTCTTGTTATCGGAAGGTCGCTGGTTTGAGTCCCCTGGTCTGCATGTCAAAGTGTCCTTGGGCAAGATACTGAACCCCAAACTGCTCCTGATGTGCTGGTCGGCACCTTGCATGGCAGCCACCGCCATCAGTGAATGAATGTATGAATTAATTACTGTAAGTTGCTTTGGACAAAAGCGTCTGTTAAATGTCCTAAAATGTAAATGTAAGTCAGAGGATCACCAAAGTGTTTACAATTACAAAACATAAAATGTTTGAACCAGATTGCATGACTATAAATCCTGTAGTTGTTGAAACATGTTAACCCCATGGAGGGAAAAGCCAGCAGACCAACGTGGTGGACCATCCAACAAACTGTTTTCACTGTACTTTCATGAGTAGAATTAGTAACAAGAACTTACATATGTATATATGTCCCTGTAACATATATATCATACCATATCTGTAGGTCATGTATAAACTGAATTATTACTTATCACTTTATAATGTTGTGTCTTTTTATGTAATCTATGTTACTTTAATGTAATACTATTCAGGATATTTAAACCATTTATTTTCTTTATATCGTATTTTAAGCTTAAGTATGTTATTGTTATATCTTTCTGATAACTCAACATTTTATACTCTTTATAATTAGCTAAAGTTTATGTATACATTTGGTATGGGTTTCTTGTTAAAAAAACAAACATATATATTTGTTGTGTTACTTTTGCTTCGCTTAAAAAACATGATTAAACAAGTACACTAATCTAGTTTGAATGATTTTATTTACATTTTCATATACTTACTACACTTACACTAACATGGTTTTACTGAAAAAAAAATCTTTCTGAACACAAGGCAAAAAACAAGCAGTAATTCAGCAGTAATTCCTACTCTAATATATGAAGTGTGCATTTCAGATGCAAAAAGTAGGAAAAACAAGCGAGGTTGAACATTATTGGTTGTAACAATAACAGTTTCATTACTAAAATGTGCTCAGAGATGATAGTCATGCTGCTTATAAGAACACATGTTCCACAGGTGTAAGTGTTATTTGTAGGACCATTGAAACAGTTAAGCAGAGAGGTTTTACACACAAAAGAAAACACAACAATAACAGCTCTTGTTGCACCAAGCATTATTTTCTTATTATTTTCATAAACATTTTCTATGCAGTTTTAAGCATCTATTGGATAGCTGACAGTAACAAGTAAAAAGGAAACAAGAGTATCGTGAGATGAGAAATGACTCGCTTCTGAAGCCTCTGACTTCATGTTCAGGGTCTAAACTCTCGGAATTCAATGATAATGTATGTTCCTCATCCAGATTCAGTCTTGCATTTAAAACATGGCAGTTTTTCTTTCTCTTTTTGTAATCATCTACGAGTGTGATGATTCCTGTGGACAGAGACTGAGAGGTTCAATGTGCAGCACATATACAGCAAACTAAATAAAAGGTGTGATTAGAAATATGCACACAGACACACTCACAGAGCACACAGTCAATGACTCTACATGATTTGCATACACGCCTTTGTCTCCACATCCTTTGAATTATGTCAGCTATTCTAGTAATCGACCAATAAATTAAACGTCCTTTAAATTGACATCTATTATAATTCTTACAAGTGTACACACGATTCTAGATGTCTTATTTTGCATATATATGTCTCTGTAAAGCACTTTCAATTGCATTGTGTCCGTAGAGTGCTATATAAATAAACTTGCCTCGCCGTCACACAACTCATACCTGAATTTGAATTTAGAGAGAGAGGTGGAGTTGGGCTGCAGTATACAGTCGGTACCATAAACTGAAGCAGATACTCAGAGAGCAGATCGACGCAGGAGTCCACAGACGGGAGACGAAACACATACTCAAAAGGTCTGTTTGTTTATAATAATATCATCATCTTATTAAATCCACATTAGTGCGGACGACTGGGTGGAGAGGAAATTGAATTTATCATACTGTTTGGACACTTGCACATCTGGTATTGTATTTTATAAACTCGTTGTTTTTGTCACAGACTGTAAAGACGTTTAGAGGATTACCACTGATTTTACACGTGGTCAGTTGACTTGTTATGGTTGGTACCACTCATCCTACATGTGGAGTGATGGGGAAGCTATAGTTGGTTAACTAAAGACCTGTTCTCACAGGACTGGTACTACCTATGGACCTCTAGTAGATTGTAATAATTGTGGGAGACGTCTGGATTTTCCTCCGTTTTTTGAATCTCTTTGTATTTTCCTTTGCCTGCCTTTTGATAGGCCTGATATTTCATTGTTCACACTCTTGGATTTTTGGATTTTGGAGCTCATTAAAGCTTGCCTTATGTTTTCAGCCTGTCTGACTCTTTTTGTCTTACCTTATGGCCCTTTTGTGTAAGTTGTGACACTGAGTAGTCATTGTTCAGAAACGTGAACATGTTGATGTGTGCTGCTGCTGGTGTGATCCCATCACAAGATGGTCTCTAGTTTTTACATTTCCATCCATTTGATTGTCATGTCTTTTTCTCTTCCAGATATGTCTGTAAAGTCTTCCTCCTCCTCCAGTGACTTCTGTCGTCATTCTAACTCTTCCTCCAACGACATCTATGTCACTTCTACCATGTGTTGCTTGATCTCTGAACCAGGCCTCTTGATCTACACCACATTCTACATCACAAGCCTCCTCCTCCTCCTCCCTCTCTGCATCCTCGTCCTCTACCTGGGTCTTCAACGATGGCGACAACAGCGCTCCACCTCCACAGCAGCGATGAGTCACTCGGACAGCTTCACCTACCACATGGTCACAATGGAGCTAGTTGCTGTTGTCGGGTACACTGTCTTCTGTTGTGGTATCTATATGGTTCATTCCAAGATGATATTTGTGGGGTTCACTGTGTTCACCTTCACCTGGTATGGAGAGGTTTTTGTTAACAGCCTGACCTGTGTTGAGCGCTACCTGGCTGTCGTTCATCCCATCATCTACCTGAGTCTGAAAGGAGAGAGAGGGGTCAGAATCAGAAATATCAGCATTGGGTGTGTTTGGCTGCTTTCCATTGGCGGAACAAGTCTGATGACTTTAGAAAAAGTCTCCTTTTTTTTTGATGTCTGCATGATGATTTCCTCTTTGACCATCATTATCTTCTGTAGCCTCTCTGTTCTCTGTGTTCTGATTCGTCCGGGGCCAGGTGAAAAGGGTGGAGACAGGGAGAGGATTGACCAATCAAAGCGGAGAGCTCTCTACACCATTGTGGCCGTATTGGGAGTTCTGTTGGTGAGGTTTGGTTGGATTCTGATGTGGGTTGCTCTTTTTAGTGTGAGAGGAATTACTGATTGTTGGACAATGGCTTCTGGATTCTGGTTTAATGTCCCCTGCAGTCTGTTGCTACCGCTGCTGTTTCTACACAAAACAGGACGATTAGTGTGTTTTAAGAACAACACCAAATGAGGATAGGGATTAGATTTGATTTGCATTACCTGACTTCAGATTTCAGATCGGAGCAAATATACAATTAGAGAATAACAGAAAAATATACCACTTGGCCGCAGAATATCTTGGAAAGCAAACACTGATACAGTCCTGTCATATTACTTGTTAAGCTAAAAAGTTAGCAGCTAATTCACAAAAATCCTCGCATGCAGTCTCCATCTGCTGCTGGGAAAAATGTCTTCAGCTGCAAGGTGTTTAACTTACTTAACTAGCAAGTCTGCAGACTCACAGACTTTGCAGTTGCATTATAATGCACAAGATAATGCTTTGGGCAATCTTTAATTTTGAAATTCCCAGTGAAGTTAATTGTTTCAGTGCACCAAAATAACGGAAGACAAAATGTTTATTGGTTAACTGTAAAAAATTCTGCCTATGTTACGTATCTTTGTCACTAGTGTTTCATGACCACATTTTTAGGGATCTTTGCAAAAAATGTCTGTATGTCAGCCGAAACATTATTTACAGAATTTTCACAGCCCCCAAAAATCGTGTATAAGTCGGGCTGTAGTCCAAACGCACAATTCATTCAGTCCACAAGGGCCCTCAAGCAGACTTTCTGCAGCCTTCATAAGAGTCTAATCAAGGTGCAGACTTCACTGTTTGACTTAATTAATTTCAATACGGACATGACATTGCAGTTTTTTAAATTGCAGACAAAAAAATAAACAATGTGGTAACAGTTACGTTTTTAAACTTTGAACTGAATCATGTTGGCCAGAAATAATGTTCAACCACATGATACAGAAAATATGTAAATGTACAAGCTAGGTAGAGACAGAAGTAGCATTAGCAAAAGCAGCTACTAGAATAGCAGCAACGATGGTAATTTGCCATCTTGTTTGAATTAACCCGTGTTAGTTAAGTTTGATTCTGTTTGTTTTGCTCTTGAAAAGGGTGTCTTGTAGACACAATGTTGGATGAAGCAAAAGTTGTGACTTTTAAACCAAAATAATTGTGGATGAAGCAGAAATCCACAGACATGCAGCTCGTGAGGTTTTAAATTAGGGTTGTGCGAGTACATGACAGAAACAAGTATCCGATACAGGTAATGTACTCTTAAAGTTTTTTGATTTTGAGTAAATATTCTCAAAAAAACATTAATCTGAAGCTCAATTTTGAGGCTGTTCTGTAAATAGTTTTCTTATAAATAATGAATGTAGCAACTTCCAATCAACTCAAAAAATCATACATACCCACTTCCGCTTAAAGCACCACCCACTTTGCCAATTACGGCAAAGTAAGGATACAGATAACGCTAATTTTTTTGGTTGAACAGATACAGATAATGTTGTACATGCTGATCCCTCCTGTAACATGCTTGCAGACAGATGTTTAGCAGGTATTATACACCACCGTCACCATTTTAGTTGAACATGTTTGATAACATTCGTAAACCTTTAACAAAAAAGTCAGACACTGATGAGAATGTCATTATTTTTGCAGGTATTTGATCATAATACAGTGTGTTGACTTGACAAAGTGAAATTTTGTCCTGATGATGGTGTAAGATGAAAAGGGGTGGCTGTGGCTCAGGGTTAGAGCCAGTGTTTTGTTATCGGAAGGTCGCTGGTTTGAGTCCCCTGGTCTGCATGTCAAAGTGTCCTTGGGCAAGATACTGAACCCCAAACTGCTCCTTATGTGCTGGTCGGCACCTCGCATGGCAGCCACCGCCATCAGTGAATGAATGTATGAATTAATTACTGTAAGTTGCTTTGGACAAAAGCGTCTGTTAAATGTCCTAAAATGTAAATGTAAGTCAGAGGATCACCAAAGTGTTTACAACTACAAAACATAAAATGTTTGAACCAGATTGCATGACAATAAATCCTGTAGTTGTTGAAACATGTTAACCCCATGGAGGGAAAAGCCAGCAGACCAACGTGGTGGACCATCCAACAAACTGTTTTCACTGTACTTTCATGAGTAGAATTAGTAACAAGAACTTACATATGTATATATGTCCCTGTAACATATATATCATACCATATCTGTAGGTCATGTATAAACTGAATTATTACTTATCACTTTATAATGTTGTGTCTTTTTATGTAATCTATGTTACTTTAATGTAATACTATTCAGGATATTTAAACCATTTATTTTCTTTATATCGTATTTTAAGCTTAAGTATGTTATTGTTATATCTTTCTGATAACTCAACATTT
Source organism: Lagodon rhomboides (assembly GCA_039737535.1). Taxonomy (NCBI): domain Eukaryota; kingdom Metazoa; phylum Chordata; class Actinopteri; order Spariformes; family Sparidae; genus Lagodon; species Lagodon rhomboides. The sequence continues at coordinate 21,845,327 of CM077806.1, forward strand.
TATACTCTTTATAATTAGCTAAAGTTTTTGTATACATTTGGTATGGGTTTCCTGTTAAAAAAACAATCATATATATTTGTTGTGTTACTTTTGCTTCACTTAAAAAACATGATTAAACAAGTACACTAATCTAGTTTGAATGATTTTATTTACATTTTCATATACTTACTACACTTACACTAACATGGTTTTACTAAAAAAAAAAACTTTCTGAACACAAGGCAAAAAACAAGCAGTAATTCAGCAATAATTCCTACTTTAATATATGAAGTGTGCATTTCAGATGCAAAAAGTAGGAAAAACAAGCGAGGTTGAACATTACTGGTTGTAACAATAACAGTTCCGTTACTAAAATGTGCTCAGAGATGATAGTCATGCTGCTTATAAGAACACATGTTCCACAGGTGTAAGTGTTATTTGTAGGACCATTGAAACAGTTAAGCAGAGAGGTTTTACACACAAAAGAAAACACAACAATAACAGCTCTTGTTGCACCAAGCATTATTTTCTTATTATTTTCATAAACATTTTCTATGCAGTTTTAAGCATCTATTGGATAGCTGACAGTGACAAGTAAAAAGGAAACAAGAGTAACGTCAGATGAGAAATGACTCGCTTCCAAAGCCTCTGACTTCATGTTCAGGGTCTAAACTCTCATAAATCAATGATAATGTATGTTCCTCATCCAGATTCAGTCTTGTATTTAAAGTGCGAGCTGCGGCGCACCGTGTTCCCGACGCCGGTGCTCGGCTCAAGCCACACCCGATCTCTCTTCGCTCCCTCGTGGGCCACGCCACACAATGGCGTTCCCCCGAGGAGACGGTCAGAAGGGGGGGGGTGCTCACCTTCTCACATTCTCACAAGTGGTTTTACAGAGTTACAACATAGGAATTATTTCTGAACCTCACGCTCTTTTTCTAATCATCTACGAGTGTGATGATCCCTCTGGACAAAGACTGAGAGGTTCAATGTGCAGCACATATACAGCAGACTAAATAAAAGGTGTGATAAGAAATATGCGCACAGACACACTCACAGAGCACACAGTCAATGACTCTACATGATTTGCATACACGCCTTTGTCTCCACATCCTTTGAATTATGTCAACTATTCTAGTAATCGACCAATAAATTAAACATCCTTTAAATTGACATCTATTATAATTCTTACAAGTGTACACATGATTCTAGATGTCTTATTTTGCATATATATATGTCTCTGTAAAGCACTTTTAATTGCATTGTGTCCGTAGAGTGCTATATGAATAAACTTGCCTCGCCGTCACACAACTCATACCTGAATTTGAATGTAGAGAGAGAGGTGGAGTTGGGCTGCAGTATACAGTCTGTACCATAAACTGAAGCAGATACTCAGAGAGCAGATCGACGCAGGAGTCCACAGACGGGAGACGAAACACATACTCATAAGGTCTGTTTGTTTATAATAATATCATCATCTTATTAAATCCACATTAGTGCGGACGACAGGGTGGAGAGGAAATTGAATTTATCATACTGTTTGGACACTTGCACATCTGATATTGTATTTTATAAACTCGTTTTTGTCACAGACTGTAAAGACGTTTAGAGGATTACCACTGATTTTACACGTGGTCAGTTGACTTGTTATGGTTGGTACCACTCATCCTACATGTGGAGTGATGGGGAAGCTATAGTTGGTTAACTAAAGACCTGTTCTCACAGGACTGGTACTACCTATGGACCTCTAGTAGATTGTAATAATTGTGGGAAACGTCTGGATTTTCCTCCGTTTTTTGAATCTCTTTGTATTTTCCTTTGCCTGCCTTTTGATAGGCCTGATATTTCATTGTTCACACTCTTGGATTTTTGGATTTTGGAGCTCATTAAAGCTTACCTTATGTTTTCAGCCTGTCTGACTCTTTTTGTCTTACCTTATGGCCCTTTTGTGTAAATTGTGACACTGAGTAGTCATTGATCAGAAACGTGAACATGTTGATGTGTGCTGCTGCTGGTGTGATCCCATCACAAGATGGTCTCTAGTTTTTACATTTTCATCCATTTGATTGTCATGTCTTTTTTTCTTCCAGATATGTCTGTAAAGTCTTCCTCCTCCTCCAGTGACTTCTGTCGTCATTCTAACTCTTCCTCCAACGACATCTATGTCACTTCTGCCATGTGTTGCTTGATCTCTGAACCAGGCCTCTTGATCTACACCACATTCTACATCACAAGCGTCCTCCTCCTCCTCCTCCCTCTCTGTGTCCTCGTACTCTACCAGGGTCTTCAACGATGGCGACAACAGCGCTCCACCTCCACAGCAGCGATGAGTCACTCGGACAGCTTCACCTACCACATGGTCACCATGGAGCTAGTTGCTGTTGTCGGGTACTCTGTCTTCTGTTGTGGTATCTATATGGTTCATTTCACGATGATTTTTGTGGGGTTCACTGTGTTAGTCTTGGCCTGGTATGGAGAGATTTTCTTTCACATCCTGACTTGTGTTGAGCGCTACCTGGCTGTCGTTCATCCCATCATCTATCTGAGTCTGAAAGGAGAGAGAGGGGTCAGAATCAGAAATATCAGCATTGGGTGTGTTTGGCTGCTTTCCATTGGCGGAACAAGTTTGATTGCTTTAGAAAAAGTCTCCTTTGTTTTTGATGTCTGCATCTTGATTCCCTCTTTGACCATCATCATCTTCTGTAGCCTCTCGGTTCTCTGTGTTCTGATTCGTCCGGGGCCAGGCGAAAAGGGTGGAGACAGGGAGAGGATTGACCAATCAAAGCGGAGAGCTCTCTACACCATTGTGGCCATATTGGGAGTTCTGTTGGTGAGGTTTGGTTGGAATCTGGCGTGGGTTACTTTTTTTAGTGTGAGAGGAATTACTGATTGTTGGACAAAGGCTTCTGGATTCTGGTTTAATGTCCCCTGCAGTCTGTTGCTACCGCTGCTGTTTCTACACAAAACAGGACGATTAGTGTGTTTTAAGAACAACACCAAATGAGGATAGGGATTAGATTTGATTTGCATTACCTGACTTCAGATTTCAGATCGGAGCAAATATACAATTAGAGAATAACAGAAAAATATACCACTTGGCCACAGAATATCTTGCAAAGCAAACACTGACACAGTCCTGTCATATTACTTTGTTACAGCTAAAAAGTTAGCAGCTAATTCACAAAAATCCTCGCATGCAGTCTCCATCTGCTGCTGGGAAAAATGTCTTCAGCTGCAAGGTGTTTAACTTACTTAGCTAGCAAGTCTGCAGACTCACAGACTTTGCAGATGCATTATAATGCACAAGATAATGCTTTGGGTAATCTTTAATTTTGAAATTCCCAGTGAAGTTAATTGTTTCAGTGCACCAAAATAACGGAAGACAAAATGTTTATTGGCTAACTGTAAAAAATTCTGCCTATGTTACGTATCTTTGTCACTAGTGTTTCATGACCACATTTTTAGGGATCTTTGCAAAAAATGTCTGTATGTCAGCCGAAACATTATTTACAGAATTTTCACAGCCCCCAAAAATCGTGTATAGGTCGGGCTGTAGTCCAAACGCACAATTCATTCAGTCCACAAGGGCCCTCAAGCAGACTTTCTGCAGCCTCCATAAGAGTCTAATCAAGGTGCAGACTTCACTGTTTGACTTAATTAATTTCAATACGGACATGACATTGCAGTTTTTCAAATTGCAGACAAAAAAATAAACAATGTGGTAACAGTTACGTTTTTAAACTTTGAACTGAATCATGTTGGCCAGAAATAATATTCAACCACATGATAACAGAAAATATGTAAATGTACAAGCTAGGTAGAGACAGAAGTAGCATTTGCAAAAGCAGCTACTAGAATAGCAGCAACAATGGTAATTTGCCATCTTGTTTGAATTAACCCGTGTTAGTTAAGTTTGATTCTGTTTGTTTTACTCTTGAAAAGGGTGTCTTGTAGACACAATGTTGGATGAAGCAAAAGTTGTGACTTTTAAACCAAAATAATTGTGGATGAAGCAGAAATCCACAGACATGCAGCTCGTGAGGTTTTAAATTAGGGTTGTGCGAGTACATGACAGAAACGAGAATCCGATACAGGTAATGTACTCTTAAAGTTTTTTGATTTTGAGTAAATATTCTCAAAAAAACATTAATCTGAAGCTTAATTTTGAGGCTGTTCTGTAAATAGTTTTCTTATAAATAATGAATGTAGCAACTTCCAATCAACTCAAAAAATCATACATACCCACTTCCGCTTAAAGCACCACCTACTTTGCCAATTACGGCAAAGTAAGGATACAGATAACGCTAATTTTTTTGGTTGAACAGATACAGATAATGTTGTACATGCTGATCCCTCCTGTAACATGCTTGCAGACAGATGTTTAGCAGGTATTATAGACCACGTCACCATTTTAGTTGAACATGTTTGATAACATTCGTAAACCTCTAACAAAAAAGTCAGACACTGATGAGAATGTCATTATGTTTGCAGGTATTTGATCATAATCCAGTGTGTTGGCTTGACAAAGTGAAATTTTGTCCTGATGATGGTGTAAGATGAAAAGGGGTGGCTGTGGCTCAGGGTTAGAGCCAGTGTCTTGTTATCGGAAGGTCACTGGTTTGAGTCCCCTGGTCTGCATGTCAAAGTGTCCTTGGGCAAGATACTGAACCCCAAACTGCTCCTGATGTGCTGGTCGGCACCTTGCATGGCAGCCACCGCCATCAGTGAATGAATGTATGAATTAATTACTGTAAGTTGCTTTGGACAAAAGCATCTGCTGAATGTCCTAAAATGTAAATGTAAGTCAGAGGATCACCAAAGTGTTTACAATTATAAAATGTTTGAACCAAATTGCATGACTATAAATCCTGTAGTTGTTGAAACATGTTAACCCCATGGAGGGAAAAGCCAGCAGACCAACGTGGTGGACCATCCAACAAACTGTTTTCACTGTACTTTCATGAGTAGAATTAGTAACAAGAACTTACATATGTATATATGTCCCTGTAACATATATATCATACCATATATGTAGGTCATGTATAAACAGAATTATTACTTATCACTTTATAATGTTGTGTCTTTTTATGTCATCTTTGTTACTTTAATGTAATACTATTCAGGATATTTAAACCATTTATTTTCTTTATATCGTATTTTAAGCTTAAGTATGTTATTGTTATATCTTTCTGATAACTCAACATTTTATACTCTTTATAATTAGCTAAAGTTTATGTATACATTTGGTATGGGTTTCCTGTTAAAAAAACAAACATATATATTTGTTGTGTTACTTTTGCTTCGCTTAAAAAAACATGATTAAACAAGTACACTGATCTAGTTTGAATGATTTTATTTACATTTTCATATACTTACTACACTTACACTAACATGGTTTTACTAAAAAAAAAATCTTTCTGAACACAAGGCAAAAAACAAGCAGTAATTCAGCAGTAATTCCTACTCTAATATATGAAGTGTGCATTTCAGATGCAAAAAGTAGGAAAAACAAGCGAGGTTGAACATTATTGGTTGTAACAATAACAGTTTCATTACTAAAATGTGCTCAGAGATGATAGTCATGCTGCTTATAAGAACACATGTTCCACAGGTGTAAGTGTTATTTGTAGGACCATTGAAACAGTTAAGCAGAGAGGTTTTACACACAAAAGAAAACACAACAATAACAGCTCTTGTTGCACCAAGCATTATTTTCTTATTATTTTCATAAACATTTTCTATGCAGTTTTAAGCATCTATTGGATAGCTGACAGTGACAAGTAAAAAGGAAACAAGAGTAACGTCAGATGAGAAATGACTCGCTTTCAAAGCCTCTGACTTCATGTTCAGGGTCTAAACTCTCGTAAATCAATGATAATGTATGTTCCTCATCCAGATTCAGTCTTGTATTTAAAGTGCGAGCTGCGGCGCACCGTGTTCCCGACGCTGGTGCTCGGCTCAAGCCACACCCGATCTCTCTTCGCTTCCTCGTGGGCCACGCCACACAATGGCGTTCCCCCGAGGAGACGGTGAGAAGGGGGGGGGGTGCTCACCTTCTCACATTCTCACAGGTGGTTTTACAGAGTTACAACATAGGAATTATTTCTGAACCTCACGCTCTTTTTCTAATCATCTACGAGTGTGATGATCCCTCTGGACAGAGACTGAGAGGTTCAATGTGCAGCACATATACAGCAGACTAAATAAAAGGTGTGATAAGAAATATGCACACAGACACACTCACAGAGCACACAGTCAATGACTCTACATGATTTGCATACACGCCTTTGTCTCCACATCCTTTGAATTATGTCAACTATTCTAGTAATCGACCAATAAATTAAACATCCTTTAAATTGACATCTATTATAATTCTTACAAGTGTACACACGATTCTAGATGTCTTATTTTGCATATATATGTCTCTGTAAAGCACTTTTAATTACATTGTGTCCGTAGAGTGCTATATGAATAAACTTGCCTCGCCGTCACACAACTCATACCTGAATTTGAATGTAGAGAGAGAGGTGGAGTTGGGCTGCAGTATACAGTCTGTACCATAAACTGAAGCAGATACTCAGAGAGCAGATCGACGCAGGAGTCCACAGACGGGAGACGAAACACATACTCATAAGGTCTGTTTGTTTATAATAATATCATCATCTTATTAAATCCACATTAGTGCGGACGACAGGGTGGAGAGGAAATTGAATTTATCATACTGTTTGGACACTTGCACATCTGGTATTGTATTTTATAAACTCGTTTTTGTCACAGACTGTAAAGACGTTTAGAGGATTACCACTGATTTTACACGTGGTCAGTTGACTTGTTATGGTTGGTACCACTCATCCTACATGTGGAGTGATGGGGAAGCTATAGTTGGTTAACTAAAGACCTGTTCTCACAGGACTGGTACTACCTATGGACCTCTAGTAGATTGTAATAATTGTGGGAAACGTCTGGATTTTCCTCCGTTTTTTGAATCTCTTTGTATTTTCCTTTGCCTGCCTTTTGATAGGCCTGATATTTCATTGTTCACACTCTTGGATTTTTGGATTTTGGAGCTCATTAAAGCTTACCTTATGTTTTCAGCCTGTCTGACTCTTTTTGTCTTACCTTATGGCCCTTTTGTGTAAATTGTGACACTGAGTAGTCATTGATCAGAAACGTGAACATGTTGATGTGTGCTGCTGCTGGTGTGATCCCATCACAAGATGGTCTCTAGTTTTTACATTTTCATCCATTTGATTGTCATGTCTTTTTTTCTTCCAGATATGTCTGTAAAGTCTTCCTCCTCCTCCAGTGACTTCTGTCGTCATTCTAACTCTTCCTCCAACGACATCTATGTCACTTCTGCCATGTGTTGCTTGATCTCTGAACCAGGCCTCTTGATCTACACCACATTCTACATCACAAGCGTCCTCCTCCTCCTCCTCCCTCTCTGTGTCCTCGTACTCTACCAGGGTCTTCAACGATGGCGACAACAGCGCTCCACCTCCACAGCAGCGATGAGTCACTCGGACAGCTTCACCTACCACATGGTCACCATGGAGCTAGTTGCTGTTGTCGGGTACTCTGTCTTCTGTTGTGGTATCTATATGGTTCATTTCAAGATGATTTTTGTGGGGTTCACTGTGTTCGTCTTGGCCTGGTATGGAGAGATTTTCTTTCACAGCCTGACTTGTGTTGAGCGCTACCTGGCTGTCGTTCATCCCATCATCTACCTGAGTCTGAAAGGAGAGAGAGGGGTCAGAATCAGAAATATCAGCATTGGGTGTGTTTGGCTGCTTTCCATTGGCGGAACAAGTCTGATTGCTTTAGAAAAAGTCTCCTTTGTTTTTGATGTCTGCATCTTGATTCCCTCTTTGACCATCATCATCTTCTGTAGCCTCTCGGTTCTCTGTGCTCTGATTCGTCCGGGGCCAGGCGAAAAGGGTGGAGACAGGGAGAGGATTGACCAATCAAAGCGGAGAGCTCTCTACACCATTGTGGCCATATTGGGAGTTCTGTTGGTGAGGTTTGGTTGGACTCTGGCGTGGGTTACTTTTTTTAGTGTGAAAGGAATTACTGATTGTTGGACAATGGCTTCTGGATTCTGGTTTAATGTCCCCTGCAGTCTGTTGCTACCGCTGCTGTTTCTACACAAAACAGGACGATTAGTGTGTTTTAAGAACAACACCAAATGAGGATAGAGATTAGATTTGATTTGCATTACCTGACTTCAGATTTCAGATCGGAGCAAATATACAATTAGAGAATAACAGAAAAATATACCACTTGGCCGCAGAATATCTTGGAAAGCAAACACTTACAGCTGTTACAGCTAAAAAGTTAGCAGCTAATTCACAAAAATCCTCGCATGCAGTCTCCATCTGCTGCTGGGAAAAATGTCTTCAGCTGCAAGGTGTTTAACTTACTTAGCTAGCAAGTCTGCAGACTCACAGACTTTGCAGATGCATTATAATGCACAAGATAATGCTTTGGGTAATCTTTAATTTTGAAATTCCCAGTGAAGTTAATTGTTTCAGTGCACCAAAATAACGGAAGACAAAAACTGGAATCAACACTTGATCTCGTAGCTCCACTAACAACTAAGAAAATACTGCCTAAGCGCACAGCTCCGTGGAGAACTGAGGAGATCAAAAAATTGAAAAGAAATTGCAGGGTAGCTGAACGGAAATGGAGGAAAAATAAATTAACAATTAATCACCAAATATACCGTGAGCAATTAAAAACATACAACATTGCTCTCAGGAATGCAAGATATACCTACTTTACCAACATAATCACTGATCATAAAAATAACCCAAGAATCCTATTTAATACTATTGATCTTCTGATGAACCCTGATTTTAATAGATATCAAAATTCTCCTACAGACTCCCTTTGTGAGGACTTTGCAGACCACTTCAGAGGCAAAATTGATTTTATAAGATCCTCTATTTTATCTGATCAAAATACTGTTTTTAATACCTTAGAATGTTTGTTTTTACCCGAGGAAACACTGGACAGTTTTGCCCTGGTTGATGCAGAGATGCTTGGTAGAGTTTTCTCCCAAGTAAAACCAACAACCTGCCTTTTAGATCCTATTCCCACATCACTTTTTAAAACATTTTATGGATTCTTTGAAGTTGAGGTCTTGAATATCGTGAATTGTTCTCTTCAGACGGGTACTTTCCCAACTGCCCTTAAAACGGCAGTGGTGAAACCCCTTCTGAAGAAGAACAATTTAGATCCTAATGTTCTTAATAACTATAGACCAGTGTCCAACTTACCATTTTTAAGTAAAATTTTAGAAAAACTTGTTTTTATTCAGTTGAATGACTTTTTAAATAACCGTTCTGTTTTTGAGAAATTTCAATCTGGATTTAGGACGAACCACAGTACAGAGACTGCTTTACTGAAAATTGTTAATGATCTTAGGTGCAACTTGGACTCACACAAGCTTACAGTCCTTGTGCTACTGGATCTAAGCGCTGCTTTCGATACAGTAGATCACCTGATTCTTTTAAACAGACTAAGACACCTGGTCGGCCTCTCTGGTACTGTCCTCCAATGGTTCAGTTCTTATCTCACAGATAGAAAATTTCTTGTAAGTTTGGACACTTGCTCCTCAAAGATTCATGAAATTAAATGTGGTGTGCCCCAAGGCTCAATTTTAGGTCCTGTACTTTTTAATTTATACATGCTCCCACTGGGAAATGTCATCAGGGGGCATGGTATCAACTTCCACAGCTATGCGGACGACACACAGCTGTACATATCCATGTCCCCTGATGACACAGGGCCAATTGATGCCCTTTTTAAGTGTATTTCAGACATCAAGTCCTGGATGGCAGAAAACTTCTTACAGCTCAACCAGGGCAAGACTGAGGTTTTAATTATCGATCCTAAGGCACAGAGAGAGAAACTTTTATCAAAACTTCAGTCACTGTCTTTAAATCCTTCCAATCAGGTAAAGAATCTGGGCGTCATCTTTGACTCTGAGCTCAATTTTATTCCACATATTAAACATGTAACTAAAACTGGATTTTACCATTTAAAGAACATAGCCAGAGTCCGCCCCTTTCTCTCTCGTGCTAACACAGAGACGCTGATGCATGCTTTTATCTCCAGTCGTATTGACTACTGTAACGCCCTGCTTTCTGGTCTTCCAAAAAGAAGCATCTCAAGTCTACAACTTTTACAGAACTCTGCAGCACGTGTGCTGACGAAGACCAGAAAGCGGGCACATATTACACCGGTTTTAAAATCACTGCATTGGCTCCCTGTGTGTTTTAGGATTGATTTTAAGGTTCTTTTAATGGTTTTTAAATGTCTTAGGGGTCTTGGGCCTTCTTATCTGTCAGAATTGCTTTTACCATATGAACCCTCCCGCGCCCTTAGATCCTCCGGCACTGGCCTTTTAATAATCCCCAAAGTTAGAACACGTACCTACGGTGAGGCATCTTTTCAGCACTATGGCCCCCGTCTATGGAATAGCCTGCCGGAGAACCTGAGGGCCGCAGAGAGTGTTGATATTTTTAAAAACAGGCTCAAGACCCACCTATTTAATTTGGCTTTCAACTGATGTTTTATTTATTTATTAATTATTTATTTATTTATTTATTTATTATTTATTATGTATTTATTAATTAATTTATTTATCTTAGTCAGTTTCTATTCTGTTATGTCTATTCTTTTTACTTTTTATGATAGACTTCATTTTAGTTATCTCTATGTTACTTTATTTTATTTATTTGTTTATTTTATGTTCTTAGCCTATGTAGTTTTATGCTTTTATTCCTTATCTCCAGTAGTTTTTATGTTTTATTCCCTATCTCCAGTGTTTCCTCGGTGGGGGCCGTCTGCACTGGGGGCTGTGATCGGCTCTGGCTGGGATGTCTCTGACCCGTGGCAAACATCGGCTTGGCCATTGGGGGTCTGCGGCAGTGCTCCACTGCTGTGGGCCCCTCGCTGGCCTGTAGCTTGATGGGCGCCCGGGTGGAGGCGTCCTGGTCGTGGGCTGTGAGCAGCGCCTGGTGCAGACGACCTCCTGTGATAGTGTTTCCTGACCTGGCTCCTCTGTACTCAGCCACATGTTTCTAAGTTTACTTTATTGATCTATGTGTATGTATGCGTGTGTGTGTGTGTGTGTGTGTGTGTGTGTGTGTGTGTGTGTGTGTGTGTGTGTGTCTGTATGTCTGTTGCTGGGGTGGGGCGGGGGTGGGGGCTGCTTTTAAACATGTAAAGCACTTTGTGCTACATTTTTATGTATGAAAAGTGCTTTATAAATAAAGTTTGATTGAAAATGTTTATTGGCTAACTGTAAAAAATTCTGCCTATGTTACGTATCTTTGTCACTAGTGTTTCATGACCACATTTTTAGGGATCTTTGCAAAAAATGTCTGTATGTCAGCCGAAACATTATTTACAGAATTTTCACAGCCCCCAAAAATCGTGTATAGGTCGGGCTGTAGTCCAAACGCACAATTCATTCAGTCCACAAGGTCCCTCAAGCAGACTTTCTGCAGCCTTCATAAGAGTCTAATCAAGGTGCAGACTTCACTGTTTGACTTAATTAATTACAATACGGACATGACATTGCAGTTTTTCAAATTGCAGACAAAAAAATAAACAGTGTGGTAACAGTTACGTTTTTAAACTTTGAACTGAATCATGTTGGCCAGAAATAATATTCAACCACATGATAACAGAAAATATGTAAATGTACAAGCTAGGTAGAGACAGAAGTAGCATTTGCAAAAGCAGCTACTAGAATAGCAGCAACAATGGTAATTTGCCATCTTGTTTGAATTAACCCGTGTTAGTTAAGTTTGATTCTGTTTGTTTTACTCTTGAAAAGGGTGTCTTGTAGACACAATGTTGGATGAAGCAAAAGTTGTGACTTTTAAACCAAAATAATTGTGGATGAAGCAGAAATCCACAGACATGCAGCTCGTGAGGTTTTAAATTAGGGTTGTGCGAGTACATGACAGAAACGAGAATCCGATACAGGTAATGTACTCTTAAAGTTTTTTGATTTTGAGTAAATATTCTCAAAAAAACATTAATCTGAAGCTTAATTTTGAGGCTGTTCTGTAAATAGTTTTCTTATAAATAATGAATGTAGCAACTTTCAATCAACTCAAAAAATCATACATACCCACTTCCGCTTAAAGCACCACCCACTTTGCCAATCACGGCAAAGTAAGGATACAGATAACGCTAATTTTTTTGGTTGAACAGATACAGATAATGTTGTACATGCTGATCCCTCCTGTAACATGCTTGCAGACAGATGTTTAGCAGGTATTATACACCACCGTCACCATTTTAGTTGAACATGTTTGATAACATTCGTAAATCTCCAACAAAAAAGTCAGACACTGATGAGAATGTCATTATTTTTGCAGGTATTTGATCATAATCCAGTGTGTTGGCTTGACAAAGTGAAATTTTGTCCTGATGATGGTGTAAGATGAAAAGGGGTGGCTGTGGCTCAGGGTTAGAGCCAGTGTCTTGTTATCGGAAGGTCACTGGTTTGAGTCCCCTGGTCTGCATGTCAAAGTGTCCTTGGGCAAGATACTGAACCCCAAACTGCTCCTGATGTGCTGGTCGGCACCTTGCATGGCAGCCACCGCCATCAGTGAATGAATGTATGAATTAATTACTGTAAGTTGCTTTGGACAAAAGCATCTGCTGAATGTCCTAAAATGTAAATGTAAGTCAGAGGATCACCAAAGTGTTTACAATGATAAAATGTTTGAACCAAATTGCATGACTATAAATCCTGTAAAAGGTAAAATTGGTTGTAACAATAACAGTTTCGTTACTAAAATGTGCTCAGAGATGATAGTCATGCTGCTTATAAGAACACATGTTCCACAGGTGTAAGTGTTATTTGTAGGACCATTGAAACAGTTAAGCAGAGAGGTTTTACACACAAAAGAAAACACAACAATAACAGCTCTTGTTGCACCAAGCATTATTTTCTTATTATTTTCATAAACATTTTCTATGCAGTTTTAAGCATCTACTGGATAGCTGACAGTAACAAGTAAAAAGGAAACAAGAGTATCGTGAGATGAGAAATGACTCGCTTCTGAAGCCTCTGACTTCATGTTCAGGGTCTAAACTCTCGGAATTCAATGATAATGTACAGTCCCTGACAAAAGTCTTGTCACTTATCCAAGTTATAGGAACAACAAATAATAACTTGACTTGTAGTTGATCAATTGGAATCAGAAATGGCTTATATGAAAGGCAAAGGCCTCTAGATTATGCTTATTATACCAAAATAAAGTTTTGCATCATTCATTGAGTTTTATCATTTAATTAGGACAGAAAGGTCTCATTTTGCTTGGACAAAAGTCTTGTCGTGTCTTTAAACGAGTCAACCAGTCACAGATTAGAGCTCCACCTGTGACAAATACTGTAATTAACACATTCCCAGGTGTGTATAAAAAGAACCCCAGCACACCAGACCTTCATGTGAAGTGCAACCTGACCTGTGACAACATGCCAAAGATTCAACCACAGACCAAAGTGCTGATCATCAAGAACCTGAAGACCAAGTCTGTTGCTGAGGTGGCAGACATCTTTAATGTATCCAAACGTCAAGTAGAGAGGATAAAAAAAAGATTTGAAGAAACTGGTGACATTCATGACAAGCCAAGGTCAGGCAGACCCTGCAAGACAACTGTTCGAGAAGACCGTTTGTTGCTTCGGCAGTCCAGGGCCAGCCCTTTTTCAACTGCAGCAGAGCTACATGGGAACTGGTCACCAGAAACCCCTGTATCTACAAGAACAGTTTGTCGAATTCTCTCACGCAGTGGTCTCCATGGCCGAATTACTGCTCACAAACCAGCATTAAACAGAAGACAACAAAAGAATTGTGTTGCATTTGCCAAGGCCCACAGCTTGTGGAAAGGATGGACAGTGGAAAAGTGGCAGAAGGTGGATTTTTCTGATGAATCATCCATTGAACTGCATCCCAATCGCCGCAAATACTGCAGAAGACCTGTTGGAACTCGCATGGACCCAAGATTCACCCAGAAAACAGTCAAGTTTGGTGGAGGAAAAATCATGGTTTGGGGTTACATCCAGTATGGGGGTGTGCGAGAGATCTGCAGAGTGGATGGCAACATCAACAGCCTGAAGTATCAAGAGATTCTTGCTACCAATTACATTCCAAACCACAAGAGAGGGCAAATTCTTCAACAGGATGGCGCTCCTTCTCATACTTCAGCCTCCACATCAAAAGTTGACCTTCTTTGAAAGCAAAGAAGGTCAAGGTGCTCCAGGATTGGCCAGCCCAGTCACCAGACATGAACATTATTGAGCACGTCTGGGGTAAGATGAAGGAGGAGGCTTGGAAGTTGAAACCAAAGAATCTTGATGAACTCTGGGAGTCCTGCAAGACTACTTTCTTTGCCATTCCAGATGACTTCATCCATAACTTATTTGAGTCATTGCCGAGACGTATGGATGCAGTCCTCCAAGCTCATGGGAGTCATACACGATATTAATTATTTTTCCCAAGGCACCATGACTTTATGTTCAGATGTTATTGTTGCATGTTTGTGTATTCAAAATAAAATATAATTTCTACCATACATTATTTTTGTGTGCGACAAGACTTTTGTCCAAGCAAAATCTGACCTTTCTTTCCTAATTAAATGATAAAACTCAATGAATGATACACAACTTTATTTTGGTATAATAAGCATAATCTAGAGGCCTTTGCCTTTCATATAAGCCATTTCTGATTCCAATTGATCAACTACAAATCAAGTTAATATTTGTTGTTCCTACAACTTGGATAAGCGACAAGACTTTTGTCAGGGACTGTATGTTCCTCATCCAGATTCAGTCTTGCATTTAAAACATGGCAGTTTTTCTTTCTCTTTTTGTAATCATCTACGAGTGTGATGATTCCTGTGGACAGAGACTGAGAGGTTCAATGTGCAGCACATATACAGCAAACTAAATAAAAGGTGTGATTAGAAATATGCACACAGACACACTCACAGAGCACACAGTCAATGACTCTACATGATTTGCATACACGCCTTTGTCTCCACATCCTTTGAATTATGTCAGCTATTCTAGTAATCGACCAATAAATTAAACGTCCTTTAAATTGACATCTATTATAATTCTTACAAGTGTACACATGATTCTAGATGTCTTATTTTGCATATATATGTCTCTGTAAAGCACTTTCAATTGCATTGTGTCCGTAGAGTGCTATATAAATAAACTTGCCTCGCCGTCACACAACTCATGCCTGAATTTGAATTTAGAGAGAGAGGTGGAGTTGGGCTGCAGTATACAGTCGGTACCATAAACTGAAGCAGATACTCAGAGAGCAGATCGACGCAGGAGTCCACAGACGGGAGACGAAACACATACTCAAAAGGTCTGTTTGTTTATAATAATATCATCATCTTATTAAATCCACATTAGTGCGGACGACAGGGTGGAGAGGAAATTGAATTTATCATACTGTTTGGACACTTGCACATCTGGTATTGTATTTTATAAACTCGTTTTTGTCACAGACTGTAAAGACGTTTAGAGGATTACCACTGATTTTACACGTGGTCAGTTGACTTGTTATGGTTGGTACCACTCATCCTACATGTGGAGTGATGGGGAAGCTATAGTTGGTTAACTAAAGACCTGTTCTCACAGGACTGGTACTACCTATGGACCTCTAGTAGATTGTAATAATTGTGGGAGACGTCTGGATTTTCCTCCGTTTTTTGAATCTCTTTGTATTTTCCTTTGCCTGCCTTTTGATAGGCCTGATATTTCATTGTTCACACTCTTGGATTTTTGGATTTTGGAGCTCATTAAAGCTTGCCTTATGTTTTCAGCCTGTCTGACTCTTTTTGTCTTACCTTATGGCCCTTTTGTGTAAGTTGTGACACTGAGTAGTCATTGATCAGAAACGTGAACATGTTGATGTGTGCTGCTGCTGGTGTGATCCCATCACAAGATGGTCTCTAGTTTTTACATTTTCATCCATTTGATTGTCATGTCTTTTTCTCTTCCAGATATGTCTGTAAAGTCTTCCTCCTCCTCCAGTGACTTCTGTCGTCATTCTAACTCTTCCTCCAACGACATCTATGTCACTTCTGCCATGTGTTGCTTGATCTCTGAACCAGGCCTCTTGATCTACACCACATTCTACATCACAAGCCTCCTCCTCCTCCTCCCTCTCTGCATCCTCGTCCTCTACCTGGGTCTTCAACGATGGCGACAACAGCGCTCCACCTCCACAGCAGCGATGAGTCACTCGGACAGCTTCACCTACCACATGGTCACAATGGAGCTAGTTGCTGTTGTCGGGTACACTGTCTTCTGTTGTGGTATCTATATGGTTCATTCCAAGATGATATTTGTGGGGTTCACTGTGTTCACCTTCACCTGGTATGGAGAGATTTTTGTTAACAGCCTGACCTGTGTTGAGCGCTACCTGGCTGTCGTTCATCCCATCATCTACCTGAGTCTGAAAGGAGAGAGAGGGGTCAGAATCAGAAATATCAGCATTGGGTGTGTTTGGCTGCTTTCCATTGGCGGAACAAGTCTGATTGACTTTAGAAAAAGTCTCCTTTTTTTTGATGTCTGCATGATGATTTCCTCTTTGACCATCATTATCTTCTGTAGCCTCTCTGTTCTCTGTGTTCTGATTCGTCCGGGGCCAGGTGAAAAGGGTGGAGACAGGGAGAGGATTGACCAATCAAAGCGGAGAGCTCTCTACACCATTGTGGCCGTATTGGGAGTTCTGTTGGTGAGGTTTGGTTGGATTCTGATGTGGGTTGCTCTTTTTAGTGTGAGAGGAATTACTGATTGTTGGACAATGGCTTCTGGATTCTGGTTTAATGTCCCCTGCAGTCTGTTGCTACCGCTGCTGTTTCTACACAAAACAGGACGATTAGTGTGTTTTAAGAACAACACCAAATGAGGATAGGGATTAGATTTGATTTGCATTACCTGACTTCAGATTTCAGATCGGAGCAAATATACAATTAGAGAATAACAGAAAAATATACCACTTGGCCGCAGAATATCTTGGAAAGCAAACACTTACAGCTGTTACAGCTAAAAAGTTAGCAGCTAATTCACAAAAATCCTCGCATGCAGTCTCCATCTGCTGCTGGGAAAAATGTCTTCAGCTGCAAGGTGTTTAACTTACTTAACTAGCAAGTCTGCAGACTCACAGACTTTGCAGTTGCATTATAATGCACAAGATAATGCTTTGGGCAATCTTTAATTTTGAAATTCCCAGTGAAGTTAATTGTTTCAGTGCACCAAAATAACGGAAGACAAAATGTTTATTGGTTAACTGTAAAAAATTCTGCCTATGTTACGTATCTTTGTCACTAGTGTTTCATGACCACATTTTTAGGGATCTTTGCAAAAAATGTCTGTATGTCAGCCGAAACATTATTTACAGAATTTTCACAGCCCCCAAAAATCGTGTATAAGTCGGGCTGTAGTCCAAACGCACAATTCATTCAGTCCACAAGGTCCCTCAAGCAGACTTTCTGCAGCCTTCATAAGAGTCTAATCAAGGTGCAGACTTCACTGTTTGACTTAATTAATTACAATACGGACATGACATTGCAGTTTTTTAAATTGCAGACAAAAAAATAAACAATGTGGTAACAGTTACGTTTTTAAACTTTGAACTGAATCATGTTGGCCAGAAATAATGTTCAACCACATGATACAGAAAATATGTAAATGTACAAGCTAGGTAGAGACAGAAGTAGCATTAGCAAAAGCAGCTACTAGAATAGCAGCAACGATGGTAATTTGCCATCTTGTTTGAATTAACCCGTGTTAGTTAAGTTTGATTCTGTTTGTTTTGCTCTTGAAAAGGGTGTCTTGTAGACACAATGTTGGATGAAGCAAAAGTTGTGACTTTTAAACCAAAATAATTGTGGATGAAGCAGAAATCCACAGACATGCAGCTCGTGAGGTTTTAAATTAGGGTTGTGCGAGTACATGACAGAAACAAGTATCCGATACAGGTAATGTACTCTTAAAATTTTTTGATTTTGAGTAAATATTCTCAAAAAAACATTAATCTGAAGCTCAATTTTGAGGCTGTTCTGTAAATAGTTTTCTTATAAATAATGAATGTAGCAACTTCCAATCAACTCAAAAAATCATACATACCCACTTCCGCTTAAAGCACCACCCACTTTGCCAATTACGGCAAAGTAAGGATACAGATAACGCTAATTTTTTTGGTTGAACAGATACAGATAATGTTGTACATGCTGATCCCTCCTGTAACATGCTTGCAGACAGATGTTTAGCAGGTATTATACACCACCGTCACCATTTTAGTTGAACATGTTTGATAACATTCGTAAACCTTTAACAAAAATGTCAGACACTGATGAGAATGTCATTATGTTTGCAGGTATTTGATCATAATACAGTGTGTTGACTTGACAAAGTGAAATTTTGTCCTGATGATGGTGTAAGATGAAAAGGGGTGGCTGTGGCTCAGGGTTAGAGCCAGTGTTTTGTTATCGGAAGGTCGCTGGTTTGAGTCCCCTGGTCTGCATGTCAAAGTGTCCTTGGGCAAGATACTGAACCCCAAACTGCTCCTGATGTGCTGGTCGGCACCTTGCATGGCAGCCACCGCCATCAGTGAATGAATGTATGAATTAATTACTCTAAGTTGCTTTGGACAAAAGCGTCTGTTAAATGTCCTAAAATGTAAATGTAAGTCAGAGGATCACCAAAGTGTTTACAACTACAAAACATAAAATGTTTGAACCAGATTGCATGACAATAAATCCTGTAGTTGTTGAAACATGTTAACCCCATGGAGGGAAAAGCCAGCAGACCAACGTGGTGGACCATCCAACAAACTGTTTTCACTGTACTTTCATGAGTAGAATTAGTAACAAGAACTTACATATGTATATATGTCCCTGTAACATATATATCATACCATATCTGTAGGTCATGTATAAACTGAATTATTACTTATCACTTTATAATGTTGTGTCTTTTTATGTAATCTATGTTACTTTAATGTAATACTATTCAGGATATTTAAACCATTTATTTTCTTTATATCGTATTTTAAGCTTAAGTATGTTATTGTTATATCTTTCTGATAACTCAACATTTTATACTCTTTATAATTAGCTAAAGTTTTTGTATACATTTGGTATGGGTTTCCTGTTAAAAAAACAATCATATATATTTGTTTTGTTACTTTTGCTTCGCTTAAAAAACATGATTAAACAAGTACACTAATCTAGTTTGAATGATTTTATTTACATTTTCATATACTTACTACACTTACACTAACATGGTTTTACTAAAAAAAAAATCTTTCTGAACACAAGGCAAAAAACAAGCAGTAATTCAGCAGTAATTCCTACTTTAATATATGAAGTGTGCATTTCAGATGCAAAAAGTAGGAAAAACAAGCGAGGTTGAACATTATTGGTTGTAACAATAACAGTTTCATTACTAAAATATGCTCAGAGATGATAGTCATGCTGCTTATAAGAACACATGTTCCACAGGTGTAAGTGTTATTTGTAGGACCATTGAAACAGTTAAGCAGAGAGGTTTTACACACAAAAGAAAACACAACAATAACAGCTCTTGTTGCACCAAGCATTATTTTCTTATTATTTTCATAAACATTTTCTATGCAGTTTTAAGCATCTATTGGATAGCTGACAGTGACAAGTAAAAAGGAAACAAGAGTAACGTCAGATGAGAAATGACTCGCTTCCAAAGCCTCTGACTTCATGTTCAGGGTCTAAACTCTCATAAATCAATGATAATGTATGTTCCTCATCCAGATTCAGTCTTGTATTTAAAGTGCGAGCTGCGGCGCACCGTGTTCCCGACGCCGGTGCTCGGCTCAAGCCACACCCGATCTCTCTTCGCTCCCTCGTGGGCCACGCCACACAATGGCGTTCCCCCGAGGAGACGGTCAGAAGGGGGGGGGGTGCTCACCTTCTCACATTCTCACAAGTGGTTTTACAGAGTTACAACATAGGAATTATTTCTGAACCTCACGCTCTTTTTCTAATCATCTACGAGTGTGATGATCCCTCTGGACAAAGACTGAGAGGTTCAATGTGCAGCACATATACAGCAGACTAAATAAAAGGTGTGATAAGAAATATGCGCACAGACACACTCACAGAGCACACAGTCAATGACTCTACATGATTTGCATACACGCCTTTGTCTCCACATCCTTTGAATTATGTCAACTATTCTAGTAATCGACCAATAAATTAAACATCCTTTAAATTGACATCTATTATAATTCTTACAAGTGTACACATGATTCTAGATGTCTTATTTTGCATATATATATGTCTCTGTAAAGCACTTTTAATTGCATTGTGTCCGTAGAGTGCTATATGAATAAACTTGCCTCGCCGTCACACAACTCATACCTGAATTTGAATGTAGAGAGAGAGGTGGAGTTGGGCTGCAGTATACAGTCTGTACCATAAACTGAAGCAGATACTCAGAGAGCAGATCGACGCAGGAGTCCACAGACGGGAGACGAAACACATACTCATAAGGTCTGTTTGTTTATAATAATATCATCATCTTATTAAATCCACATTAGTGCGGACGACAGGGTGGAGAGGAAATTGAATTTATCATACTGTTTGGACACTTGCACATCTGATATTGTATTTTATAAACTCGTTTTTGTCACAGACTGTAAAGACGTTTAGAGGATTACCACTGATTTTACACGTGGTCAGTTGACTTGTTATGGTTGGTACCACTCATCCTACATGTGGAGTGATGGGGAAGCTATAGTTGGTTAACTAAAGACCTGTTCTCACAGGACTGGTACTACCTATGGACCTCTAGTAGATTGTAATAATTGTGGGAAACGTCTGGATTTTCCTCCGTTTTTTGAATCTCTTTGTATTTTCCTTTGCCTGCCTTTTGATAGGCCTGATATTTCATTGTTCACACTCTTGGATTTTTGGATTTTGGAGCTCATTAAAGCTTACCTTATGTTTTCAGCCTGTCTGACTCTTTTTGTCTTACCTTATGGCCCTTTTGTGTAAATTGTGACACTGAGTAGTCATTGATCAGAAACGTGAACATGTTGATGTGTGCTGCTGCTGGTGTGATCCCATCACAAGATGGTCTCTAGTTTTTACATTTTCATCCATTTGATTGTCATGTCTTTTTTTCTTCCAGATATGTCTGTAAAGTCTTCCTCCTCCTCCAGTGACTTCTGTCGTCATTCTAACTCTTCCTCCAACGACATCTATGTCACTTCTGCCATGTGTTGCTTGATCTCTGAACCAGGCCTCTTGATCTACACCACATTCTACATCACAAGCGTCCTCCTCCTCCTCCTCCCTCTCTGTGTCCTCGTACTCTACCAGGGTCTTCAACGATGGCGACAACAGCGCTCCACCTCCACAGCAGCGATGAGTCACTCGGACAGCTTCACCTACCACATGGTCACCATGGAGCTAGTTGCTGTTGTCGGGTACTCTGTCTTCTGTTGTGGTATCTATATGGTTCATTTCACGATGATTTTTGTGGGGTTCACTGTGTTAGTCTTGGCCTGGTATGGAGAGATTTTCTTTCACATCCTGACTTGTGTTGAGCGCTACCTGGCTGTCGTTCATCCCATCATCTATCTGAGTCTGAAAGGAGAGAGAGGGGTCAGAATCAGAAATATCAGCATTGGGTGTGTTTGGCTGCTTTCCATTGGCGGAACAAGTTTGATTGCTTTAGAAAAAGTCTCCTTTGTTTTTGATGTCTGCATCTTGATTCCCTCTTTGACCATCATCATCTTCTGTAGCCTCTCGGTTCTCTGTGTTCTGATTCGTCCGGGGCCAGGCGAAAAGGGTGGAGACAGGGAGAGGATTGACCAATCAAAGCGGAGAGCTCTCTACACCATTGTGGCCATATTGGGAGTTCTGTTGGTGAGGTTTGGTTGGAATCTGGCGTGGGTTACTTTTTTTAGTGTGAGAGGAATTACTGATTGTTGGACAAAGGCTTCTGGATTCTGGTTTAATGTCCCCTGCAGTCTGTTGCTACCGCTGCTGTTTCTACACAAAACAGGACGATTAGTGTGTTTTAAGAACAACACCAAATGAGGATAGGGATTAGATTTGATTTGCATTACCTGACTTCAGATTTCAGATCGGAGCAAATATACAATTAGAGAATAACAGAAAAATATACCACTTGGCCACAGAATATCTTGCAAAGCAAACACTGACACAGTCCTGTCATATTACTTTGTTACAGCTAAAAAGTTAGCAGCTAATTCACAAAAATCCTCGCATGCAGTCTCCATCTGCTGCTGGGAAAAATGTCTTCAGCTGCAAGGTGTTTAACTTACTTAGCTAGCAAGTCTGCAGACTCACAGACTTTGCAGATGCATTATAATGCACAAGATAATGCTTTGGGTAATCTTTAATTTTGAAATTCCCAGTGAAGTTAATTGTTTCAGTGCACCAAAATAACGGAAGACAAAATGTTTATTGGCTAACTGTAAAAAATTCTGCCTATGTTACGTATCTTTGTCACTAGTGTTTCATGACCACATTTTTAGGGATCTTTGCAAAAAATGTCTGTATGTCAGCCGAAACATTATTTACAGAATTTTCACAGCCCCCAAAAATCGTGTATAGGTCGGGCTGTAGTCCAAACGCACAATTCATTCAGTCCACAAGGGCCCTCAAGCAGACTTTCTGCAGCCTCCATAAGAGTCTAATCAAGGTGCAGACTTCACTGTTTGACTTAATTAATTTCAATACGGACATGACATTGCAGTTTTTCAAATTGCAGACAAAAAAATAAACAATGTGGTAACAGTTACGTTTTTAAACTTTGAACTGAATCATGTTGGCCAGAAATAATATTCAACCACATGATAACAGAAAATATGTAAATGTACAAGCTAGGTAGAGACAGAAGTAGCATTTGCAAAAGCAGCTACTAGAATAGCAGCAACAATGGTAATTTGCCATCTTGTTTGAATTAACCCGTGTTAGTTAAGTTTGATTCTGTTTGTTTTACTCTTGAAAAGGGTGTCTTGTAGACACAATGTTGGATGAAGCAAAAGTTGTGACTTTTAAACCAAAATAATTGTGGATGAAGCAGAAATCCACAGACATGCAGCTCGTGAGGTTTTAAATTAGGGTTGTGCGAGTACATGACAGAAACGAGAATCCGATACAGGTAATGTACTCTTAAAGTTTTTTGATTTTGAGTAAATATTCTCAAAAAAACATTAATCTGAAGCTTAATTTTGAGGCTGTTCTGTAAATAGTTTTCTTATAAATAATGAATGTAGCAACTTCCAATCAACTCAAAAAATCATACATACCCACTTCCGCTTAAAGCACCACCTACTTTGCCAATTACGGCAAAGTAAGGATACAGATAACGCTAATTTTTTTGGTTGAACAGATACAGATAATGTTGTACATGCTGATCCCTCCTGTAACATGCTTGCAGACAGATGTTTAGCAGGTATTATAGACCACCGTCACCATTTTAGTTGAACATGTTTGATAACATTCGTAAACCTCTAACAAAAAAGTCAGACACTGATGAGAATGTCATTATGTTTGCAGGTATTTGATCATAATCCAGTGTGTTGGCTTGACAAAGTGAAATTTTGTCCTGATGATGGTGTAAGATGAAAAGGGGTGGCTGTGGCTCAGGGTTAGAGCCAGTGTCTTGTTATCGGAAGGTCACTGGTTTGAGTCCCCTGGTCTGCATGTCAAAGTGTCCTTGGGCAAGATACTGAACCCCAAACTGCTCCTGATGTGCTGGTCGGCACCTTGCATGGCAGCCACCGCCATCAGTGAATGAATGTATGAATTAATTACTGTAAGTTGCTTTGGACAAAAGCATCTGCTGAATGTCCTAAAATGTAAATGTAAGTCAGAGGATCACCAAAGTGTTTACAATTACAAAACATAAAATGTTTGAACCAAATTGCATGACTATAAATCCTGTAGTTGTTGAAACATGTTAACCCCATGGAGGGAAAAGCCAGCAGACCAACGTGGTGGACCATCCAACAAACTGTTTTCACTGTACTTTCATGAGTAGAATTAGTAACAAGAACTTACATATGTATATATGTCCCTGTAACATATATATCATACCATATATGTAGGTCATGTATAAACAGAATTATTACTTATCACTTTATAATGTTGTGTCTTTTTATGTCATCTTTGTTACTTTAATGTAATACTATTCAGGATATTTAAACCATTTATTTTCTTTATATCGTATTTTAAGCTTAAGTATGTTATTGTTATATCTTTCTGATAACTCAACATTTTATACTCTTTATAATTAGCTAAAGTTTATGTATACATTTGGTATGGGTTTCCTGTTAAAAAAACAAACATATATATTTGTTGTGTTACTTTTGCTTCGCTTAAAAAAACATGATTAAACAAGTACACTGATCTAGTTTGAATGATTTTATTTACATTTTCATATACTTACTACACTTACACTAACATGGTTTTACTAAAAAAAAAATCTTTCTGAACACAAGGCAAAAAACAAGCAGTAATTCAGCAGTAATTCCTACTCTAATATATGAAGTGTGCATTTCAGATGCAAAAAGTAGGAAAAACAAGCGAGGTTGAACATTATTGGTTGTAACAATAACAGTTTCATTACTAAAATGTGCTCAGAGATGATAGTCATGCTGCTTATAAGAACACATGTTCCACAGGTGTAAGTGTTATTTGTAGGACCATTGAAACAGTTAAGCAGAGAGGTTTTACACACAAAAGAAAACACAACAATAACAGCTCTTGTTGCACCAAGCATTATTTTCTTATTATTTTCATAAACATTTTCTATGCAGTTTTAAGCATCTATTGGATAGCTGACAGTGACAAGTAAAAAGGAAACAAGAGTAACGTGAGATGAGAAATGACTCGCTTCTGAAGCCTCTGACTTCATGTTCAGGGTCTAAACTCTCGGAAATCAATGATAATGTATGTTCCTCATCCAGATTCAGTCTTGCATTTAAAACATGGCAGTTTTCCTTTCTCTTTTTGTAATCATCTACGAGTGTGATGATTCCTCTGGACAGAGACTGAGAGGTTCAATGTGCAGCACATATACAGCAAACTAAATAAAAGGTGTGATTAGAAATATGCACACAGACACACTCACAGAGCACACAGTCAATGACTCTACATGATTTGCATACACGCCTTTGTCTCCACATCCTTTGAATTATGTCAGCTATTCTAGTAATCGACCAATAAATTAAACGTCCTTTAAATTGACATGTATTATAATTCTTACAAGTGTACACACGATTCTAGATGTCTTATTTTGCATATATATGTCTCTGTAAAGCACTTTCAATTGCATTGTGTCCGTAGAGTGCTATATAAATAAACTTGCCTCGCCGTCACACAACTCATACCTGAATTTGAATTTAGAGAGAGAGGTGGAGTTGGGCTGCAGTATACAGTCGGTACCATAAACTGAAGCAGATACTCAGAGAGCAGATCGACGCAGGAGTCCACAGACGGGAGACGAAACACATACTCAAAAGGTCTGTTTGTTTATAATAATATCATCATCTTATTAAATCCACATTAGTGCGGACGACAGGGTGGAGAGGAAATTGAATTTATCATACTGTTTGGACACTTGCACATCTGATATTGTATTTTATAAACTCGTTTTTGTCACAGACTGTAAAGACGTTTAGAGGATTACCACTGATTTTACACGTGGTCAGTTGACTTGTTATGGTTGGTACCACTCATCCTACATGTGGAGTGATGGGGAAGCTATAGTTGGTTAACTAAAGACCTGTTCTCACAGGACTGGTACTACCTATGGACCTCTAGTAGATTGTAATAATTGTGGGAGACGTCTGGATTTTCCTCCGTTTTTTGAATCTCTTTGTATTTTCCTTTGCCTGCCTTTTGATAGGCCTGATATTTCATTGTTCACACTCTTGGATTTTTGGATTTTGGAGCTCATTAAAGCTTACCTTATGTTTTCAGCCTGTCTGACTCTTTTTGTCTTACCTTATGGCCCTTTTGTGTAAATTGTGACACTGAGTAGTCATTGATCAGAAACGTGAACATGTTGATGTGTGCTGCTGCTGGTGTGATCCCATCACAAGATGGTCTCTAGTTTTTACATTTTCATCCATTTGATTGTCATGTCTTTTTTTCTTCCAGATATGTCTGTAAAGTCTTCCTCCTCCTCCAGTGACTTCTGTCGTCATTCTAACTCTTCCTCCAACGACATCCATGTCACTTCTGCCATGTGTTGCTTGATCTCTGAACCAGGCCTCTTGATCTACACCACATTCTACATCACAAGCCTCCTCCTCCTCCTCCCTCTCTGTGTCCTCGTACTCTACCAGGGTCTTCAACGATGGCGACAACAGCGCTCCACCTCCACAGCAGCGATGAGTCACTCGGACAGCTTCACCTACCACATGGTCACCATGGAGCTAGTTGCTGTTGTCGGGTACACTGTCTTCTGTTGTGGTATCTATATGGTTCATTCCAAGATGATATTTGTGGGGTTCACTGTGTTCACCTTCACCTGGTATGGAGAGGTTTTTGTTAACAGCCTGACCTGTGTTGAGCGCTACCTGGCTGTCGTTCATCCCATCATCTACCTGAGTCTGAAAGGAGAGAGAGGGGTCAGAATCAGAAATATCAGCATTGGGTGTGTTTGGCTGCTTTCCATTGGCGGAACAAGTCTGATGACTTTAGAAAAAGTCTCCTTTTTTGTTGATGTCTGCATGATGATTTCCTCTTTGACCATCATCATCTTCTGTAGCCTCTCTGTTCTCTGTGTTCTGATTCGTCCGGGGCCAGGCGAAAAGGGTGGAGACAGGGAGAGGATTGACCAATCAAAGCGGAGAGCTCTCTACACCATTGTGGCCGTATTGGGAGTTCTGTTGGTGAGGTTTGGTTGGATTCTGATGTGGGTTGCTCTTTTTAGTGTGAGAGGAATTACTGACTGTGGGACGATGGTGTTTGGATACTGGTTTAATGTCCCCTGCAGTCTGTTGCTACCGCTGCTGTTTCTACACAAAACAGGACGATTAGTGTGTTTTAAGAACAACACCAAATGAGGATAGGGATTAGATTTGATTTGCATTACCTGACTTCAGATTTCAGATCGGAGCAAATATACAATTAGAGAATAACAGAAAAATATACCACTTGGCCACAGAATATCTTGGAAAGCAAACACTGACACAGTCCTGTCATATTACTTTGTTAAAGCTAAAAAGTTAGCAGCTAATTCACAAAAATCCTCGCATGCAGTCTCCATCTGCTGCTGGGAAAAATGTCTTCAGCTGCAAGGTGTTTAACTTACTTAACTAGCAAGTCTGCAGACTCACAGACTTTGCAGTTGCATTATAATGCACAAGATGATGCTTTGGGCAATTTTTAATTTTGAGATTCCCAGTGAAGTTAATTGTTTCAGTGCACCAAAATAACGGAAGACAAAATGTTTATTGGTTAACTGTAAAAAATTCTGCCTATGTTACGTATCTTTGTCACTAGTGTTTCATGACCACATTTTTAGGGATCTTTGCAAAAAATGTCTGTATGTCAGCCGAAACATTATTTACAGAATTTTCACAGCCCCCAAAAATCGTGTATAAGTCGGGCTGTAGTCCAAACGCACAATTCATTCAGTCCACAAGGGCCCTCAAGCAGACTTTCTGCAGCCTTCATAAGAGTCTAATCAAGGTGCAGACTTCACTGTTTGACTTAATTAATTTCAATACGGACATGACATTGCAGTTTTTCAAATTGCAGACAAAAAAATAAACAGTGTGGTAACAGTTACGTTTTTAAACTTTGAACTGAATCATGTTGGCCAGAAATAATATTCAACCACATGATAACAGAAAATATGTAAATGTACAAGCTAGGTAGAGACAGAAGTAGCATTTGCAAAAGCAGCTACTAGAATAGCAGCAACGATGGTAATTTGCCATTTTGTTTGAATTAACCCGTGTTAGTTAAGTTTGATTCTGTTTGTTTTGCTCTTGAAAAGGGTGTCTTGTAGACACAATGTTGGATGAAGCAAAAGTTGTGACGTTTAAACCAAAATAATTGTGGATGAAGCAGAAATCCACAGACATGCAGCTCGTGAGGTTTTAAATTAGGGTTGTGCGAGTACATGACAGAAACGAGTATCCGATACAGGTAATGTACTCTTAAAGTTTTTTGATTTTGAGTAAATATTCTCAAAAAAACATTAATCTGAAGCTCAATTTTGAGGCTGTTCTGTAAATAGTTTTCTTATAAATAATGAATGTAGCAACTTCCAATCAACTCAAAAAATCATACATACCCACTTCCGCTTAAAGCACCACCCACTTTGCCAATTACGGCAAAGTAAGGATACAGATAACGCTAATTTTTTTGGTTGAACAGATACAGATAATGTTGTACATGCTGATCCCTCCTGTAACATGCTTGCAGACAGATGTTTAGCAGGTATTATACACCACCGTCACCATTTTAGTTGAACATGTTTGATAACATTCGTAAACCTCTAACAAAAATGTCAGACACTGATGAGAATGTCATTATTTTTGCAGGTATTTGATCATAATACAGTGTGTTGGCTTGACAAAGTGAAATTTTGTCCTGATGATGGTGTAAGATGAAAAGGGGTGGCTGTGGCTCAGGGTTAGAGCCAGTGTTTTGTTATCGGAAGGTCGCTGGTTTGAGTCCCCTGGTCTGCATGTCAAAGTGTCCTTGGGCAAGATACTGAACCCCAAACTGCTCCTGATGTGCTGGTCGGCACCTTGCATGGCAGCCACCGCCATCAGTGAATGAATGTATGAATTAATTACTGTAAGTTGCTTTGGACAAAAGCGTCTGTTAAATGCCCTAAAATGTAAATGTAAGTCAGAGGATCACCAAAGTGTTTACAATTACAAAACATAAAATGTTTGAACCAAATTGCATGACAATAAATCCTGTAGTTGTTGAAACATGTTAACCCCATGGAGGGAAAAGCCAGCAGACCAACGTGGTGGACCATCCAACAAACTGTTTTCACTGTACTTTCATGAGTAGAATTAGTAACAAGAACTTACATATGTATATATGTCCCTGTAACATATATATCATACCATATCTGTAGGTCATGTATAAACTGAATTATTACTTATCACTTTATAATGTTGTGTCTTTTTATGTAATCTATGTTACTTTAATGTAATACTATTCAGGATATTTAAACCATTTATTTTCTTTATATCGTATTTTAAGCTTAAGTATGTTATTGTTATATCTTTCTGATAACTCAACATTTTATACTCTTTATAATTAGCTAAAGTTTATGTATACATTTAGTATGGGTTTCCTGTTAAAAAAACAAACATATATATTTGTTGTGTTACTTTTGCTTCACTTAAAAAACATGATTAAACAAGTACACTGATCTAGTTTGAATGATTTTATTTACATTTTCATATACTTACTACACTTACACTAACATGGTTTTACTAAAAAAAAAAATCTTTCTGAACACAAGGCAAAAAACAAGCAGTAATTCAGCAGTAATTCCTACTTTAATATATGAAGTGTGCATTTCAGATGCAAAAAGTAGGAAAAACAAGCGAGGTTGAACATTATTGGTTGTAACAATAACAGTTCCGTTACTAAAATGTGCTCAGAGATGATAGTCATGCTGCTTATAAGAACACATGTTCCACAGGTGTAAGTGTTATTTGTAGGACCATTAAAACAGTTAAGCAGAGAGGTTTTACACACAAAAGAAAACACAACAGTAAGAGCTCTTATTGCACCAAGCATTATTTTCTTATTATTTTCATAAACATTTTCTATGCAGTTTTAAGCATCTACTGGATAGCTGACAGTAACAAGTAAAAAGGAAACAAGAGTAACGTGAGATAAGAAATGACTCGCAATGAGGGCTTCCCACCAGAGGGAATCTGGCGCTTCATGTTCAGGGTCTAAACTCTCGGAAATCAATGATAATGTATGTTCCTCATCCAGATTCAGTCTTGTATTTAAAACACGGCAGTTTTTCTGCCCTGTGCAGAAACAACAGCGGCAGCACATAACTGCTGGGCAGACAGAACCAGATCCCTGACATCTGCACCACACAGCCAGCGGTGAAGCTCAACAGAGGTGAGGAAGCCAGAGCCATGCAGACCAGATTCCCCCCAAACCTCAACAGCAGCACTGACATTATGGCCGTGATGGTGACGAACGCCCTCTGCTTTACGTCGTCAACCTTCCCCTTGTTACCGACATCATCCCCCGGCCCTGGACGAAGCAGGACGCGGAGAACAGAAATGCTGCAGAAGGAGGTGACGATTAAAGACAAAACCAGATTGCAGAAAAACAGAATCATAGTGAAATTTTGGTTCAAGAGAATTCTCAAAGCAACCAGTCCAGAGCAAATCACCCAAACACATCCAATGCTAATATTTCTGATCGTGACCCCGCCCGTCTTGCTCAGGCTCATGTAGGTCATGGGGCGCACAACAGCCACGTAGCGCTCAACACAGGTGAGGACGTGAAAGGACATTTTCATACACGAGATGATGGCAAACATGTTACACCCCACGCCCAGCATCTGCGGTTGATCGACAAAGGCACCACAGCAGCAGGTGATGGATGCACTGATGCCAATCAGCTCCATGGCGACCATGTGGTAGGTGAAGACGTCTATGGGATTCATCGGCCCGCTGGAGCGCTGTTTCCACCAGTGATGGGCACCATAGTAGAGGATAAAGATGGAGAGAGGGAGGAGGAGGAGGATGTTGGTGAAGGTGAAGGCTGTGAAGATGGAGGAACCAGGTGTGGCGTTGAAGCAGCTGTTGAGGAAGGAGTTGGTGGAGGAGTTGGGGGAAGGGAGGGAGACACTTTGGGAGGAAGACTCGTTGGTATACATTTTCATGGGCCTGAAAATGTAACGAGAACACAAGGAAAAAGAGGGGCCAAATCAAGTCGGGGGAGGGGGGCAGAGGTGAAACATCATTATTAACATTTCCCATTGCCTAATACAACAGCTCAAATGGTACATTTTGTATAATTTCCAAAGCACTAATGCCATCAGTACAACAACACACCCATGTAATACTGACCACTGATGCTCCTTTTTGACAGAAATAATATTTTTAGAACCTGATTCCAGCCATTTCTTCCCAGCCATATCCCTGTTCCATGTTATCAAACTCAAAACTTCTAGATGATTCCACATTAAAAACATGGAGTTGCAAAAATATGTTTAACGTGAAAAATCTGATGGAAGAGACAAGCTTTTGATGAATATTCTAACGTAATTTTTGGAATAAAGGTAACTCCTGACACAGATTGTACTGATGGAATTGGTTCTGTGAAAATGAATGTAATACCCAATTCATCAAGACTAAAGGAAAATACGCTGGAAGTTTGCATCAGCTGGTGAACCAGAACAAGTATGTCCCAAATAAATGTATTTTTGCAAGTTAGACAGGGTGCAGGAGTTTGCTTGCAACTTTTGGTCTATTCTTCTCTCTCCTACGCACTTGACTCATTAGATGGTTGTGTTTTCTCTGCCACTGCGGTAAATAATGGCTTCAGCCACTTTTTGAGAATTTTTGGTAAGTATTGCAATACGTCATTGTATCAAAAGATGCGATAGAAATAGTGAGTATTACTGCTAAAGTTAATGATTATTTCATGGTGACTGATACTATTCAAACTGGTCACTGGTGAAAAGACATTAAAAACTGGTTCCAAAGTGAATGTTTTTCTACTGACTATTTGTAGATGTTGATTAAATGTATTAAACAATGAACATATTTCAGCGGGCTTTATCATACTGGCTTATACTAAGAAGTTTGGATGTGGTTTCCTTGTCAGGCTCCGAAA
Source organism: Lagodon rhomboides (assembly GCA_039737535.1). Taxonomy (NCBI): domain Eukaryota; kingdom Metazoa; phylum Chordata; class Actinopteri; order Spariformes; family Sparidae; genus Lagodon; species Lagodon rhomboides. The sequence continues at coordinate 21,877,228 of CM077806.1, forward strand.
TAATGTTTTGCTATTATTTTCACATTGTAGACACACTAACAGATTGTAGTGCAAATCAAAACATAATTTCAGTGCAGGGTTAAAATTCCATTGTATAGAAAAAAAAAACATTAACACGTTTAGATTACGTCTATGTTCTGACCACTTTTGGCCTACCATCACAAAATGAAATAAATTCACACTTATCAATACAGTCTCTCTTCAGCTTAACCTAACACTGAACAAATTACCGAAGTTAGTTCACAAATTAGTGTTTTTTGTCACTTTGATGTTGTTGCGTGGGCATAAAGATGTCTGCGAATTTTCGCCCAGAAATCAACATAGAAATCGCACATGATTTTCACTGGGTAGCAAACAATTTGACTTTCTCAAACAAATGAATGATAGGATGATTTGTGTGGAAAGTATATTCTCACCACAACTAAAATCTTGAAAATTAATAAACATGTATGTATGTATAATATTATTAAAGGATGCTAACCTTGTCAGAAGCACTTGTCTGATCGTCTTCTCTGTGGATTTTCAGATTCACTGACTGCTCATCACTGCTGTCTTGTCCAAATATATAAATGGGTGTCTGTGTTTGTGTGCACATAAGTGTGTATGTGAACCTCATGATATTTGTGTGTGAAAGACAGGCCTTTTTGCATAATGCGGTATTTATTCTATTGACATTTAAAAGGCAAATGTTCTCAAAGTTCAGGGTAATTTGCAGAACAACAGCACCGATGGTGACATAATATCTTCCCTAAGCACATTCCAGGCAAATGTATTTGTATAGCTCCTTTATATAACAATTATAAGCAATTATAGGCAATTCAAAGTGCTTTACATAAGACATGAAGACATTAAGACAATACATAAAAGAAGTAGAAAGACACAGAAATTTGATTTAAAATGGTTCAAATAAAGCAAGATAGAACTTCAAAATAAGCTAAACTGGAATAAACAGTAGGAAAAACATTAAAGTGGTATAAAAGATGGATGTATGCTTGCAAATGTAACTTTATATGCAGCAACAAACCAAACTCCAGGAACTGTAAACACACGTCTGAGATGATAATGATGTACCCATGTTAGGTACATAACTTCCACGTTATTGACATGATGTCACTTTACAACTGACGTTTGGCAGCCCAGTCTGGAGTATAGAATGTTCACAGTTAACATTTCTGCAAACAACAGATACATCCAAAGGTAACTTTTGTATCAAACATGGCATATCATGTTCACATTATATTCTCATCAGCTGACTTTCACACCAGAAGTTGGAGACGAAGGTGGTGGCCTTATGCAAACAGGCCTGCCTTTCTAAATGTGACACCACTGGATATTTTTCAACAGACCTAGGGAAAGTTCCAGCTGCTTTGTGGCAACCAAAACCATCTGTTTCTTACAGTAGGTCAGACCATCTCCAGCTGGTGGTGACAAAAATGGCATTTTTAAGCCAAACCATGATCTTTTCCTAACCCTAACCAAGTGTTCTTTGTACCTTAACCTAACAGAGCATAAGCAGAACGTTGTCACAAGAGAGAACTAGAACCTCGAACTTCGCAGAAGTGCACTTAGCTAATAATTTTTTTGGCAATCAGGTTGTTTTTGGTTACACACTGGACTCAAACTGTGGTCTCCAGGTCCTGTGCTTGTTCAACCCAATCAACCAACCCCAATCTCCATCCGACTTCCTTCTTTGCTACTCTAATGATTAATGATACTAATCAATTGGTGATATCATTATATAAATCAGTGTGTCATCTGCATATTTCTTTGTTTTCCATAATACGCACAAGAGGGAGCATGAAGATGTCGGACAAAAGAGGCTCAACAATAAAGGCTTGTGGAGTCCCCCACGTTATTTTTTAACAATCATATATGTAATTACTAATCAATACAAAAAAACCTATGGGTTAATGGGATTCAGACCAGTTTAGCACCATCACAGAAAGTCCCATCTGTCTTTCCAGTCAGTCCATTAATGTGTTATGGTCACTCGTGTCAAATTCAGAGACTATTTCACTGTGTTTTTAAGTGAATGTCCCTGTGGTATGGTGGAAATCCAAACCAGAAAGCAGGCACTGTGTCACAGGTCACAGCGCTTTCAGTCCAGCATCTCTCACCCCTGGATGACTCCCTTCAGTAAATTTCCATACCTAATAATTGTACCTGACAGTCAAATGTGTACTACATAGGGTGCTCATTCAAATCAGCTCAGAACACCTGTGTATGCAGCTGTGCATTTTAAAATGTAACCCTTTAAAGCAAAAACACCTTTAAATTTCCTTCTTAAAGCCAGTTCAAACTTCAACTTTGTAGAGACAATTACTCAGTCCATCTGTACATTAAGTGGAATCAATCAAGGTGTAACTTAAAACTAGTGTATATTCAAACCAAGCAGTCACTAAGAGCAGAACACCTGTCTGGCTCACTGTGTCCCTTCTTATTTTCATAGATGAACAATCCGTCAGTCAGACATTTTGTTTAGTTGACAGGCACGGCTGCAGTTGGTCATCATCATTGCTCTTCTTAAGACAGGGCCACTCTCATGAGCATGTGGAGGTTGATATTTATAGGTTGTACATGTTATATATGTACATGTATAAGTGTATAGATAGATAGATAGATAGATAGATAGATAGATAGATAGATAGATAGATAGATAGATATTTTTTTATCTAACCAGCACCCTCCCTTTCAATCAGTTGATGGACTATTTTATATTTCATTTTTTTGCAAATTGATGCACTACAATAGAAGTAGGGTGCACAAACGAATATTTTTGCATACTGACTAACTTTGATATCCTCATTAGGATAAAATCCATTTGATAGGCTGAACACCTTAAACGTACCAGTCATATTATTCTTATTATTATAAGTCTCAGCAAAAAATCAGAGAAACGTACATTTTGCCGCTCAATAAAGTTCTTTTTTATTTATAACCATCAGTGGATACAATGAATAAGTGAGTAAAGACAAGTATTAGATGTAGAACAGTCTGATTAATTCAGAAAATGGTGTCACTTTACTGTTATACAGCCTTTAAAACCAATTTTAAAAAAGGAATATCACAATATAACAATATGAAAATGTACAACTATATATAGTCTTATATCACTATGACGATATAACATTGATATATTGGCCAACCTTGCTTTGTATATATCTAGATTTTAGAGGGCTTTCCTCTTTTACAAAACAAACAACCAAGTTTTTGGTCTTTACAAAACCAAAAACACTATAGACTATTATTAAACAGTGTCCGTCCTGTAATTCTTAGCATGCAGATAAAACAGTAACCTAATGTTCCTCCAAAGGCCAGAGAGTATATCGTTAATAAAATGTGTTGCATTAGTTTGTGTGCTTACAGTTTACTCGACAAGACCTCTTTAACGACTAGTAAATTCACATTGTAGTGCTCACACCATGAGGAAATTGGTCCCAGGTGCCATCAGACATTAGGCTAACGTTAGTGGCTCCTTCATGCTCTTGGGTATGACAAATTCATTGATAAGTTCCAATCCTAAAAACCTTTTCTCTTGTTTTGACATAGTTCTTGAAGAAAAGGAACAAATATACAAGCTCAGCAGCCTGACAGGGTTATGTTTAAACAAAATATCAGCCTGACCTTCAGTTTTCCTGATCATGCAATAATGCTAAGGTGAACTAGTTTGACATTGCAGTGAAACCATTCTTTATTTCTGTGTCTTCAGTCTGGATCATTATCTGGTCATGATTCTGACTTGTTGCCTGGGACTTGTAGCTTTAGCTTCAGTATTTTTGCCATGCTCTTAACGTGATTTATTATTCTTCTTCAAACAAAGAAGCTTTTCTGCTCGCTGCAGAAAGAGCAAGGGCAACACCAGACTGCTGGGCAGACAGACCCAGGGTACAGAAAACACATTTTTCAGGCTCCCCCAGCTGATCCGAGTTTTGCAGGGCAATGACAAGTATATGACTCACAAATCTGAACAACAGCACTCCCAGTATGACCATCATGGTGTAGAACGCCCTCAGCTTCAATTGGTCAACCTGCTGTCTGCCCCCACCCCCTTCCCCCGGCCCTGGACGAATCAGAACACAGAGAACAGAAAGGCTGCAGAGAGAGACAATAATCAAGGTGAATCCTGTGATACAAAAAAAGAAGATATCAGTGGTATTTCTGTCTGCCAGGTGATTAATAATTATCCATACAAAGCTCAGCAGCCAAACAAGGCCAATGGCGATATTTGTGATCCTGATCCCACTCGCCTTCTTCAGATTCAGGTAGGTTGCGCTCCACCCTCGCCTCCCACCCATTTTAGAGACCCCCGTAAAAGCTCAGATTATGGCCCAAACCATGTTTACAATTACATTCCAGAAACAGAGCCAACTACCCATATCGCATTTTGCTTCATCAGATTCAATCTGTGCTTGATTGCTAACAGACGTTTCTTTAAGTTACCAGGTGCTGATCAGTGGAGAATCCAACTAGATCACATTCCCCAATAGAGACACACTTCAAAAAGTCAGCAACAGTCGGTAATAGCCAACATAATTACACTGTTGAACATTTAGTATATAATATCGAACATTAGCTGAACATCAGGATGATAAAATAAAATGGTTCCTCAATTGTTTCTGAAACATTTATATTGGTTGTATATTTGTATAGTTTGAGTGAGTAGTTCAAGTACAACACAATTATACTGACAATGTTCTGTTCATATCATCATGTGTCATATACATAAACATCTACAGACCAACAGTTGAAGGGCAGCGTAAATAAAGTGTTGTACCAATGGCTAAATTAAACCTATCCCAGGATTGTTAAAGTAAACTCACCTTGTCTGAAATTTTACAATTCTGATCTTCACGATCATCTGTCACCCGTGGGTCTGAACTGTGGACTGATATGTTTTCCATATGTGTATTAATCTTTGTGTGTGTGTGTGTGTGTGTGTGTGTGTGTGTGTGTGTGTGTGTATGTGTTCATTTGTTGTGGCTTCTTTGCATGTTGTATAACCAGCAAACATTGCTCCTTTACACGAGTGTTTAGACTGATGCAAACACACATGAAAGTCATTTTTCAACACATTTATTCTGTCATTTAAATCCATACATATACTGGATATTGATCGATTACTTCACATATGAAAATTATAGCATAAGGGAAAAACAATCGGGTGTTTTTTGCTTATACATTTCTCATATTGTACAACTTTTCTGCCAACACAGGGCAATAAACAAGAAAGTAAACTCACAGTCATGATTTCTTTAAAATGTTGACATTGTGTTTAATACAATTACTAATTCTGATGTTGTGAAATGTCCTCATTTCAACAATTTTTCACCCCATCTGTCCATTTCAGTGGATGCCTAGCAGCATTCAAATGAGCTGTAACTTCAACCGGTTCTTATTCAAATCAAACAGCGTCATTAAGAGCAGAACACCTGTGTTTCACCTGTTATCTTCACACCTAAACAATCTGTAGACTAGACTGCAGTCCTGTCTTTAACACTTAAATTTGATATAAGGTCAATTTATATTCTCAGTTTTTTTGGTGTGAAATTTAACCCAACCACCTTGACTGTTTTGCTAATATTTTAAATTTTGCATTTAGCATTCGTAAGCATGAAACCACTGGATATTTTTGATGAGAGACCACAGTTTGTGATAGCATTTCAACATATGTAGTGCTTAATATAATGATATAATATAAGTATGTATAAAGAGGGACAACTGCTGAAGATGCGTTCAACATTTGTAGCAAGAAACCACTGAATATACTTAAATAAGAGACCACGGTTTGAACGGTGTTTTAACTATCCAGGCAAAAAGCCACTTAATATTTAAAGAAAGACACCAGTGTTTGAGCTGTTGATTCTACATTTCTAAGCGCTAAACCACTGGGTATTTAAAGCAAGAGACTACTGTTAGAGATGGTGATTCAACATCTGTAAGCCTGAAACCACTGGATATTTTCAATGAGAGACCATTGTCTGAAAAACTTTTCAACAAAACCATGAAACTACTGGATGATTTTAATAAGATATCACTGTTTGAGATCATGTTCAATATTTTCAATCAAGAAACTACTTGATATTTATAGCAAGAGACCCCTGTTAGCGTGAAACCACTGGATAGTTTAAAAGAGAGACCACTGTTTGAGACTGCATCTCAACATAGAAATCTACATTTGTAAGCGCTAAACTACTGGATATTCAAAGCAAGAGACCACTGTTTGAAAGGTGTTTGTGTGAAACCACTAGACATTTTTAAAGAGAGACCACTATTTGAGAGGTGATTATACATTTTTTAGTGCAAAGCCACCAGATATTTACAGAAAGATTGCATTTTAACATTTGTAAGCATGAAACCACAGGATATTTTTAATGAGACCAACTTTTTTCCAGCTGTGCTAGTGGCAATGAAGAGATCGGCAAGATATCGGGAAAATTTCCTGTCGAAAAATTATATTTTTAACAAGACATCAGGACGACTTGCTGCTGTATTTGTGCTCGCAGAAACAGCTAAGCTATGATCTTCTCCTCACCCAAAGCGAATGGTCCGTATGACAAACCCAAGCAGACCCAAGGCGAATGTAACGTTGAAAACTGAACATAAAAACGAACAGCTGCAACATTTAAAATGCTAAATATTTCAACATAGTCATGTTACATTTCAACGTATTGGTGGGCAATTTATATGGCTTAACATTTATTATGGCTGATTGGCTTGTTCCTTAGTTACTGCAAACAAATCTAACCTGATCAATGTTCTGATGCATTGTTGTTCTTACAACACAGTGGCTTCCCCGCTCTGTGTAGAAAGAGCAGAGGTAACACCAGACTGCTGGGCAGACAGAACCAGAATACAGACAACAACACAGCACACCTTTCCGACTCCCCCATGTTTAGTAAGCTAAACAGAGCAGTGGTACCCATTTTACCCCCAAATCTGAACAACAGCACTCCCAGTATGGCCATGATGGTGTAGAATGCCCTCAATTTTGACTGGTCCGCTCGCTGTCTTCCCCCACCCCCTTCCCCTGGCCCTGGACGAATCAGAACACTGAGAACAGAAAGGCTACAGAAAGACACGACAGTTAAAGTGATGGCCATGACACAAAAGTAGGAGATGATGACCGGATCTTGTTGTTCCACTAACACTAGAGATGTCTCTGCAAAGCTCAGCAGCCAAACACAGCCAATGATGATATTTCTTTTTCTCATTACATTTGCCTTCCTCAGGCTCAGGTAGATGATGGGGTGAACCACAGCCAGGTAGCGCTCCAAACAGGTCAGGACGTGAAAGAACATCTGTCCATTGAAGTTGAATATGAAAAGGTAGATACCAACCATCATCATTTGTGGAAGACCAGTGTGGACACCACAGCGGAGGAGTATGGACCCGAAGACACTCATCAGCTCTATGATGACCATGTTGTAGGTAAAGAGGTCGGAGTGACTCAACGTCGTGCCAGAGGGTTGTTTCCGCCATCGTTGAAGACCCAGGTAGAGGACAAGAATGGAGAGAGGAAGGAGGACGAGGATGACTGTCATGACTAAGGCTGTGGCGATCGGAGCACCAACTGGGGAGTTGAAGCACCTGTGCAGTTGATGAATGATGCTCATCGAGGAAGGAAGGGGAGAGGGAGGAAGGGAGGCATTGGAAGAGGAAGAGGAGTTGGCGGACATGACTGTGGGCAAGGGGTAGGGATAGAGTGTAAAAGAGAGAACGATAGAGAGAAAAACAACATTAACAAGAACATGCTCTAAATGGCAACGCTAACATGGGGATCTTTAGCACGAAAGGCTGTGGTGACCATTGTCACTATAGTAGTTTGACTTGTAAGCATGCTGCCATTTTAGCACTAAAGATGAAGTGCAGCAGAGGCTGGTGCTTTAAGTGTTTTAGGTAATTTTTCACAAACCGATGCATGTTAAAATACTGTCATGGTCCTGTCATTTTATTTGTGACTTTGTTTTTTTGCTCTGATGATGTGATCCTCCCCAGTCTGTCCCTTCACACCTGTCTTACATCAGCCTTATTAGCTTATCAGCTGCTCTCACTCGTTCCCCCCACACCTGTGTTTCTCCGTCTCTGCTCACCTGCACCTCATCTCCCCATTAGTTTACTTTTTTGTTCCCACCCAGTCATTAGTTGACTCTTTGTCGAGTCATCGGCTGTTTTTGCCTGTCACCTGTTCCTGATGTTAATTGTTGTAATAAAGTTCTGTCACAAATCTGCCTGCCTGCCACCTTCTTCTCTCTCAGAGGGACACACACCTGACATATGATGTCTCTGCAAGCCCCTCCTTCAGAAAAATACCTCCAAAAGCCTTTTTGATATATAAGAATAATAGTTATAATACACCTTTATTAAATTAGTTTGCTTTCTGTCCGATCAAGCTATGTTTGAAGCCATAAGACTCAAGTCACCACAATTATTTAATTGTATGTCATTTTCATGTGATCGAAGGTAAAGGGCATTAAATTACATCTGTCATAACATTATTAAAATCGACTCACCTTGTCTGTAGAAAGTTGTGTTGTTCTGATCTTCTGGCGCAGGTATGTCTGGACTGTCAGCTGTGAAGTCCACATCTTTATTAATCTTTGTGTGTGTGCTTGTTTGTGTGTGTATTTCTAAATGGTAATGCCTCTTTCTTTGCATATTGTATAACCAGATGCAGAATGCCACCCTTTCGCTGCCTTGCATAAAGACACGACAGCACTGATATGTTTTTAAACAAAACTTTAGCCCCTCAATAAGTACAGGCCACAGTGCAATTAGAAATATGCACATGGATTGCTCCTATCTATGAATTTATGAGAACAATGAAAGAGAGGGCAACTTGACAACTAATACTGATACGAATTGAATCATCAGTGTTTGTGTCTGATAATCATTTGTTTTAATTTTCACTTTATTTTAAAGGCTTAAGGATTTTAACAACCATTAGTTTGTTCTTTTCTAAATGGGGAAAAAGCAATGTAACATTAAATCTATAGTGCTTAAAGAGGCCATAAGTACAGTGGCCCTGAAGGTCAAAACTCAACAACGTGACAGAAAAAAAACAACATTTCAGTAAACAAAACACATCATAAAACACAACATTTTACGAAACACAACAACCTAAACAAAACACAACAACATTACAGAAAACACAGGTAGAATCAGGTAGAGGATGTAGATGCAGAGAGGGAGGATGATTAGGATGATGATAATGGCGAGGGTGGTGATGCTGAAAATGCCCGCTCTAGATTTGCAACAGTGCATTTCAAAAGAGATGTCGGAAGAAGGGAGGGCTGAAGAGGCAGTGGTGGAGGAAGAGGAGTTGACTGACATGACGATGGGGAAGGGGAAGAGCTGGAGTAAAAAAGAGGGAAAGATGAAAAGTGAACAACAAAAGTCATTTGAAATAGTTCCCTAGGGTTAACGAGTCAGCTAATGTTAGGGGCTTGACAATGAATGTTTCAACGTCTCCAAGTCCACTAATTGGTTGGATGCCATTTCTATCAGACTGTGGTACAGGAGCTCACTCTAGTAGTGCATATAGGAAGCTCTATGTTTTTTGAAAATGAAATAAGTCCTACACTAGCTAACATGTATATATTTTGTCATTTCCTTATATGACAATAATCATTCTAAAGCATAAAGTGACGAAATGTTGTCCTTAAAGAGACAAAACTCCAGGACACAACGTATACAGACACTGAGGAAGATTGTTTCAATAACCAATTACAGTAACACAATATTCGATGACTTGTCATTTTTAATATGTACAATAGTTCGATCATAATATTACATTCATCATAACATTATTAAAGTAAAATTGTGTCATCTGTATCTTCTAGATTCTGATGGATCCTCTGTCTCCTGTGTGACTGGACTGTGCACTGGTGTGTTTGTGTGTGCTTGTGCCTTTTTTTTTTTTTTGCATGTTGTTTAACCAGCAAACATCATCTTCGTCTTTCACAGATGCAAAGTGACTTCAGCTGCCTTGCTCAAAGACACTTAAACACTGATGTTTGTTGACCACAAACTTTTGGCCTAGTAAGATCACATAACTGTCATCTGCCTCTGTTATCAAAAATACACACAAATACATATTTGAGAGTCATTTATTACATTTATTCTCTCATTCGAAGATACATGTTATTATAATAGATATGGATTGATTAGTTTGCATTTCAACATTATAGTTTGAATACATCATCGTATAGTGTACGACTTCTCAGCTAACACAGGACAATATACAAGAAAGTGAACACACATGAATAGATAACTTAATAAATATTGAAAACTGATTTTTACATTTTCCAATAAATCGAAGTTTAGAAGTGGTTTTCATCAAACACAGGAAAGACAGATTACAGTTCAAAAACTGTTTATCACAAACAATTGCAGGCAGTCCTAATTTATTCTTCATCTCATCTGTTTGTTAACGTGGATGTTTGACAGGATTCAAATGAGCTGTGAGTTCAAACCGGTGCATATTCAAATAGCAGAACACCTGTCTGTATGTGTTTGTCACTTGTTATCTTAACACACACCAGACTTCAGTCTTTTCTTTAAAGGACCTATTTGTAAGAAAACATAATTTTTTAATCTAAACCCCAACTCATCGAAAATGCTTTGGGATTGTAGGTCAGGTCGGCCCCCAAGGGTTTTACTCTCTCAGTATTTGTTTTCCATTTTTGTTATATTCCCAGATAGCAGAATTGTACCAGACATGTTGGCACTTGGGTGGTCTACTCCTGTCTGACAGATCTGAGCAGGTCATACCATGGCCACATGTCGGACAAAAGCAAACCAAATGAGCCACAACTGGCCCACGTCTGGGTCAAATCCATTTTAACAGAATATAAATGAACTGTGGCCCAGATTTGGGCCAGTTCTGGTTTATTTGTTTCACTTGTTACAGTGGACCACCAAAGTGCCATCAATCCATGCAGCATGTGGGCCAGTTCTTGGCCAAAGCAATTTTGCTATCTGGTTTGTAATCTCATCTAATCTGACCCATGTCCTGATCCATTGCTGTTCTTACAACACAGCAGTTTTCCTGCTCTCTGTAAAAAGAGCAGGGGTAACACCAGACTGCTGGGCCCACCCAAGCAGATGTCAACCAACCACACTGCACATCTGCCAGTCTCCTCCAGCTCTGGTGTGGCAAGCACAGTAACGGTAACTATATTCCCACTAAACTTCAACAGCAGCACTCCAAGTATGGCCATGATAGTGTAGAACGCCCTCAGCTTTGATTGGTCAACCCGCTGTCTCCCCCCGCCCCCTTCCCCTGGTCCCGGACGAATCAGAACACAGAGAACAGAAAGACTGCAGAAAGAGACGACAATTAAGACAATGGCTAAGGTATGAATAGAGGTAATGGCAATGGAGAGGATATCGTTCAAGAACAAGAGGCCTGTTGTTGCAATGCTCAGCAGCCAAACACAAGTGATGATGATATTTCTGATTCTGATCCCTCTCTCCTTCCTCAGGCTCAGGTAGGTGATTGGGTGAATGACGGCCAGGTAGCGCTCCACACAGGTCAGGACATGAAAATACATCCTCCCAGATATGTTAATGGAGCAAAGGCACATACCCACCATCATCATTTGCTCGAGATTAGCATGGATACCACAGCAGATGACTGTAGTCCCTACGACACTAATCAGCTCCATGATTACCATGTGATAGGTAAAGACGTCTGAGTGGCTCATCACCATTCCGGGGTGCTGTTGCCGCAATCTCTGGACAGCCTGAAAGAGGACGAAGATGCAGAGGGGAAGGAGGAGGACTATGCTGGTGATGGTGAAGACATTGATGCTGAAAGTGCCAAATGTGGTTTTCATGCAGCCAGACAGGAGGAAATAAACATTTGTTTGGGATGAGAGGGAAGAAGGATGAAGGGAGGCATTAGAGGAGGAAGACTGGTTGACTAACATAACTATGGGTGTGGGGGAGGGATGGAGTGAAATAGAGAGAAAGGTGGAGAGGGAAACAAAATTAACAAAGGGCAAATGGTGAAATTATGTAAATAGTGACTCATAATTAAAGATCCAGGTGTGAGAAGACTGAGTGGAGGACAGTGGATATGGCATCTTTTGTGGATCTGTTGGTTATGGAAGCATATTGGTGAGGGTCCTGGCTGGCAGGGATGTTGTCTGACATAGCCCTCAATGGTTTTCCCGAGTCACTACTTTCTAAATGAAGTATGACGTATATCAATTTTCCAATTATTTCCTCTGTAAACTTGAGTTTGTGGAGGAGGGGAAGCTGCTGACGAAATGAACTGGTTGTGTTCGGGAGATAGATGGGGTTAGCTCACCTGTCTGCATCTGTTCACAGGTTGGAGGGCCTTCCACTGAGTCCCGACAGCGCAGTCCGGTGAGGTGGCAGGTTCTTAATCGAGCGTCATTTTTTTCTCTCGAATTCCGATCTGATATCCGCAGGTCTCAGGTTTTCCCCAGGTCGTTTTCACACCTGAAACAGCCTCCATCTGTAATCACGGCAGTCGCTGCTCGCGCACTTCCCCAGATGGTGCGTTTAAGATTGCAGGACAGCACCAAACCCTTGTGCAGTGCATAACCACCAACCTCTCCCAATAAACCAGTTCATTAAGTGTTTTCAAGACAGGAAGAAAGCTGAGCTCCTCACTCCTCACACTGAACCTAAGTACACAGTTGAACAAAATATATAACATGAGTCTAGTCATTTATAGACACTTCGGTGAATGTATCACATTGTACAAACATAATTTTTACAAGACAGAGTTTAACTTTAATGTGCCATCACAACAATCCAACTACTGCCAGCCAGTTATATTTCACAATGAAATACCTAAATTACGATTGCAATTTAAAATACAGGACCCAGAGGATCCACTATAAAACACCCTGGTGCCAGACACCAAAGGACACCCTCAGAGGTCTTAAGTCCATGTCTTGACAGGGGAACCTTCACAATATTAGGCAGGTGGTCATAATGTTATGCCTCATCAGTGTATAATGTATGTGCAACATACTGCTTTGGAATAACATCTTAATAATAAGCTTTTTCAGAGGTACAATATATAATTTTAATAATTTGCTTTTCATCAGTCAGCTGTTTCTTAAACAAAGGCTTTTAAAACTGACAACCAGATCGCTTTGATTGCCACCATTGTTTTTTAATCTAATATGTATGATGATAATAAATTGTGATATTTCATCATAAGATCAGTAAAATAAACTCACCTTCTCTGGACTTTTTTTAGTTTCTTATCTATTTGACCTTCTGTCGCTCTGGACTGTGAACTGGTGTCTCGTCGACGTATGTGTCAGTGTGTGTGTGTGATAAATTGTTTCTGGGTATTTTTGCATGTTGTATAACCAGTGAACATCGCCTTATTTACTTTGCATTGCATTCATTTGCAGTAGGTCATCTGTGTCACAAGCTTTAGGCTATCAATAAAAAAATACACACATAGACTGCACACAAATACATTTAAGAGGCAACAGTAATATTTTTTTATTCTGTTATTTAAAACCACACATACACTATCACTGTCCATGGATATTAATTGATTAGTGCACATATAAACATACAGAAAGTTTTTAAACAACACAGTTTTTTAATGCTTATAATTTGTATATAAATCTTTTCAGCCTACACAAGGTCATAATAGAAGAAAACAGAAGATAAACTAATCAAATGAATTGAAAGATTACATGCAGCCATATCTGTTGGAAATATAGACTAACCTGATTATTCAAATATGTTGTTTGGCACAAAACAGACAACAGATTGAACCTAAAAACAATTTACAACAAGCAAATATCGCTGCAAGTAGTCATAACTCGTTAGATGAAGCTACAGACAGCTGTAATTTATTAAATTGTAAATAATTCTGTTTTTGAGAAATGTCCTCAACTGTTTTTCATATGTTTATATATATATATCAAAACACAAACACACACACAATCCTCATGTTAATGTTAATGTTAGTTAAGTTATTCTACTGTACAGGATTCAAGCATGAATTGAAATCTTTGAATTGAAAATTGAAATCAACTTATTTTCACTAGTCGTATTTTTAGTACCTAAAAAGACTACTACTACTACTACTACTACTGCTATGTGTTGACATTTATCTCAGGAAATCTCCTTTTCTGTCCTGTTTCAGAGTGAAGTCTCAATCGCTCGGTCTGATGAAAGTAAAGTCCTTTTACTGACAGAAAAGTCATTTTGACAGTTACTTAGGGGGTAAGCTTGTGTGTGATATTGAACGTACATGACTCCGAGTAAAACTTTAGAAATTTGGGGACCGACCTTTTAGCTGCCACCTAGCCACCTTTAGCTTTGCCGACAGAGGCAGGTTAGCCTTGGTTTTTGCATGTATGTTTATGTGTAAGAAAGATGCGGAAACATGTTGGTACTGCTTTTTGCAAAATACATACTTGTATATCATACTCTTAAACATGAAGGTCCAAACACAGGACAGCTGCACACCAATAACATCTGTAATGATCTGGTGTCTTGTCCATAAACATCTCAATTCACAATCACTTAAACCAGAAAAAAAATAAAGCAACCAGTTTCATTCAAGGACTAATTGATAAAACATCCCACTCATGAGGGGCGAAGAGTCACCATTATCGTGACTTATGTAAGAGTAAATTCATGTTAGCTACGCAGTTCTTAACTAACGTCTGAAGTTTGTATTGCTTACGCTGGTGGTAAACATAAATGTTTTATCACTATTTCGAACATGTAAGTGGTGTACTTCAGCCTCTTGTGGCCTAAATGTGAATAACAGCAACAAAAACGTTATCTGTTTACAGAGATGAAAAAACATTACTAAAATATATATTTATCAATCTCATTTTGCTTCTAATTTGGCCATACACCTCAGCAGAAGACCATTTCTGATGCCTTGAGAGAAATTGTTTCCTATTCTTAGGTACAGTACTTTAATCTAAGCTGACCCTTGTTTAATTGTGGTTCTTACAACAGCATAGTTTTCCAGCTCTCTGGAGAAAGAGCAGAGGTAACACCAGACTGCTGGGCAGACAGAACCAGACTAAAGACACCAACAAACCACACCTACTAGTCTCTGTTAGCTGTGCTGAGTCATATAGAGCACTGATCAGCATGCTCCCCCAGAGCCTGAACATCAGCAGTCCCAGTATGACCATGATGGTGTAGAAGGCCCTCAGCTTTGATTGGTCAACCCGCTCTCTGCCCCCACCCCCCTCCCCTGGCCCTGGACGAATTAGAACACAGAGAACAGAAAGGCTGCAGAGAGAGATTGAAATTAAGACAAACGCCAAGGTACAAAAAGACATGGTGTCATTTACAACTTGGTTTTCACTGGACAAAAGACCTGTCTGTGCAAAGCTCAGCAGCCAAGCGCAGCCAATAGCGATATTTCTGATTCTGATCCCTCTCTCCTGCCTCAGGCTCAGGTAGGTGATGGGGTGAACCACGGCCAGGTAGCGCTCCACACAGGTCAGGAGGTGAAAGAAGGTTTGTCCAGATAAGTTGACGGTGTAAAGGTAGATACCAACCGTCATCATCTGTGGGAGATCAGTGTGGAGACCACAGCAGATGAGTATGGACCCGAAGACATTCATCAGCTCCATGATGACCATGTTGTAGGTAAAGATGTCAGAGTGGCTTGTGGTCACGTTGGAGTGCTGTTGGCGCCATCGTTTGAAACCCAGGTAGAGGACGAGGATGTAGAGAGGAAGGAGGACAAGGATGTTGGTGATGGTGAAGACGGTGACGTTGATAACGCCAACTGTGGATTTGAAGCAGTACTGCAAGAAACAATACATATTTGGGGGACAGGTGGAAGTAGCAGGAAGGGAGGCATTAGAGGAAGAAGAGGAGTTGACTGACATAACTATAGGCAACAGGCAGAGACAAAGTGAAAAGGGGGAAAGATGGAGAGAGAAAAGGGAAATTCAGTAAGTGAAAATGATGTACTTCACATCTGAGAATTGCTGTAGACCACAACTTGTACTTGCTAACAGAAGATGAGGTCGGGTGGTAACATATTATTTAACAGGGTTATTGTAGTTTTTGTCTACTTTGACATTAAGTGCACGATATCTATAATTTTCCTAATCATACATACCACCAAAGCACATTAAAAGATCAGGACAGTAACACACACACACACGATTTGCTATTCCTCATGCAATTTGAGTTTCTTGCCCAAGACCACTTTGACACACAGACTTTTGTGGGTTGGGAATCCAACCACCGACTTTACATTCAGTGGATGATCACACTACCTCCTGAGCTATGAGAACCCCGTACAGAGAACTTTTACTGTACAAGCACTGCTGAGTCACCTTTGAAAACACTTGAAGCTTCGATACACCTGACGCATAATGTGTGCAACCTACAATTAAGAATTCAAATGCATTTTCATCCTCCAGCACGTTTAAAGAATCACAGCATTATTTGATTTCGCATTTGTCGTAAGATCGTTAAAATAAACTCACCTTGAGTGTAGTTTCTAGATTCTGATCTTTCTGATCGTCTGTCACCTCCAAACACAGGCACAGCTGCACACCAATAACATCTATAATAATTTGGTGTCTTGTCCATAAACATCTCAATTCACAATTACTTAACGCCAGACTGCTGAGCAAACAGAACCAGAATAAAGACAGCAACAAACCACACCTCTTAGTCTCCGCTAACTGTGGTGAGTCATATGGAGCACTGATCAGTATGTTCCCCCCAGAGCCTGAACGTCAGCAGTCCCAGTATGACCATGATGGTGTAGAAAGCCCTCAGCTTTGATTGGTCAACCTGCTCTCTGCCCCCACCCTCCTCCCCTGGACCCTAGGACTGTTCAAAGCCAAACTTGTCCAGTCGGATTTGATTAATTTCCTCCAGATTTGTTAAATAACCAAACAACAGAGGTGGTGTCCCATTTCGCCAGTGATTAATTACATGTATTACATAGTGTATTGTCGGCATATAAATGGTGCCCCGTGTGAGGCTACCTAAACCCACAGTTCTCTGCATTAAATTGATGTGTACAGAGGCATGTGATGAAATTGATGTGTGTGCGATTCAGGGATGCTAAGGCACTCAAGGCGCTTCTTCCCTCGATGTCTAGCAAGGGAAGATATTGCCTGTGATGTGGACGAGGCATTGTGGCCAGACCCAGCTGTCCAGCAAAATGCTACCTAATTATTTTCTTGCCTTATTTCTTGCCATATTTTTTCTGCACATTATTTTCTGAGATTTTTTTTTTTTTTCAGTTTACTATTTTGTGAGCATATTTTTGTTCACTCCAATGTAAATGTCTCTGCTGTGCATATGTTGCACAGACTTGTTTGGTGAAAAATATGAAAATAAATGTTTCAACAGCATGTGTGTGTATCTGCAAATATTTCTGTGCATGTGAACAATCTCAAGAATTCTCTACAATTTGAACTATTTCAGTATTATGGCAAAGCATATTAACAATGAGAGTGCTTTTCATTATGCCCAACAGTGTGTAGTTGGTTAGACAAAAATCTGGTAATATGAATGAAGTGTGTGCTATTTGGTGCAAAATTTAGATTTTGATAATGCTATATGTAGTTTTGGTTGCAGTGCTTCATTTTGCAGTGGTTTTGTGAATTGTGTTAAGTATTTTGATAAAACCAGCCTAGTTTCCAAAGTTGTGTTTTAGCAATAGTAAAACGATGTAAATAACACGCTTTGCTGACTGAATTGGTTATTTGAATTTTTCTTTCAGCTTTAATAGGATGAAATCCCACACATCAATTTGGTAAGTTGTAATATTGTAAGCCTGTGATACTGAAATACCTACTAAAGTGATTTGATGTGTCTCATTATACAGGTTAAACAAATAGTTAAGTTGTAAATTACACATTCGATAACTTTAATACAAAATTAATAAAAAGAAATATTTTTAACATTACTTGGAAATTGATTTTGATATATGCTACGTGCATGCAAATCAAAGAATTAAGCTGTTAAATACACAATCAAGTAGTGTTACATTTAGATTAAATAACTTTAGCCTTTGTTGTTAAAACATTAGCTGTAAGGCTCTCCGAAATCCAACTACTAATTAACCAAGCAATCCCTTCCTCTAATTGAAAAACAGTTAAAATTTAAAATTCATTCAGGATAAACAAATAAGAATAATTTTTCATACATTTTTGAAAAAAAAAAACTTACTTAATTAAAGTCCAAAGATCCTGACATTTTAAGTTTAGTGAATCCCTTAGACAATCTAGATTCCGTAATATCGGATCCCACCACAGAGTTGCTGCCAATATGCAGATGAAATTCTGAATACCAACCCTACAGGATAATGGCTGCATAAGTATGCCAGTTCCTAACCGAAGAAATGAAAGAAGACATGTCTGCACAACAAAAATGCAGAGACCAATGCTATAGAACGCTTTAACTGAAATAGTAATCAGAAAAAACAAATACAAAATCCTTAAAAAGCAACATGTACAGACAAAGGAGTCTTTAACTAAGACAGAAGAGTCCTTAGCTAGGGCAGAAGGCCACATTAACCAAGTTGAGTCTCAAGTTAGAGCACAAGAGAATTAATGAGCTAAACTGCAGAAAGAGAACTCAGAGCTAAAACAAGTCCATCACACCCAAGGGATAGAGTTAGATAAAACAGAATATCAACTCAAAGCAGTAACCCAACATTTCAGTCAGCAAATTCATTGAGTGACAACCTTGCCATGTCAAAGGGAGCTATGAAGCCCTCAGCAAAGCACTGAGGGATGAATTTAAAAGCTACACACCAAAGACAGGTTTAACTGCCGCTTTAGCCGCCAAACAGGGATGACAAGAATCCCCTCAAGAGTACTATGAGAGGCTTCATGACGCCTACTTCGGACCCAAGAACAAAACAGAAATGGAGGAAGAACTACACTTCAAGTCACTGTTTGTACAAATCCAACCTCCCATGACTAGCCATCACCTTGGTGTCATGGCATGCCCAGAAACCCTCACTAGCCAACAACTGTGTGAAGTGAACTGGCACAAAGGGCTTTGCTAAACAAAGACAAACCCTCAGTAAATCCACAGAAACAAATATCTTGAGCATCTCTAATAAGTCACCACCTCTGGAGTTGGAAGGAGCTGGGTGTCAAACTGCACGAGTCCACCAAGCCCCCTTCTAAACCTTACCAATGTCCAACAGGGCAAGACAAATCTCTGTCTGATTCAGGTCGGAATTATTCACAAAAGTCTCGGTCTAATAAAAAGTAGAACCAACTAAGTTTTGGAGCAAATCATCACTTCTCTTAGTCTAACCGAACTCAACGCCCCTAACTAATGGAAAATGGCTTCATGAATTTGCGGTCCATCCTGACACTACGGTGCATGTCAACAGCACGTGGAGCGACTGCTCTCTGGATCACTGTATCTCTGATTGGCTAGTAGACCTATCATTAATTGAGTGAAAGTTGCGCCTCTGTGAGATCCAAAGAACTGTTTGTTAGATCTCTGGGAAAACCCGATTTCTTTCTCTTTTTTTGCAGTCACACCGGTACGCCGGAGATCCGGGACAGCGCCGGAATGCAATCAGCCCTGCACCAAGGCCTCAGACTTCATCGATCCTCCAACCAAAGTAGGCTGAACCTCTTGCATACAGCTAGATTCACATCCATGAACATGAGTTGGCGCCTTGAGGTTTTGACTCCTTTCTTTTCTGTTTAAGAAAAATTCAGTTAGGGTCTCATTAGTATTAAAATTGCTCCCATTATATTTGAAGGCTAAAAACCCGACCCGTAATTTCACCATCTGCCCATGTTCACATAACCCTACTACTTTACTCAGTACAGTCTTCACATTATCATTTATTATTTGTTCACATTGCCATTGCATTGATTCACCCTGAATTATTTAGCAAATAAACATATCTAACCGTCTGTGGTTGTCTGTGGATGTATATTTCAATGGGGAGAACCAATGGAAAATGTGTAAGAAATCATTACTTCAGAATATGAGATTGAATATATACATTTGAAATTAATTAGGACTGTTCAAATCTAAACTTGTACAGTCAGATTTGATTAATTTCGTCAGGATTAGTCAAATAACGGAAAAATGGAGGTGCTGCCCCATTTACAAGTGTGTTATTAAACGCCAGTGATTAATTGCATTTATTACATAGTGTATCTTCTACACATATTATGTAATAAGGTTATTGTAGTTTTGTCTAATTTGACATGAAGCACATATATATCTATAACTTTCCTAATCATACATACCATCAAAACACTTTACAACATCAGGACGGTAACAAACACACACACACACTCACACACGATGTGTGATGCCTCATGCAATTTAAGGTTCTTGCCCAAGACCACCGACTTTGCATTCAGTGGATGCTCACACTACCTCCTGAGCTACGACAACCCCGTACAGAGAACATGTACTGTACAAGCACTGGTGAGTCACCATTAAAAACCCGTGAAGCTTCGATACACCTGACTTATAATGTGTGCAACCTACAATGACAAATTCAAATGCATTTTCATCCTCGAACAAGTTTGAAGAAAAAAAGCGTTATTTGATTCAACATATATCATAAGATCGTTAAAATAAACTCACCTTAAGTGTAGTTTCTAGATTCTGATCTTTCTGATCATCTGGCACCTGTGTGTCCGGGCTGTGAATTGGTGTGAAGTCCACTGATTTGTCTCGTGTGTGTGTGTGTGTGTGTGTGTGTGTGTGTGTGTGTGTGTGTGTGTGTGTGTGTGTGCGTACATGTATGTCTGATAAATTGTCTGTGGGTTTTTTTGCATGTTGTATAACCAGTAAACATCGCCTTATTCACTTTGCATGTCACAAGCTTTAGGCCATCAACACCAAAAATACACACATAGACTGCACACAAATATATTTAAGAGGCAACAGTTATATTTCTTTATTCTGTTATTTAAAACCACACATACACTATCACTGTATATGAATATTAATCAATTAGTGCACCTTTATACATACAGAACAAATTCAAAACAACACATTTTTTTAATGTTTATAATTTGTATTGCAAATCTTTTCAGCCTATATATATATATATATATATATATATATATATATATATATATATATATATATATATATATATATATATATATATATATATATACATATATATGTATATATACACACAAACATACAAACAATCCTCCAGGTCTTTCCATCTGGCTAAGTTAAATTTACATAGACTCAGCGTCTTTGAATGCAACTAACTATCCCTCTTTAACCTGGCACCAGTATCTCGCACACTCTCATTCTGGTGTGAAGCATTGTCGTATGTTATGAAAAAAAAAACATATATGTCATAAAAGAGACTGGATTGTACAGAATACAAATATAAATTTTAAAAAATTTATCAGCGAAGAGAAAACCAACTTATTTTCACTGGTCGTACTTGTAGTACCTAAAAAGACTACTATTATTACTACTACTATGTGTTGACATTTATCTCAGGAAATCTCCTTTTCTGTCCTGTTTCAGAGTGAAGTCTCAATCACTCCGTCTAATGAAACATCTGAACTGAGTAAAAGTCCTTTTACTGACAGAAAAGTCATTTTTTGACAGTTACTTATGGGGTAAGCCTTTTTGTAATATTGAACGCACATGACTCCCAGAAACACTTTAGAAATTTGGGGACCAACCTTTTAGCTGCCACCTAGTCACCTTTAGCTTTGTCAACAGAGGCTGGTTAGCCTTGGTTTTTGCGTGTATGTCTATGTGTAAGAAAGATGGGGCAACATGTTGGTATTGCTTTTTATGCAAAATACATAAATCAAATCAAATCAAATCAATTTTATTTAGATAGCCCAAAATCACAATCACATTGCCTCAATGGGCTTTACAATCTGTACAGTGAACGACATCCTCTGTCCTTAGACCCTCGATCGAGTGAGGAAAAACTTCCCATGTTGATAGAAAAAAAACCCTTTTAACAGGGTAAAAAAAAAAAATAGTTATACATCATACTCTTAAACATGAAGGTCCAAACACAGGGACAGCTGCACACCAATAACATTTTTAATAATTTGGTGTCTTGTCCATAAACATCTCAATTCACAATCACTTAAACCAGAAAAATAAAACAACCAGTTTCAAGACTTATTGGTAAAACATCCCACTCATAAGGGGCGAAGAGTGACCATAACCATGACTTATATAAAAGTTATATTAGCGATTATTAAAATAACGTTTAGCCAAAACATACATGAGACATTAAAGTTACATAACTTGCAAACAAACAATATAAGTAAACCTGAAAACATAAATGTTTTATTACTATTTTAAACATGTAAGTGGTGTACTCCAGCCTCTTGTGGCCTAAATGAGAATTACAGCGACAAAAACATCTGTTTTCTGATATGAAAAAACATGACTAGAATATATGTTTTTCAATCTAATTTGGCTTCCATACACCTCAGCAAAACACCATTTTTGATGCCTTGTGAGAAATTGTGTCGTATTATTAGGAACAGTACTTTAATCTAAGCTGATCCTTGTCCTGTTTAATTGTTGTTCTTACAACAGCGTAGTTTTCCAGCTCTCTGGAGAAATAGCAGAGGTGACACCAGACTGCTGGGCAGACAGAACCAGACTATAGACACCAACAAACCACACCCAATAGTCCCCACGAGCTGTGTTGAGGCAGACAGAGCATTGATCACTATCGACCCCCCGAGCCTGATCATCAGCACTCCCAGTATGACCATGATGGTGTAGAAAGCTCTCAGCTTTGATTGGTCAACCCGCTCTCTGCCCCCACCCCCCTCCCCGGGCCCTGGACGAATCAGAACACAGAGAACAGAAAGGCTGCAGAGAGAGATTAAAATTAAGACAAAGGCCACGAGACCAAAAGACAAGGTATCAATTACAACCTGGTTTTCAATGGACAAAAGACCTGTCAGTGCAAAGGTCAGCAGCCAAGCACAGATAATACTGATATTTCTGATTCTGATCCCTCTCTCCTGCCTCAGGCTCAGGTAGGTGATGGGGTGAACCACAGCCAGGTAGCGCTCCACACAGGTCAGGAGGTGAAAGAACATTTGTCCAGATAAGTTCATGGATTCAAGGTAGATACCGACCGTCATCATCTGTGGGAGATCAGTGTGGACAGCACAGCAGATGAGTGTGGACCCGAAGACACGCATCAGCTCTATGATGACCATGTTGTAGGTGAAGATGTCAGAGTGGCTCGTGGTCGCGTTGGAGTGCTGTTGGCACCATCGTTTGAAACCCAGGTAGAGGACGATGATGTAAAGAGGAAGGAGGACGAGGATGCTGGTGATGGTGAAGGCGGTGACGTTAATAACGCCAACTTTGGATTTGATGCAGTACTGCAAGAAACAATACATGTTGGGGGGACAAGTGAAAGAAGCAGGAAGGGAGGCATTAGAGGAGGAAGAGGAGTTGACTGACATAACTATGGGCAACGGGCAGAGATGAAGTGAAAAGAAGGAAAGGAGAGAGAAAAGCAAAATCAGTCAGTGAAAATTCTGTACCTGATGTCTGAGAATTGCTGTAGACCACAACTTGTACTTGCTAACAGAAGATGAGGTCGGGTGGTGACACATTATTTAACAGGGTTATTGTAGTTTTTGTCTAATTTGACATGAAGTACATATATATCTATAATTTTCCTAATCATACATACCACCAAAGCACATTAAAACATCAGGACAGTAACACACACACACGCAATTTGCTATGCCTCATGCAATTTGAGGTTCTTGCCCAAGACCACTTTGACACGCAGGCATTCGTGGGTTGGGAATCCAACCACCAACTTTACATTCAGTGGATGATCACACTACCTCCTAAGTTACGACAACCCTGTACAGAGAACTTATACTGTACAAGCACTGCTGAGTCACCATTAAAAACCTGTGAAGCTTCGATACACCTGACTTATAATGTGTGCAACCTACAATGAAAAATTCAAATGCATTTTCATCCTCTAACAAGTTTGAAGAAAAACAGCGTTATTTGATTCAACATTTATCATAAGATCGTTAAAATAAACTCACCTTGAGTGTAGTTTCTAGATTCTGATCTTTCTGATCATCTGTCACCTGTGTGTCCGGGCTGTGAACTGGTGTGAAGTCCACTGTTTTGTCTCTTGTGTGTGTGTGTGTGTGTGTGTGTGTGTGTGTGTGTGTGTGTGTGTGTGTGTGTGCGTACATGTGTGTCTGATAAATTGTCTGTGGGGTTTTTTTGCATGTTGTATAACCAGTAAACATCGCCTTATTCACTTTGCATGTCACAAGCTTTAGGCCATCAATACCAAAAATACACACATAGACTGCACACAAATACATTTAAGAGGCAACAGTTATATTTCTTTATTCTGTTATTTAAAACCACACATACACTATCACTGTATATGAATATTAATCGATTAGTGCACCTATAGACATACAGAACAAATTCAAAACAACACAGTTTTTTAATGTTTCTAATTTGTATTACAAATCTTTTCAGCCTATACATATATATACATATATATGTATATATACACACAAACATATAAACAATCCTCCAGGTCTTTCCATCTGGCTAAGTTAAATCTACATAGACTCAGCGTCTTTGAATGCAACTAACTATCCCTCTTTAACCTGGCACCAGTATCTCGCACACTCTCATTCTGCTGTGAAGCATTGTCGTATGTTATGAAAAATATATGTATATATATATCATATAAGAGACTGGATTGTACAGAATACAAATATAAATTAAAAAAAAAAAATTCTAAGTGAAGAGAAAACCAACTTATTTTCACTAGTCGTACTTGTAGTACCTAAAAAGACTACTATTATTACTACTACTATGTGTTGACATTTATCTCAGGAAATCTCCTTTTCTGTCCTGTTTCAGAGTGAAGTCTCAATCACTCCGTCTAATGAAACATCTGAACTGAGTAAAAGTCCTTTTACTGACAGAAAAGTCATTTTTTGACAGTTACTTATGGGGTAAGCCTTTTTGTAATATTGAACGCACATGACTCCTAGAAACACTTTAGAAATTTGGGGTTAGTTATACATCATACTCTTAAACATGAAGGTCCAAACACAGGGACAGCTGCACACCAATAACATCTGTAATGATCTGGTGTCTTGTCCATAAACATCTCAATTCACAATCACTTAAACCAGAAAAATAATGCAACCAGTTTCATCCAAAGACTTATTGGTAAAACATCCCACTCACAAGGGCTGAAGAGTCACCATTACTGTTAATTATGTAAGAGTTATGTTAGCGATTATTAAAATAAATTTCTACCCAAAAGAAAGATGAGACCGTAAGAATTACATAACTTGCAAACAAACAATATAAGTAAACCTGAAAACATCAATGTTTTATCACTATTTCGAACATGTAAGTGGTGCAATTCAGCCTCTTGTGGCCTAAATAAAAATTACAGCGTCAAAAACATTGTCTGTTTTCAGAGATGGAAAAAAATCACTAGTATATATATTTTTCGATCTAATTTGGCATCCATACACCTCAGCAGAACACCATTTTTGATGCTTTATGAGAAATTGTGTAATATTCTTAGGTACGGTACTTTAATCTAAGCTGATCCTTGTCCAATTTAATTGTTGTTCTTACAACACAGTAGTTTTCTTGCTCTCTGGAGAAAGAGCAGAGGTAAGACCACACTGCTGGGCAGACAGAACCAGACTAAAGATACCAACAAACCACATCCCTTAGTCTCCGCTAGCTGTGTTGGGTCATACAGAGCATTGATCAGTATATCCCCCCGAACCTGAACATCAGCACTCCCAGTATGACCATGATGGTGTAGAAAGCTCTCAGCTTTGATTGGTCAACTCGCTCTCTGCCCCCACCCCCTCCCCGGGCCCTGGACGAATCAGAACACAGAGAACAGAAAGGCTGCAGAGAGAGATTAAAATTAAGACAAAGGCCACAGGACAAAAAGACATGGTGTCAATTAGAACTTTGTTTTCACTGGACAAAACACCTGTCAGTGCAAAGCTCAGCAACCAAGCGCAGCCGATAGTGATATTTCTGATTCTGATCCCTCTCTCCTGCCTCAGGCTCAGGTAGGTGATGGGGTGAACCACAGCCAGGTAGCGCTCCACACAGGTCAGGAGGTGAAAGAACATTTGTCCAGAGAAGTTGATCATGAAAAGGTAGATACCGACCGTCATCATCTGTGGGAGATCAGTGTGGACACCACAGCAGATGAGTGTGAACCCGAAGACACTCATCAACTCTATGATGACCATGTTGTAGGTAAAGATGTCAGAGTGGCTCGTGGTCGCGTTGGAGCGCTGTTGGCGCCATCGTTTGAAACCCAGGTAGAGGACGAGGATGTAGAGAGGAAGGAGGACGAGGATGCTGGTGATGGTAAAGGTGGTGACGTTGATAACACCAACTGTGGATTTGAAGCATTTGTGCAAGACACAATACATGTTGGGGGGACAGTTTGAAGAAACAGGAAGGGAGGCATTAGAGGAGGAAGAGGAGCTGTCTGACATAACTATGGGCAACAGGCAGAGACAAAGTGAAAAGAAGGAAAGGAGAGAGAAAAGCAAAATCAATCAGTGAAAATTATGTACCTGATGTCTGAGAATTGCTGTAGACCACAACTTGTACTTGCTAACAGAAGATGAGGTCGGGTGGTAACATATTATTTAACAGGGGAATTGTAGTTTTTTTTCTAATTTGACATGAAGTGCATATATATCTATAACTTTCCTAATCATACATACCATCAAAACACTTTACAACATCAGGACAGTAACACACACACATGATTTGCTATGCCTCATGCAATTTGAGGTTCTTGCCCAAGACCACTTTGACACACAGACTTTCGTGGGTCGGGGATCCAACCACCGACTTTACATTCAGTGGATGCTCACACTACCTCCTGAGCTATGACAACCCCGTACAGAGAACATGTACTGTACAAGCACTGCTGAGTCACCACTGAAAACACTTGAAGCTTCGATACACCTGACGTATACTGTGTGCAACCTACATTTAAGAATTCAAATGTATTTTCATCCTCTAACAAGTTTAAAGAAAAACAGCGTTATTTGATTTAAAATTTATCGTAAGATCATTAAAATAAACTCACCTTGAGTGTAGTTTCTAGATTCTGATCTTTACTGATCGTCTGTCACCTGTGTGTCCGGGCTGTGTACTAGTGTGATGTCCACTGTTTTGTCTCGTGTGTGTGTGTGTGTGTGTGTGTGTGTGTGTGTCTGATAAATTGTTTGCGGGTTTTTTTGCATGTTGTATAACCAGTGAACATCGCCTTATTCACTTTGCATTGTATTCATTCGCAGTATGTCATCTATGTCACAGGCTTTAGGCCATCATTAACAAATATACACACATAGACTGCACACAAATACATTTAAGAGGCAACAGTTATATTTCTTTATTCTGTTATTTAAATCCACACATACACTATCACTGTATATGAATATTAATTGATTAGTGCACCTATAAACATACAGAATGTTTTCAAACAACACAGTTTTTTAATGCTCATAATTTGTATTACAAAACTTTTCAGACAACACAGGACAATCATAGAAGGAAACAGAAAATAAATTTATCAAATCAATTGAAAGATTACATGATTACATATCTGTTGGAAATATAGACTAAACTGATTATTCAAATATGTTATGTGACACAAAACAAACAACAGATTGAAGTTAAAAACAATTTACAACAAGCAAATATCGCTGCAGGTAGTCATAACTCATTAAATAAAGCTATAGATGCTGTAATTTATTAAATTGTACATAATGGTGTTTTTGAGAAATGTCCTCAACTATTTTTCACCTCAGCCGTCAATTTAAGTGGATGTTTGACAGGAATCAAATGAGCTTTAACTTTAAACCTGTGCTTATTCAAATCAAACAGCTGTGTATCACCTAATATATATTTTATATATATATATATATAGTGTTTATATATATACCGTATAAATATATATACGGTATATACAGTAGTCGAGTTGTAAAAAAAATTCAGGGGGGATGGTCAATTTTTTTCACCTTAAAAAAAAGGCGGGGGCAGTTTTACAGGGGGGATGATTTTGATCATTTTTTTCAAGGGGGATGCAATCCCCCCTCATCCCCCTCAACTCGACTACTGGGTATATATATATATATACACACACAAACACACACACAATCCTCCAGGTCTTTCCATCTGGCTAAGTTAATGTTAGTTAAGTTATTCTTTATAGACTCAGCATCTTTAAATGATACTAACCATCCCTCTTTAACCTGGCACCAGTATCTCGCACACTCTCATTCTGGTGTGTAGCATTACCTTATGTTATGAAAAACAACATATATATCATATAAGAGACTGGATTGTACAGGATACAAGCATAAATTGAAATCTTTTCTAAGTGAAAATAAAACCAAATTATTTTCACTCGCCATACTTGTAATGCCTAAAGAGACCACTATGCGTTGACATTTGTCTCAGGAAATCCCCTTTCCTGTTTCAGAGTGAAGTCACAATCGCTCCGTCTAATGAAACATGTGAACTGAGTAAAAGTCCTTTTACTGACAGAAAAGTAATTTTTTGACAGCTATCAATGGGGTAAGCTTGTGTGTGATATTGAACGCACATGACTCCTAGTCACACAAATTTGGGTGTCGACCTTTTAGCCACGAAGTCACCTTTAGCTTTGCCGACAGAGGCTAGTTAGCCTTGGTTTTTGCGTGTATGTCTATGTGTAAGGAAGATGGGGCAACATGTTGGTATTGCTTTTTGCAATTTACATAGTTATACATCATACTCTTAAACATGAAGGTCCAAACCCAGGGACAGCTGCACACCAATAACATCTATAATGATTTGGTGTCTTGTCCATAAACATCTCAATTCACAATCACTTAAACCAGAAAAATAATGCAACCAGTTTCATCCAAAGACTTATTGGTAAAACATCCCACTCATAAGGGCTGAAGAGTCACCATTACCGTGACTTACGTAAGAGTAAATTTATGTTAGCCATGCAGTTGTCAACTAATGTCTAATGTTAGTATTGCTTACGCTTGTAGTAGATTAGTGATTAATAAAATACATTTCGAGCCAAAAGAAAGATGAGACAGTACAGTTACAAAACTTACAAACAAACAATATAAGTAAACCTGAAAACACCAATGTTTTATCACTATTTCGAACATGTAAGTGGTGCAATTCAGCCTCTTGTGGCCTAAATAAAAATTACAGCGTCAAAAACATTGTCTGTTTTCAGAGATGGAAAAAAATCACTAGTATATATATTTTTCGATCTAATTTGGCATCCATACACCTCAGCAGAACACCATTTTTGATGCTTTATGAGAAATTGTGTAATATTCTTAGGTACGGTACTTTAATCTAAGCTGATCCTTGTCCAATTTAATTGTTGTTCTTACAACACAGTAGTTTTCTTGCTCTCTGGAGAAAGAGCAGAGGTAAGACCACACTGCTGGGCAGACAGAACCAGACTAAAGATACCAACAAACCACATCCCTTAGTCTCCGCTAGCTGTGTTGGGTCATACAGAGCATTGATCAGTATATCCCCCCCGAACCTGAACATCAGCACTCCCAGTATGACCATGATGGTGTAGAAAGCTCTCAGCTTTGATTGGTCAACTCGCTCTCTGCCCCCACCCCCCTCCCCGGGCCCTGGACGAATCAGAACACAGAGAACAGAAAGGCTGCAGAGAGAGATTAAAATTAAGACAAAGGCCACAGGACAAAAAGACATGGTGTCAATTAGAACTTTGTTTTCACTGGACAAAACACCTGTCAGTGCAAAGCTCAGCAACCAAGCGCAGCCGATAGTGATATTTCTGATTCTGATCCCTCTCTCCTGCCTCAGGCTCAGGTAGGTGATGGGGTGAACCACAGCCAGGTAGCGCTCCACACAGGTCAGGAGGTGAAAGAACATTTGTCCAGAGAAGTTGATCATGAAAAGGTAGATACCGACCGTCATCATCTGTGGGAGATCAGTGTGGACACCACAGCAGATGAGTGTGAACCCGAAGACACTCATCAACTCTATGATGACCATGTTGTAGGTAAAGATGTCAGAGTGGCTCGTGGTCGCGTTGGAGCGCTGTTGGCGCCATCGTTTGAAACCCAGGTAGAGGACGAGGATGTAGAGAGGAAGGAGGACGAGGATGCTGGTGATGGTAAAGGTGGTGACGTTGATAACACCAACTGTGGATTTGAAGCATTTGTGCAAGACACAATACATGTTGGGGGGACAGTTTGAAGAAACAGGAAGGGAGGCATTAGAGGAGGAAGAGGAGCTGTCTGACATAACTATGGGCAACAGGCAGAGACAAAGTGAAAAGAAGGAAAGGAGAGAGAAAAGCAAAATCAATCAGTGAAAATGATGTACCTGATGTCTGAGAATTGCTGTAGACCACAACTTGTACTTGCTAACAGAAGATGAGGTCGGGTGGTAACATATTATTTAACAGGGGAATTGTAGTTTTTTTTCTAATTTGACATGAAGTGCATATATATCTATAACTTTCCTAATCATACATACCATCAAAACACTTTACAACATCAGGACAGTAACACACACACATGATTTGCTATGCCTCATGCAATTTGAGGTTCTTGCCCAAGACCACTTTGACACACAGACTTTCGTGGGTCGGGATCCAACCACCGACTTTACATTCAGTGGATGCTCACACTACCTCCTGAGCTATGACAACCCCGTACAGAGAACATGTACTGTACAAGCACTGCTGAGTCACCACTGAAAACACTTGAAGCTTCGATACACCTGACGTATACTGTGTGCAACCTACATTTAAGAATTCAAATGTATTTTCATCCTCTAACAAGTTTAAAGAAAAACAGCGTTATTTGATTTAAAATTTATCGTAAGATCATTAAAATAAACTCACCTTGAGTGTAGTTTCTAGATTCTGATCTTTCTGATCGTCTGTCACCTGTGTGTCCGGGCTGTGTACTAGTGTGATGTCCACTGTTTTGTCTCGTGTGTGTGTGTGTGTGTGTGTGTGTGTGTGTGTGTGTGTGTGTGTGTCTGATAAATTGTTTGCGGGTTTTTTTGCATGTTGTATAACCAGTGAACATCGCCTTATTCACTTTGCATTGTATTCATTCGCAGTATGTCATCTATGTCACAGGCTTTAGGCCATCATTAACAAATATACACACATAGACTGCACACAAATACATTTAAGAGGCAACAGTTATATTTCTTTATTCTGTTATTTAAATCCACACATACACTATCACTGTATATGAATATTAATTGATTAGTGCACCTATAAACATACAGAATGTTTTCAAACAACACAGTTTTTTAATGCTCATAATTTGTATTACAAAACTTTTCAGACAACACAGGACAATCATAGAAGGAAACAGAAAATAAATTTATCAAATCAATTGAAAGATTACATGATTACATATCTGTTGGAAATATAGACTAAACTGATTATTCAAATATGTTATGTGACACAAAACAAACAACAGATTGAAGTTAAAAACAATTTACAACAAGCAAATATCGCTGCAGGTAGTCATAACTTATTAAATAAAGCTATAGATGCTGTAATTTATTAAATTGTACATAATGGTGTTTTTGAGAAATGTCCTCAACTATTTTTCACCTCAGCTGTCAATTTAAGTGGATGTTTGACAGGAATCAAATGAGCTTTAACTTTAAACCTGTGCTTATTCAAATCAAACAGCTGTGTATCACCTAATATATATATATATATATATATATATATATATATATATATATATATATATATATATATATATATATATATATAGTGTTTATATATATACCGTATAAATATATATACGGTATATACAGTAGTCGAGTTGTAAAAAAAATTCAGGGGGGATGGTCAATTTTTTTCACCTTAAAAAAAAGGCGGGGGCAGTTTTACAGGGGGGATGATTTTGATCATTTTTTTTCAAGGGGGATGCAATCCCCCCTCATCCCCCCTCAACTCGACTACTGGGTATATATATATATATACACACACAAACACACACACAATCCTCCAGGTCTGTCCATCTGGCTAAGTTAATGTTAGTTAAGTTATTCTTTATAGACTCAGCATCTTTAAATGCAACTAACTATCCCTCTTTAACCTGGCACCAGTATCTCGCACACTCTCATTCTGGTGTGTAGCATTATCGTATGTTATGAAAAACAACATATATATCATATAAGAGACTGGATTGTACAGGATACAAGCATAAATTGAAATCTTTTCTAAGTGAAAATAAAACCAAATTATTTTCACTCGCCATACTTGTAATACCTAAAGAGACCACTATGCGTTGACATTTGTCTCAGGAAATCCACTTTCCTGTTTCAGAGTGAAGTCACAATCGCTCCGTCTAATGAAACATGTGAACTGAGTAAAAGTCCTTTTACTGACAGAAAAGTCATTTTTTGACAGCTATCAATGGGGTAAGCTTGTGTGTAATATTGAACGCACATGACTCCTAGTCACACTTTAGAAATCTGGGTATCGACCTTTTAGCCACCTAGCCACCTTTAGCTTTGCCGACAGAGGCTAGTTAGCCTTGGTTTTGCATGTATGTCTATGTGTAAGGAAGATGGGGCAACACGTTGGTATTGCTTTTTGCAATTTACATAGTTATACATCATACTCTTAAACATGACGGTCCAAACACAGGGACAGCTGCACACCAATAACATCTATAATGATTTGGTGTCTTGTCCATAAACATCTCAATTCACAATCACTTAAACCAGAAAAATAATGCAACCAGTTTCATCCAAAGACTTATTGGTAAAACATCCCACTCATAAGGGCGAAGAGTCACAATTACCGTGACTTACGTAAGAGTAAATTTATGTTAGCCACGCAGTTGTTAACTAATGTCTAATGTTAGTATTGCTTACGCTTGTAGTAGATTAGTGATTAATAAAATAAATTTCGAGCCAAAAGAAAGATGAGACAGTACAGTTACAAAACTTACAAACAAACAATATAAGTAAACCTGAAAACACCAATGTTTTATCACTATTTCGAACATGTAAGTGGTGCAATTCAGCCTCTTGTGGCCTAAATGAGAATTGCAGCAATAAAAACATTATCTGTTTTCAGAGATGAATAACATCACTAGAATACATATTTTTCAATCTACTTTGGCTTCCATACACCTCAGCAGAAGACTATTTTTGATGCCTTGTGAGATATTGATTTATGTTCATAAATCGGTACTTTCATCTAAGCTGATCCTTGTCCAGTTTAATTGTTGTTCTTACAACACAGTAGTTTTCTTGCTCTCTGGAGAAAGAGCAGAGGTAACACCACACTGCTGGGCAGACAGAACCAGACTAAAGATACCAACAAACCACACCTATTAGTCTCCGCTAGCTGTGTTGAGTCATACAGAGCACTGATCAGCATGGTCCCCCCGAGCCTGAACATCAGCACTCCCAGTATGACCATAATGGCGTAGAAGGCCCTCAGCTTTGATTGGTCAACCCGCTCTCTCCCCCCACTCCCCTCCCCTGGACCTGGACGAATCAGAACACAGAGAACAGAAAGGCTGCAGAGAGCGATTAAAATTAAGACAACGCCCATGGTAAAAAAACACACTGTGTCAATTACAACTTGGTTGTCACTGGACAAAAGACCTGTCAGTGCAAAGCTCAACAGCCAAGCACAGCCAATAGTGATATTTCTGATTCTGATCCCTCTCTCTTGCCTCAGGCTCAGGTAGGTGATGGGGTGAACCACAGCCAGGTAGCGCTCCACACAGGTCAGGAGATGAAAGAAGGTTTGTCCACAGAAGTTGATCATGAAAAGGTAGATACCGACCGTCATCATCTGTGGGAGATCAGTGTGGACACCACAGGAGATGAGTGTGAACCCGAAGACACTCATCAGTTCTATGATGACCATGTTGTAGGTAAAGATGTCAGAGTGGCTCATGGTTGCATTGGAGCGCGGTTGGCGCCATCGTTTGAAGCCCAGGTAGAGGACGAGGATGTAGAGAGGAAGGAGTACGAGGATGCTAGTGATTGTGAAGACGGTGATGTTGATGGCTCCGTCTGTGGATTTGAAGCATTTGTGGAAGAAGCAACACAGGCTGCTGCAACTGGTAGAAGTAGCAGGAAGGGAGGCATTAGAGGAGGAAGAGGTCGGGTGGTGACATATTATTTAACAGGGTTATTGTAGTTTTGACTAGTTCTTTTGATTGTTGGTACTTATTTGTATTTATGATTGTATATTATAGCTGTTACTGTGTGTGTTGTTCCGAATTTCCAACAATGACTTGAATAAGTAAGTTATTTTGAGCATTGTTTTCTGTCCAATTTTTTTTTGGGGGGGGAGCGGCTGGAGGTGAGGTTCGCCCAGGGCGTCATGACAGCAAGGGCCGCCACTGTGTGTGCAACCTACATTTAAGAATTCAAATGCATTATCATCCTCTAACAAGTTTAAAGAAAAACAGCATCATATGATTTAACATTTATCGTAAGATCGTTGAAATATACTCACCTTTAGTGTAGTTTCTAGATTCTGATCTTTCTGATCGTCTGTCACCTGTGTGTCCGGGCTGTGAACTGGTGTGATGTCCACTGTTTTGTCTCGTGTGTGTGGCTTTTTTGCATGTTGTATAACCAGTCAACATTACTCATTCACTTTGTAGTGCTGTGGTTGGGAGTCTGTCATCTGCCTCCATCGCAGATGCAGAATAGCACCCTTCCACTGCCTTGCTCAAAGACACTCCAACACTGACTGTTTTTAAAACATGAACATTAGACCCTCATTAATTAGATGTCAGTGAAACCCTTCTCTGAAATCAAAAATATATACATAAATTGTACACAGAAACATTTAAGAGTCATAATTCAATATGTTTAATGCATCTTTTGAAGCCATCAATTTATTATTATGCAGGTTATTGATTAATAAGTGAACATAAACATTACAGTATAGAAGTAAAACAGTCAGCAGATTACAGGCAACAGATCTTGTACAACTTTTTTTGAAAGCGCGTATTTGTTTGTGTATACTTATAATTAAATGAACAAAGTTATCCAAATGTCCGACTCATGAGGTTTTTTTTAACCCCGTCATGGTTTTCCCCTGTGTCCACTTGTTGGTTGGTTGGATTGTCAACAGGATTACAGAAAAACTACAGAATGCTTTTCCATGAAACTCCGATCGAAGATGGGTCTCGTCCCAGAATGAACCCCATTAACTTTTGGCGCACATCTGGATAAATGGACAGATCCCTGAATATTTCCACACTTTCTTTAACATTGTGAGATAGACCGTACTTTGACATTTTATTTATGTTTCCGGAATCTGCTGACAAGACATGTGGATCAAAAAAAAAAATCTGGATCCAGCCAATTTAGATGTTCTTATTGGATTAGGCTTGACTGAAGCAGAGTGCAAATTCTTGTTTAAATCTTTTTTTACCTTTTTAGCCAAAAGAAAGACGGGACAGTAACCTACGCAACTTGCAAACCCACAAGATATGAACGTTATAACTTTAAAACTCAAAAATATAACCACACAACAGAACATGTTTTCAGAGATTAAAAAAACATCACTATCACATATTTATATATATGTGTGTGTGTGTGTGTGTGTGTAACCCTATAACCCTAACCCTAACCCATGCAATACATATATATATATGTATATATATACACATATATATATATATATATATATATATATATATATATATATATATATGTATATATATACACATATATATATTTTGCATGGGCCTCCTCTAATTGCCAACACAGACCACAATTGTTGATGCCTTGTGCAATATTGATTCCTATTCTCAGGTACAGCAATGTAACCGAAGCTGTTCCTTGTCCTTTTTAATTGTTGTTCTTACAACACAGTAGTTTTCCGGCTCTCTGTAGAAAGAGCAGAGGTAACACCAGACTGCTGGGAAGATCGAACCAGACTAAAGACAACCACAAACCACACCTATTACTCTCCGCTAGCTGTGTTGGGTCATACAGAGCATTGATCAGTATATCCCCTCCGAACCTGAACATCAGCACTCCCAGTATGACCATGATGGTGTAGAAAGCTCTCAGCTTTGATTGGTCAACCCGCTCTCTGCTCCCACCCCCCTCCCCGGGCCCTGGACGAATCAGAACACAGAGAACAGAAAGGCTGCAGAGAGAGATTAAAATTAAGACAACAGCGTCAGGCCCAAAAGAGATGGTATCAGTTAAAACTTGGTTTTCAATGGTAAAAAGACCTGTCAGTGCAAAGCTCAGCAGCCAAGTACAGCCAATAGTGATATTTCTGATTCTGATCCCTCTCTCCTGCCTCAGGCTCAGGTAGGTGATGGGGTGAACCACAGCCAGGTAGCGCTCCACACAGGTCAGGAGGTGAAATAACATTTGTCCAGAGTAGTTGATGATGGAAAGGTAGATACCGACCGTCATCATCTGTGGGAAATCAGTGTGGACACCACAGGAGATGAGTGTGAACCCGAAGACACTCATCAGTTCTATGATGACCATGTTGTAGGTGAAGATGTCAGAGTGGCTTGTGGTCACGTTGGAGCGCTGTTGGCGCCATCGTTTGAAGCCCAGGTAGAGGACAATGATGTAGAGAGGAAGGAGGACGAGGATGCTGGTGATTGTGAAGACGGTGAAGCTGATAGCTCCGTCTGTGGATTTGAAGCATTTGTGGTAGAAGCAATACAGGCTGCTGCAACTGGTAGAAGTAGCAGGAAGGGAGGCATTAGAGGAGGAAGAGGAGTTGACTGACATAACTATAGGCAACAGGCAGAGACGAAGTGAAAAAGGGGAAAGATGGAGAGAGAAAAGCAAAATCAGTAAGTGAAAATGATGTACTTCACATCTGAGAATTGCTGTAGACCACAACTTGTACTTGCTAACAGAAGATGAGGTCGGGTGGTAACATATTATTTAACAGGGTTATTGTATTTTTTGTCTAATTTGACATGAAGTACATATATATCTATAATTTTCCTAATCATACATAACATCAAAACACTTTACATCAGGACAGTAACACACACACACATGATTTGCTATGCCTCATGCAATTTGAGGTTCTTGCCCAAGACCACTTTGACACATTGACTTTCGTGGGTCGGGGATCCAACCATCGACTTTCCATTCAGTGAATGATCACAATACCTCCTGAGCTACGACAACCCTGTACAGAGAACATGTACTGTACAAGGACTGCTGAGTCACCATTGAAACCACTTGAAGCTTCGATACACCTGACGCATAATATGTGTAACCTACATTTAAGAATTCAAATGCATTTTCATCCTCTAACAAGTTTAAAGAAAAACAGCGTCATTTGATTTAACATTTATCGTAAGATCGTTAAAATATACTCACCTTTAGTGTAGTTTCTAGATTATGATCTTTCTGATCGTCCGTCACCTGTGTGTCCGGGCTGTGAACTGGTGTGATGTCCACTGTTTTGTCGTGTGTGTGTGTGTGTGTGTGTCAGATTAATCTTGTGGCTTTTTTGCATGTTGTATAACCAGTCAACATTACTCATTCACTTTGCAGCGCTTTGGTTGGGAGTCTGGCGTCTGCCTCCATTGCAGATGCAGAATAGCACCCTTCCACTGCCTTGCTCAAAGATACTCCAACACTGACAGTTTTTGAAACATGAACGTTAGGCCCTCATTAATTAGATGTCAGTGAAACCCTTCTCTGAAATCAAAAATATATACATAAATTGTACACAGAAACATTTAAGAGTCATAATTCAATATGTTTAATGCATCTTTTGAAGCCATCAATTTATTATTATGCAGGTTATTGATTAATAAGTGAACATAAACATTACAGTATAGAAGTAAAACAGTCAGCAGATTACAGGCAACAGATCTTGTACAACTTTTTTTGAAAGCGCGTATTTGTTTGTGTATAGTTATAATTAAATGAACAAAGTTATCCAAATGTCCGACTCATGAGGTTTTTTTTAACCCCGTCATGGTTTTCCCCCATGTCCAATTGTTGGTTGGTTGGATTGTCAACAGGATTACAGAAAAACCACAGAATGCTTTTCCATGAAACTACGATCGAAGATGGGTCTTGTCCCAGAATGAACCCTATTAACTCTTGGCGCACATCTGGATAAGTGGACAGATCTCTGAATATTTCCACACTTTCTTTAACATTGTGAGGTAGACCGTACTTTGACATTTTATTTATGTTTCCGGAATCTGCTGACAAGACATGTGGATCAAAAAAAAAAATCTGGATCCAGCCAATTTAGATGTTCTTATTGGATTAGGCTTGACTGAAGCAGAGTGCAAATTCTTGTTTAAATCTTTTTTTGCCTTTTTAGCCAAAAGAAAGACGGGACAGTAACCTACGCAACTTGCAAACCCACAAGATATGAACGTTATACCTTTAAAAATCAAAAATATAACCACACAACAGAACATCCCCCATGTCCAATTGTTGGTTGGTTGGATTGTCAACAGGAATACAAAAAAACTACAGAAAGCTTTTTCATGAAACTCCGATGGAAGATGGGTCTCCTCCTAGAAGTGACCCCATTAACTCTTTGTGCACATCTGGATAAATTGACAGATCCCTGAATATTTCCCCACTTTCTTTAACATTGTGAGATAGAACGTACTTTGACGTTTTCATTGACTTCTAGAAACAAAAAAATGCTGTATTTACATTGCTGGAATCTGATGACTAGACATGTGTATCCGAATAAAGATCTGGATTCATATTGGACTAGGCTTGACTGAAGTAGAGGGGAACTTCTCGTTTAAATCTTTATTTACCATTTTAGCCAAAAGAAAGACGCAATGTATATATAATAATAATATATATAACCCTGACCATAACCCTTGTCAGATGAAGCAGGAGGTGTCACTGAGAAAGATTCCAATTCCTAACCCTAACTCCATTACCCTAACCCCAAACCCCCAATCGTAAACCAATTTATTATATATATATATATATATATATATATATATATATATATATATATATATATATATATATATATATATATATTTATATATATATATTCCTGTCAAGGCTTCTGTACACCTCCTCTAATTGCAAACACAGACCACAATTTTTGATGCCTTGTGCGATA
The DNA here is from genome assembly GCA_039737535.1 of Lagodon rhomboides. Classification (NCBI taxonomy): domain Eukaryota; kingdom Metazoa; phylum Chordata; class Actinopteri; order Spariformes; family Sparidae; genus Lagodon; species Lagodon rhomboides. The sequence goes on from CM077806.1 coordinate 21,916,385, forward strand.
TTGATTCCTATTCTTAGGTACGGCAATGTAACCGAAGCTGATCCTTGTCCAGTTCAATTCTTGTTCATACAACACAGTAGTTTTCTCTCTCTCTGGAGAAAGAGCAGAGGTAACACCAGACTGCTGGGCAGACAGAACCAGACTTTAGACAACCACAAACCACACCTATTAGTCTCCACTAGCTGTGTTGGGTCATACAGAGCATTGATCAGTATATCCCCCCCAAGCATGAACATCAGCACTCCCAGTATGACCATGATGGTGTAGAAAGCCCTCAGCTTTGATTGGTCAACACGCTCTCTGCTCCCACCCCCCTCCCCTGGACCTGGACGAATCAGAACACAGAGAACAGAAAGGCTGCAGAGAGAGATTAAAATTAAAACAAAGGCCACAGGACCAAAAGACATGGTCTCAATTAAAACTTTGTTTTCACTGAACAAAAGACCTGTCAGTGCAAAGCTCAGCAGCCAAGTACAGCCAATAGTGATATTTCTGATTCTGATCCCTCTCTCCTGCCTCAGGCTCAGGTAGGTGATGGGGTGAACCACAGCCAGGTAGCGCTCCACACAGGTCAGGAGGTGAAAGAACATTTGTCCAGATGAGTTGATGGCGAAAAGGTAGATACCGACCGTCATCATCTGTGGTAGATCAGTGTGGACACCACAGCAGATGAGTGCAGACCCAAACACACTCATCAGCTCTATGATGACCATGTTGTAGGTAAAGATGTCAGAGTGGCTCGTGGTCGCATTGGAGCGCTGTTGGCGCCATCGTTTGAAGCCCAGGTAGAGGACGAGGATGTAGAGAGGAAGGAGGACGAGGATGTTGGTGATGGTAAAGGCTGTGACGTTGATGGCTCCGTCTGTGGATTTGAAGCATTTGTGCAAGAAACAATATAGGCCGCGGGGACAGGTGGAAGAAGCAGGAAGGGAGGCAATAGAGGAGGAAGAGGAGTTGACTGACATAACTATGGGCAACAGGCAGAGATGAAGTGAAAAGAGGGAAAGATGGAGAGTGAAACTGATGTCAGCAATGTTCTTTTCCTGAGAGTATGATAATAAACGCACATTATCATATTATATATCTATTGACACCAAGTTTGTGTGTATATGAAATCGTCTTAAACGAGTGCTTCGGTGGACAATCAGCTTATCAGCATCAAAATGCAAAAGCGTTTGAAACTTGCATCAATTCCATGTTTAGGCCTTAGAAAACCTAAAGAAATTGCATGTTGCAGTTTTTCAAATTTAATTGGCTACACAATGAGTCAAGCATTTGACTGTGGCTGTCTTGTAAGTGGCTCAGGAGAGAAATCCACGACCTTCAGTACGTGATGGCTCATTGGCGGTTGTAGGCTACAGGGAGGGCTTATAAGCTCCTTATTGATGGCTTAATGTTATCGAGAATCCATTTAACATTTTCCTATTATACTTAATGTGAGAAATGGATGATGATGAAGGATTGTTCGTATTCTTTGTCTCATTACAATATTTAGCCTGAACATTGACATGTTTATTCACTGTCATTCACACTTGGCTTACTTATGTGAGTTGACTGTCCGGAGGAACACATGAAGAGATTTCAGGCTCCGAGTGGCAAATATATATAATTTCTAGGAGGACACAGCAATACGCAGCAATAGTCTATCAGTAGCCAGTAAAACATTTAAATGAACCTCAAGTGAGATAGATATTTTGATGAATTTCCCCTTAAAGATGTCACTGTCTTACAGTATATGGCAAAAATCATGCTGGAAAAAAAATGTTAAAAAAAAAAACATTTCTCCATGTAGCCAGTGAAGGACAAACAGAATTGTAGGGTCTGGTATTGAACTACCAACTTTCCGATCACCCCTTATAGACACAACATATGCAGTAAGTGACAAGTCATGCTGGAAAACACTTTTAGCTTTGTTATATCTCTGACACATAATGTCTGTGCAACTGACTTTTTTGAATATATTTTCATCATCAAGTACAGTACTGAAGAATATAATCTTTTTCTCTTTTCAGTCAAGGTGTTTTTTAAAAGGACTGAACAAAAACAGAAGCATAACATAAAATGTCATTTTAATACGCAAAATATTGAGTTACATTGTTAAAATAAACTCACCGTGGGTGTAGTTTGTAGATTGTGATCGTTTGGATCGTCTGTCAGCTGTGTGTCCGCACTCTGAACTGGCGTGTTGTCCACTGTTGTCCTCGTGTGTGTTTGTGTGTGTGTGTTTGTTAGATTCATTTTGTGTTTTATTTTGCATGTTGTCTAACCAGTAAACATTAATCATTCTCTCCATACTGCTGCATGCTGCAGTACGTCATCTGTCCCTACAGTTTCTGAAGCAATCCCTGTAACACAAACTGCACACAAACACATTTAAGAGTAAAGAGTTCAATATATTTATTGCATCATTCATCGTCTAGTGTACATAAAAATTATAGTATGAAAGTTAAACATTTATCAGGTGTTCTTTTTTTGTGCTTATACATTTCTAATGTTGTTCAACTTTTCTGCCAACACAGGGCAATAAACAAGAAGGTGAACGTTGAAAATAAATGAATGAAGAAGGAAGACTGGAAACCATTATGATTTATGATGGATAACCAAGTCTCTCCAGGTTACAAGACGATTTATCACTCTTTTAGAGGAAGTGGTCTATGATTCAAAAACACTTCTCATTGTCAAAGTTCATTAAATAAAAGTTAAATGCTTTCTTTGTTAGATCTGTCCTTCGTAGCTGGTGTTTGACAGGAATCCAGTGAGCTGTAACTTTAAACCAGTGCTTAGTCAAATCAAACAGCGTCACTGAGAGCAGAATACCTGTCTTGACTGATGTGCTGATAATGTCAATGGCGTTCTCTATATACATGTTTATCCTATATTTGGTTGTTCAACTACAAAAACAACGCACTCTAAACCAACACACTCGTACTAAATAAAACGTAATCACACTTTGTTTCTCTACTGGACCATCAGACATCTTCTGGCTGTCGGTGCCTCGTCCTTGACGTTTGTCCCCCCAGAACGACATCCTGATGATTCCTCATCGTTTACTCTTCTTGAGTTTCTTCCATTTTTTTACCCCGTTAACTTTGGAGCAGTCCCATTGTGTAGTACTTCTTTTCTATTTTAGCTGAATTTCAAAATCTCCATGGAATGATTGCAGTGAATTCGGATCATGTGTTGCAGGTGTGGAGGCTGGCACCTAATTAATGAGTGAGAGCAGCTTGGGAAATGGACAAGCTGAATAGATTCTCATTCTGACTCTGTCCTTGACACACTATCAACTAGTGTACTTGCATCAGAGCCTGACACATTTCTTTTGTTGTTTGTGTTGAACTGAACCTATTGATGCCCAAGACCTTCTATACACCTTCAGTCCTTCCTGTTTCATTTCATAAGGGACTTTAGAGGCGGTAAAATAAGTATTTTTCAGTTTCATGATTCCCCAAAGAGGCTTTGTTTCATTTTCCCCTGATGATGCATTTTTCTTTATCATTATTATCCACGTAGTCATGACTGTTGGTGTTTCCCATGGATAATTATATATTTTGTTTATATTACGATGTTGTTTGGGGCTGTTCTCTACCGGAACAACATGTTCTTTGACTGCATAGGAGTTTCACCTGATCTGAATTGTAGATTAAAGCACAGAAGATGTCATATGCTGTACAGATTGTAAACCTACTTAAAGTAAATTGTGGCTTTTCTGAAGTCTAGTCTGTCCATAAATAACATACAGCATGCTAGGCTGTGACATATAAGAGAGAAGAGGATAAAACAACTACTTAATATTATCTCAAAAAGAATCTATTCAGCTGTTACGATACATGTGCTTAATATTTGCTATGTTTTTCTGAATTAACAAGATTATTATCCTATAAATAAAGATTGCTATGTTTTCTGAAAATGCCAAAAGAACCTCCTATTTATTCTCAAATAAGCCTGTAGATGACCTATGCAGGCCCAATTAGCTGCAAGTTCAAAATTTGGTAAGAATATAATTGCAAACAAACACCTCAAAATACCCTTATTTACACTAACTGTGTGCATATAATATAGTCAAAAACTAAGTGTTTATAGGGAAAAACACCCTTTACAACTAGCAAAAACCATAAAACTTTATAAACTTGCATCATTTCCATGTTAAGGCCTTAGTAAATTGCTGCTTTTTAAATTTAATTTGTTACATTAATTGCTGTCAGTCATTTGGTGGCTGTTTTGTAAGTGGCTCAGGGGCGAGGGGAGGAAACAAAGACTGTGTGTCCTTTACATGATCGCTTGTTGGCTGTTGCAGGCCACAGGGAGGGCATAGATGATCCTGTTTGGTCAAATGGACAGAATAAAGGACGCAATAAGAAATAATCCCTTGCTGACTGTGTTTAATTCCACTCCTAGATAATGACGAGCTGGAAGTGCAGGGGACAACTCTTCCTCCAGTTTATTGTGAAGCCCAGATTAGACAGGTTCAATAATAATTTGAGATTTGGGTGATTTCTTTTTTAGTTATCTTGTTGATACGAACTGTAACCTTCTATAATCTGAGTTTGTGATGATCTACTCTGATCCATGTCCTGATTCGGTGGTCTTTTTACAGCACAGTAGTTTTCCAGCCCGGTGTAGAAACAGTAGAGGTAACACCAGACTGCTGGGCAGACCGAACCAGACTCCCGACACCAGCACCCCACACCTGACACCATGACTCAACACTGAGGAGGAGAAAATGGCAAGAACAAGAACATGCCCCCCAAACCTAAACAACAGAGCTCCTGTTATGGCCATGATGGTGTGAAATGCTCTGATCTTTGTTCGGTCGTCCTTGTCTTTGGCCCCATCCCCTGGCCCTGGACGAATCAGAGCGCAGAGAATGGAAAGGCTGCAGAAAGAGACGATCAGCATGGAGAGAACGATGAGACACAAAGCTGGGATCATGCTCGGCTGACTGACCAGACCGTATGAAGCTAAAAGTAACAGCCAAACGCACCCAATGGTGATATTTCTAATTCTGACCCCGCCCCTGTTTCTCAGGCCCAGGTAGGTGATTGGATGAATGACAGCCAGGTAGCGCTCCACACAGGTAAGGATGTGAAAGAAAAGCTCTCCGTATGAGATAGCCGAGTAGGAGTACAAACCCACCTGCGTCAGCCACTGAACATTAAAGCCGGTACCACAACAGTATAAACCACACCCAAAGACACCAATCATCTCCATGGCGACCATGTGGTATGTGAAAATGTCGGAGTGACTCGTCTTTGCTGCTGTGGAAGCTGAGTGCCGTTTCTGCCATCGTTGCAGACCCAGGTAGAAGACGAAGATGCAGAGAGGGAGGAGGAGGAGGATGTTGACAACGGAGAAGGCGAGGAAGCTGAAAAAGCTGGATCTGTAGTAAAAGCAGTTGGTTGGTTCGAAGGAAGAATTAGAAGAGAGCAGGTGAGGAGGAAGGAGGGAGGTGTTAGAGAAGGATGAGGAGTTGAAAGACATAACTCTATGAGAAGAGAAATCAGAAGGAGAGAGGACAATAGACAAAACCGTGTTGAAAAAATCATAATCTGAGAGGTCAGACAAACAAACTTAAAGTGATATTAAATGATGTCACTGTTTACACACTCTTTTGCTCTCCGTCTCTTCACCTCGCTGTCGACTCGTCTCACCTCTTTTTATGGACTGCGACAATCAGAGATCTACAAACAACCACAAAAAGCAGCAGGCTAAGAAACAAATCGACGTTCAAGTCCACTGATCGAACACCTCTGATCCATTTCAGGACCATTGACGGAGCAGACCCGCACATATCTGAAATTAACCACGATTAATTTCATCATTTCACAGCACAACTGTCCTGTTACTTGCTAGGTTTACACTTGTAATATGCATCTCTATCTCTCGTATATAAAATGCCTACAAAGTCGGCAAACAAGCAACTTTTGAGAAACTAGCGGGAAATGAGAGGACAGGAAAAGTAACATTTAGTGATAAAGGAGGTGCAGGATCCCACAATTTAACCCCTGGAGACACACAATATATATCTCAATATTTTTAAATCTGCGAGGACTTTCAGATCAAAACAACAAAAAAAGATATCTCAATTGTTTTGACCAAATACCTTAATATTATATCGATATTGCATCAATACCATAGAGAGGTGACTATTGGTGCTTTCGGGGGATCTGAATACAATGATTTTTGATAAATAATCATTGTTAATGTGGATATAATGACTAGCGGTAAATGCAATAGTCTGGTAGGTTCAGAAAATGACATCACTTTACTGCAGAACAGCCTTAAAACCAGGAAAAGACAACACTTAAGTCATATCATGATATAACTATATCCAAAATGACCGAATAAACAATAATGATAGTAATTATATCATAGTACATTTAGAATAAAATAGATGCTCACCTTTTCTTTTTGAAACTGTCTTTGTCTCCAATCTTGACTGCAGAGCTCTGGTAGCTCCTCTCTATATATATCAATATTTGTGTATGAGGGCGTGTGTTTTATTCTGTCTGCGTGTATGAGAATGAACTGCAGACGGTTCGACAGAAGGGTTTTTGCATGTCAGAAGCCTAATTAAGGTATCTTATTTATTGATACTTAATACTGTAAATCTCTGTAAGCAAATGTCCTCCCATAGGCAGAAAAGTCAGCAGTCAGATCCAGAAGCTCATTTGCATTTTGTTTGCTGGAAACAACCATGATCACGATCATAGATCAAATCACGGTTATGTACTTTGAAACGAGACTGTACGCCATCCAAAAAGTTATTTCATCTAAAAAGAGGGAGATAGTTGATTGTTGAGTGTATATTTCCAGTGTCATCAAATACCGTTGCTTGGGTCAGTATTTGGCCAGAATTCTAACCCAAAGCGATTTGATGACCACTTTCTCCAGAGACGCCTTCTCTACCTTTATCACCAAAAAGAGACACATTAAAGAGGTAAAGATTCAAATTTCTTTAATGAAATCACAGTTGAAGCTTTACACCAAACTTTCTTATTTATAACATTTGTAGAAATACAACGTGAAATGACCCTCATGGAGCTGAAAGTTGTTTTTGTTTCTACAGACAACAGCACAGATTCACTTGAATTTTAAAGAAGCTACAAGAAATGTTTTTTTTTTTTGTGTTGATTATGGCGGCCCCTGACGACAAAAGTGGTACGAGCACCACCGCCTCATGTCATAATGATCTCTATCGGGGTAGCACATGCATATGCTTTGAAAACAAGAAAAAAAAGGGTCAACTTTGCACTATGAAGCAAGGAGTCTGTCTGTTAGGGTGTTATTTGCAGATCTCGACAACCGTTCATTCAGTCTTTTTTTACACTTGGCAGGTTTGTTGCAGAGTTCAACATCAAATTTAGTGCAATTTCGATGCACAACATGTTCAATATCAATACATTTTGAATAAACAGCAAACAGCCGTGTGAATGTTCCTTCAGCACTCTGGCTTCTCGTGACCACCGGCCACATGATCTCATGGGGAAGCAGACATAAACAAGACAAATTTTGGCGTGGTGTAACCACTTCTAGTAATGCGTCGCATTTAAACAAGTCCAGATGAGTGGGGAGACACGGTCAACTCTGGTTTTCTATTTTTTTCAACAGCAATATGCTAGCTAACGTTAGCCTCAAGGTCTCGTATCTTTTCTATTGCTTGGCAGCACCTTCAGTTGCTCCAGGATTCCTCTCTCATGGTTGTCTTGCTCTAAATTAGAAAGTACAGGTGTAATCATCCAAATGTATTATAGTAAATAACAAAAATATAAGCCGACCCATATGCAGTTTCTGGGCTAATGCCAATAACGATATTAGGGATTAAAATAATCAGATATAACATATTTTGGCCGATATACACACAAGTAATTGTTTTCTATTCTAATCTGATCCTTGTCCTAGTTTATTCTTGTTCTTACAACACAGAAGTTTGCCTGCTCTATGTAGAAAGAGCAGAGGTAACACCAGACTGCTGGGCAGACAGAACCAGTTTCCAGTTGACCACAAAGCACACCTTTCATCGTCCCCCAGCAGTGGTGTCGCAAACAGAACACTGCCGATCAGATTGACCCCAAATCTTAACAACAGCACTCCCAGTATGGCCATGATGGTGTAGAAGGCCCTCAGCTTTGATTGGTCAACCTGCTGTCTGCCCCCGCCCCCTTCCCCTGGCCCTGGACGAATCAGAACACAGAGAACAGAAAGGCTGCAGAAGGAGACGACAATTAAGGCGATGGTTATGTAACAAAAGAAGACGAGGGAGACGGTAACGTTGTCTTCGATGTGCAGGACACCTGTCACTGTAGCGCACAGCAGCCAAGCACAGCCGATGGTGATGTTTCTGAACCTGATCCCTCTCTCCTGCCTCAGGCTCAGGTAGGTGACGGGGTGAACCACAGCCAGGTAGCGCTCCACACAGGTCAGGACGTGAAAGAACATTTGTCCAAATAAGTTGATGAAGAAAAAGTAGACCCCCACCACCATCATCTGTGGGAGGTCTGTGTGGACACTGCAGTAGATGAGTGTGAACCCTGAGACACTAATCAGCTCTATGACGACCACATGGTAGGTAAAGACGTCAGAGTGGCTTGTGGTTGCGTTGGAGTGCTGTTGGCGCCATCGTTTGAAACCCAGGCAGAAGATGAGGATGTAGAGAGGAAGGAGGATGAGGATGCTGGTGGCGGTCATGGCGGTGATGTTCAAAGCCCCGACTCTGGAGTTGCAGCACTTAAGAAAGACAGAATACATGCTGGTAGAGGAAAAGAGGGAGGGAGGAGGAAGGGAGGCATCAGAGGAGGAAGAGGAGTTGACTGACATAGCTATGGGGAAGAGGCAGAGTGGACAAGAGGGGAAGATGAAGAGAAAAACAAATTAACAATTAGGAATAGTAAAAAATGGAATGAGAAAAGGGTAAACAGACATCCCAGGAAATGTGTGGCAGTCCCAAAATAGTTCCCAAATCCCAAATTCTGCCCTACTCGTCCCAAAAAATGGACCAAACCCGAGATATGATTAGTTTCATCCTAATTAAAGGAACGTTTACTACTCTGTTGTCCACTGTGTTGTCTTTTTAACTGTTTCTCAACCAGTAAAGCTGTATTTTAAACCATGAAAAAGACATTTTTCCTGGTTCATGCTTATTTAGTTTGTTTAGGCGTAAAAGATCTTTCTTTTCCCCAAAAAACCACAAAGTGCATCTTTTAAAATAAACTCACCTTGTCTGCAGTTTCTAGATTGATCTTCCTGATCTTGTCATCGTCAGTGTCTGTGTGTCTGGACTGAACTGGTGTGATGTCCACAGGTTCATTAATCACTGCGCCTGTGCACGTGTGTGTTTTAATAGTTTGTGGCTTCTTTTGCATGTTATGTCGCTCATCCACTTTGCATTTTTCATAGTGTGTTGTATTTGTCGTTCAGGGGCAGAACAGCACCTGTCCAATTTATTTATCATTTAAATAAGCACATTGTTTATTGCTGTACAGGGTATTTATTGATGAGAGAAGGGAAACATATCATAGTATGACAGCAGGACATTTTTTTCTCTATAAAAAAATATCTCCAGGGTTGTTGATTGTTATTTTCAGATAAGTTGATGAATTACATTCTCCTGTTTAGAAATATAGAAAGATAATCACAAACTGATTATTTCAACAATTTAATTTCCCAAAGTAAAAAAAACATGACAGTTTCTTTTGCTGAAAATATGACATTTTGGAGAGAGTGTCTGTAAATGTGCAGTGTGTATATCTTTAGTGATACCGTGATTAATTCTGGTGCTAAGAAATCCTTCTTCTTAACTCATCTGATGGTTTACATGGATGTTTGACAGGAATCAAATGAGCTGTAACTCAAAACCGGCGCTTATTCAAATCATGCAGCGCCATTATGAGCAGAACACCTGTGTGTGTGTGTGTGTGTGTGTGTGTGTGTGTGTGTGTGTGTGTGTCACCTTAATACTTAAATAATCTGTTACAAGTTTTTTGTTTTTGTGTTTAATGTTAGCACATTTTTGGAGCTACAAATGTTCGATTTCACATAAAATCATTCGCATCACATTGAAGTTTATCACATGTAACTGAATTAGTGTTAACGTACTGGTGTGATAACCACTTTTTTTAGCATTTGCAAAATCAAAAAACACAAGAAATCTCTCAAGGACAGATTAAACAGTGTTTTTCTGCTCAAATGTAATCTGCAATCGTTAGCATGAAAATAAAGAAAACAACAATCAATTTGAGTTCACCCACAACTAATGTTAAGATGACGATAGGGATCTAAAAGACATAGTAGATAAAATAAGCACAGCAGAAACATCAAATTTGAAAAACTATATGTCTTTTTTTACAGTAACAGCTGGAAATGACTGCAGATGTTCCCATAAGAGTCTCGAAAACCAACTTCTACCGTCCCAAAGTGTGTGTAGACATCCATAGTTAAAATGTCGTGTCTTTACTTTATTAAAATCATCTACAGTGGTTAGGTGAAAGTATTGCCATCCACTTCCAAGTTTGTTCCTAGCTGAAGTACTTCGCTATGTTTATCTACTGTCAAACACACTGTAATAAACCAGAAACGGTCACTTGCAACAGGTTCAACACGGAAAGGATTTATATCATAACTACATAAACACAATAATATATCTGGGGATCTGCTGGGAAAAGGCTTAAGAATAATAGAACAAAAGACAGAATCTTTGTCACTCCGGTCCAGTAGGTGGCGGTAATGCACCTATGAGCCGGTTTGCCAAATCACCATTAAAACTGAACAAAGAAGAGTGAGTGAACTTGTTTCTTTGACACATAAAACTACAGTTTACTGTTTAACGTTTTGCCAAACCGACACTCTGTCCTGTTGTGTGTTTAGCTCCGTCCAGGGTTTTCACGCTCTCTTAAATCTGATCTGTGTCCTCACTTATTTGTGGTTCTTACCACAATGTAGTTTATCTGCTCTGTGTAGAAAGAGTAGAGGTAACACCAGACTGCTGGGCAGACAGAACCAGACTATAGAAAACCACGTAAGACATCTTCCAGTCGCCCCCAGCTGTGGTAATGCATACAGAACAATGCTGATAATATTCACCCCAAATCTGACCATCAGCACTCCCAGTATGACCATGATGGTGTAGAACAGCTCTCAGCTTTGATTGGTCAACCTGCTGTCTGCCCCCACCCCCTTCTCCTGGCCCTGGACGAATCAGAACACAGAGAACAGAAAGGCTGCAGAAAGAGACAATGGTCAGAATGAAGGTGAACGCACACATGTGGAGGATGACGATGAAAAGGTGGTCTTCACAGAACAAGATTGCTGTCCCAGCAAAGCTCAGCACCCAGGCACAGCCGATGGTGACATTTCTGATCCTGATCCCACTGGCCTTCCTCAGGCTCAGGTAGGTGATGGGGTGAACCACAGCCAGGTAGCGCTCCACACAGGTCAGGATGTGAAAGAACATCTGTCCATATATGTTAATGGATAAAAAGCAGATACCAACCATCAACACTTGTGGATGATCAGTGTGGGCACCACAACACATGAGTGTGGACCCAATGACACTAATAAGCTCTACAGCGACCATGTGGTAGGTAAAGACGTCGGAGTGGCTCATCGTCGTGCCGGAGCGCTGCTGTCGCCATCGTTGGAGACCCAGGTAGAAGACGTAGATGTAGAGAGGGAGGAGGAGGACGATGCTGGTGATGGTGAAGGCGGTGATGCTCAAAGTGGCAGCTGTGGATGTGAAGCAGTCCTGAATTTCATAATACAGGTTGACGAAGGAAGAGTGAAAATGAGGAGGAAGGGAAGCGTTAGAGGAGGAAGAGGAGCTGACTGACATAACTAGAAGAGGGATAAAAGAGGGAAAGATGGAGAGGAAAACAAAGTTAACAAGTGGAAATAATGAACTGTAAAACATTGAAAGAGCAATGAGACCAAACCTCAAAAAGTCAGGACTCAGTTGTTTTTTGTATTTTAACAGTTGCCCTCTTCCTTAAAAACGAATTGTTAACTATTTAAAAATAAAAGCAAAATAAGCAACGGAAGTAAAGACTTTTAACAAAGTTACAGATGAGATAACTACAGATGTCTTCTGTAGAGTCGGCGACGGAGGCAAAATGATGTGCAGGTCATAAAACTGTAACTATGAATCACTGGTCACCCAAACTTCACCCATTCTCACGCCTGAAATGACAACATTTCTTCTGCATAGGGACATTTCTAAAATCTTAAAAACACAATGAACTCAAACACTTTGGCTTCACCCTAGAAGACGGTTTAACCTTCGATACACCTGACAACCTACACATTCAAAGCTACGTCCTTAAAAAGCCTTTATAGCATCTAACAGGAAGAATAATAAAGCAGTTAGGCTTCTAATTATATATGATTTTAATATGTAAAAAGGCAAAAAAAAAAAAAAAAAAAAGTATAAATGACGTTGATCATTAGATTGAATAAATGACCTCACCTGGTCTGGTCTGGTCTGATCTGATCGTTCTGATCTGCCGTCTCCTGTGTGTCAGACTGCCAGCTGCAGTCTTGTCCTCATTGTGGCCTTCTTTGCATGTTGTATGACCAGAAATCATTTGTCATTCACCTAGTATATTGTTTGTTTTGACACAGATGCTGTATGGAACCTTGTCAGTGCGTTGCACAAAGATACTTCAGCACTGAAACACAAATGTTTGGTTCTTAAAGGGGAATTCAGGCCTTTTTTAAATCTTGGCCCTATATTTGCATGTTCTGGTTGTGTAAATGATTCGTACTTACCTAAAGTCTCGGATTCGGTCCAGTAGATCAGTTCAGTTGGCCGCTGCAATGGCTGCGACGTGATCCTTCTGGACAAGTACGTCAAAGTGTCGTCCACGAAAAGCACATGGACCATCTGAGGTTGTGATTCTAAGTGTCTGACAACATTATGGAGATGATTCCTACAGATTTATCCTTGTTGTCAGGCCCTCGGACTAACAACTCTACCCTTTCAGTGAGGTTCGTAAGTAGACGTCAACGTAATCTTCCTCCTCCTCATTCAAGATATATACGTAGAGTGCACACAAATACACAACTGAGATAAATCCATTTCTTTTGTGATCACTTCATTCGGTGTACTGTATATTATTTTACTGGACACTGACAGGTGCAGATCTGAACATTACAGACTGAAAGTAAACAGTTTACATCTAAAACATTTATCAGATTGTGCAACTTGTCTCCACCACTGCAACTTACAAGAAAGCTTGAACGCTTAAATAAATACATCAGTAACTAAAGAAAACATGATGGAAACCACTTTGATTCCTGATGGTAACCAATTATTTGCAGTTTCACAGCTGACAGATTACATTCTCTGGTATCTGTTGAAAAAATATCTATACAAAAACTGAGTTTTCTCCACAATTTATTGACCCAGACTTTAAAACATGGCTTTTTTTTCCTGAGATTTTCAAATTTTGGAGGAAGAGGTTTCCATCAGACAGACAATAACATACTACAGTTCAAGAATGTATCACAAACACCAGTCCAGGTATAGTCATAACTCATAAAACAGCTATACAGTGTATGAAATTTTACTTTTTTTCACCTCATCTGTTCTTGTAAGTGGATGCTTGACAGGAATCAAATGAGCTGTAACTTAAAATTGGTGTTCATTCAAACCAAACAGCGTCATGAAGAGCACAACACCTGTGTGCATGTGTGTGCCGCTTGTTATCCTAACACACAAAACAATCTGTAAATCAGAATTGAGTTTTCTCTTTAAACTTACAATTTGTAATTTTACGCCACTAGGGGGCTCTCTATCAAAACAAAACAAGAGACCTGAGGACAAAACAGTCATGTCGGATTCTCCTGTGACCTGAAGCCTTTCACCAACGGAAGGAGAGCACAGAGAGTACTTTTAAACTATTATGAAGTACACAATTTAACGTATAAAGTAAATTACAAAGATTGAGTAGTTTTTACACATTTTAATGCAGAGAGAGTCAAACTCACGAACCCTTCCAGTTTTCTCTCATGGGACCTTATTTCAGAAATGTATGACAGTGTCCTGAATCGCATGTTCTAAGTCAGTAAAGTCTCAGTTTGTCATCAAACTAATGAAATATCAGACTGTGAAAATTCATCATTATAAAGACAACACAGCCGACTGTAGAGCTGCTCCTGTTTATTAGTTAACTTACAGAACTGAACCAGAACCAGCTCTCCTTTCACAGAACAACAGTTGTCAACACGAGCAGATTTATTGTGATTTTCATCTTTTTACAACCTTTTCTGAGCCCAGTTGGCTCCATGTTGGTGTTGAGTGAGACGATGTAGTTCACTGAGCCCTTTAACACAAAACTACATGATAATTTACTTTATCCACGACATGCTATAACTTTCTTGACTTGGAAAATAATCTTTTAAGTTTAAATTATTGGCTCAAATGCCTCATTGACTACTGTGCAGTTTAACCGAAATAAGGTCCCATGAGGTCCACCGGAGGGGGAATATATATATTAAATTAGTATAATTATAACTTTCTATAACTTTGTCACTTGACTTTTTTACAAGATTAAAACCAGTCACACCCGAAATATTACAAGAATTCAATTTGTGGCGCTAATGTTGCTAAATGCTAAACAATCGTATCATAAATGCTTTTCTAATCTGATCCTTGTTCTGGTTCATTCTTCTTCTTACAACACAGAAGTTTTCCTGCTCTGTGGAGAAAGAGCAGAGGCAACACCAGACTGCTGGGCTGATTGCACCCACTTGCAATCAACTGCAAACGACAACTGTCGGTCTCCCCCAGCTGCGACAAGTTAACCAGGGCAGTGGTGACTATTCTACTTCCAAATCTGAACATCAGCACTCCCAGGATGACAATGATGGTGTAGAACGCCCTCAGCTTTGATTGGTCAACCTGCCGTCTGCCCCCACCCCCCACCCCTGGCCCTGAACGAATCAGAACACAGAGAACAGAAAGGCTGCAGAATGAAATGACAATTAAGACAAAGAAGATGAGACAAAAGTAGACTATGCTCATGTAAATAGGGTTCATGGGCAAGAAACCTGTCCCTGCAAAGCTCAGCAGCCAAGCACAGCCAATGGTGATATTTCTGATCCTGATCCCTTTCTCCTGCCTCAGGCTCAGGTAGGTGACAGGGTGAACCACAGCCAGGTAGCGCTCCACACAGGTCAGGACGTGAAATGACATTTGTCCAGTTAAGTTGATGGCGTAAAGGTAGATACCCACCGTCATCATCCATTGGAGATCAGTGATGGCACCACAACAGATAAGAACGAACCCTATGACACTCAACAGCTCTATGAGGACCATGTGGTAGGTAAAGAGGTCGGAGTGGCTCGTGGTCGAGTTGGAGCGCTGCGTTCGCCGTCTTTGGAGACCCAGGTAGAAGACGTAGACATAGAGAGGGAGGAGGAGGACGATGCTGGTGATGGTGAAGGCGGTGATGCCGAAAATGCCAACTGTGGATCCGAAGCAGTTGTGGAAGATATGATAGGTGCTGCCGGAGGGAGAGAGGGGAGCAGGAGGAAGAGAGGCATTGGAAGAGGAAGAGGAGTTGATTGACATAACTATGGGCAAGGATCAGAGATGGAGTGAAAAGAGGGAAAGATTTAGAAATTAACAAGTGGAAGCATGGACAACAGGAAAATCATGCATATCACAACTGAGAAGAGCTGAAGGCATGTTCAGACCGAAACTGTTTACCAACGGCTCAGAGGTTTATTTTCACATTTCTGGAATCAAAAAGTGGATTTATCTTCACTCCTGTTTATCAACCTGACTGCAGCAGCGATCCTCGGAGGTGAACTCCATTGTCGGTTGATTATATTCTGTAATATCGACTGAAGCTGGAGGGGAACTTTACTTTGTGGAAAAAGAGAACTAGTGAGTTCACTAAGAAAGTTCATCTTCAGTTACACCCTTTGAATGTGCCGTTGCTTGTTATCTTACGGCTGATGAGCAGTGATCTTTAAATTAATTCAACTTTAAATAATATGAGTCAGAGCTCTAGTGCACTTGTTGTGAAGTTGGTAGATAAAGTAGAACTATAAGTGGAGTAAGTTATGATTTACCTAAAATAAATCTGTGAGAAAATAAATAAATGTCTCTACAGAAGATTGTATTGTCATCGACGTAAAAGTTTATATTTTTCTTAAACATTAATCGAGCTGAAACAATCATTTGAATAATCAGTAAGTCAGTCGACAGAAAATAACCTGCAACCAATCTGAATCTTGCTTGTCTCAGATTTTAGGGTTTTCAAGAAAAATTGGTGAAAACATGAGCGACAATCTCTAGTTCTCGTATCTCAGATGAGACGGTTTGCAGCTTCTACCCGCTGAGAAGTTGTGATGGACATTGTTGTCTTTTAAACACTATTGATGACACAATTAACTGAGAAAATAAGTGGTTGATTTATCAACGACTAAAATAATCATGAGCCAGAGAACTTAACATTAACAGCTAAAACACGTAATGATATTTTTAAAGTACACCCACCTTGTCAGTAGTATTTATTTCTGACCGTCCTTCTGCTGTGTGTCAGAGTCAGTGATGGCTCAAAATGATGTGCGATACAAATATACAGTATATTAACACGATTGGTGTGTGTGTTCACAATTTGCAAAACCAATGCAGACTCTGATAGTTTTTACACGGTCAATTTCTGTATTCAAATGTTCTCATCGTACATCATGTTTGCAAGGAGAACAGAGCACAAACTGTGCTGCGAGTATCAACATCGGAATCGACTTAACACCTGAAAAGTAAATAAATTAATTCACTCATTTAGACCAGCGTTAATTGATAACTCATAAGATAAAATGTTACTATAAACCAATAAAAAAACAACAACATATTTTTCAAATACGTTCGTGGTTTTATTTAGTGTCTGAGCTGTCAATTTTCAATAAATATACCAATGCAAATATGAGTCATTTCATCCGTCCATTAAGATGAACTATGGACAGAATTCAAATTACGTGTATGGAAGCGATGACTGGATTGTATTCAAATCAAACACAGTGATTTACCCCAGAGCGGCTGTCTGTTTTGTTTCATTCAAATATGAACATGCAGATATAACATTACCTGGAAATGAACATGTGAGTGGGTGTGTGTTCCGATTTTAACCAAATTAAAAGCATCACTGTAACAATATGCATACTGATCAAATTCATACTGACTAAGGTGGTGACAGGGGTGAAACTCGACATCATAACTCTGGAACAAAAAGAGCTATTAGACTGGAAATGTACAGGATTTGTGACAAATCAAAAAACACCAAAAATGACAGTGTTAGACATTAACCGAATTATCAAACTTAAAGAAAGGTGCTTAGCAATTAACAAAGGAGGAAAACTCCAATGTGTCTTGTTTAGCTTGTTGACACCACCGACAGCATTGCCTATATTGTGTTGGTTAGTGGCAATGTGATCTTGTTTCCAGATTCCAGATCCATACACTCTACATCCAGTTTAACAAAAACACAATGTGGACTCCCACAGCCATCACAACCATTAGGTAAATGAGCCACAAATTAAAACACTGACCACATAAAGAATGGCGATACTTTTAATGTAAGCGCATTATTGGAGTTATGATGGCTTAACGTTACACAAAACATTCTACTTTACAACACACTTTAAAAGCAAAGATACAGGATGTGTGACATAGAGAGAAATAGATATAAAAAAGTGTTGTATAAGTGTCACATCGAAGTTAGCATTTGATACAAATCATCACTCTGTCTACTTAAGTGCCAGTTTTGGTACTTTTGACATTAAATTGACCGTTAGCTCAACCATTACCCCAAAAACATAGCCAGGGTTAGCCTCTGCCAAGGTCTATCCGATTCACACCGGACTTCTACTTTGAGATTAAGCTGAACTTTCGAGAATCCTGTGTTACTAGTCTGTGAATATTCTCATTCATCCAGGTCATAGTTATCTCAAGGAAATTGAATCGAACGCAACTGGATTTGTTTTTTGTCTTTGAAGACGTTCATTGATGAAGCCTCTTGGATGAGAGGTGAAACGTCTTCAAAGACAAAAACCAAATCCAGTTGCGTTCGATTCAATTTCCTTGAGATAACTGTGTTACTAGTCTGATTACTTTAGCCCTGTTGCACACTGGCAACTCTTAGCTCCGTGTTAAGTTGATTTTCTGGGGATAACCCCACAAAGTCCAGGCTAACCTGCCCTTGAGCAGGGCCAACAAGACATATGCTAAAGTCAGGGCTGGAGCGTGGCAGTGTGAACACCTTCTTGGCCCTCAGTTAACAGTTCCCTTGCGCTGGGGCTAAGTGCCGTCTGAAAGGCACTCATGTTACTTAATTCTTTGTTTTGTTTTAAACTAAAATTCACCTCTTTAAATCAGCGAGCGTAACCTGTTTATGTGCCATGCTAAAATGGAAAGCTGGACAAGCGTAAAAGTTAAAGTATCTAATCTAATGTGATCCCCGTCATCACTGGTCGTTGTTCTTACAACACAGCAGTTTTCCTGACTTCTGGAGAAAGAGCAGAGGTAACACCAGACTGCTGGGCAGACAGAACCAGAATATAGACAACCACAAACCACAACTTTGATCCTTCAAGAGCGCTGGTGAGCTCATCAGGGTAATGGAAATTAGAACACCCGCAAATCTGAACAACAGCACTCCCAGAATGATCATGATGGTGTAGAAGGCCCTAAGCTTGGATTGGTCAACCCGCTGTCTGGCCCCGCCCCCCTCCCCTGGCCCTGGACGAATCAGGACACAGAGAACAGAAAGGCTGCAGAAGGAGACGACGATAACGAGAAAGGATGTGAGAAAAACATTGGCAATTGTTATGTCAGCTTGTTCAATGTAAATAAAAGCTATCCCTGCAAAGCTCAGCAGCCAAGCACATATGATGGTCAAACTCCTGATTCCTTTCTCCTTCTTCAGGCTCAGGTAGGTGACGGGGTGAACGACGGCCAGGTAGCGCTCCACACAGGTCAGGATGTGAAATGTCATCTGTCCTGATAAGTTGATTGTGAAAAGGTAGGTGCCCACGGTCATCATCTGTGGGAGATTTGTGTAGGTACCAAGGCAGACAAGAATGAACCCTAAGACACTCAACAGCTCTATGAAGACCATGTTGTAGGTAAAGAGGTCGGAGTGGCTCATGGTCGTGTTGGAGCGCTGTTGACGCCATTGTTTGAAACCCAGGTACAGGACGTAGATGTAGAGAGGGAGGAGGAGGAGGATGCTGGTGATGGTGAAGGCAGTGATCTGGACAGTGCCGACTGTGGACCTGAAGCAGTTGTGAGAGACAGAAAACATGTTGAAGAAGGAAGGGAGGGGAGACGGAGGGAGGGAGGCGTTAGAGGAGGACGAGGAGTTGACTGACATGACTACAAGCAAGAGGCAGAAAGAGTGCAAAAGACAGAGAGGAGAGGAAAATAACGTTAAAATAGGGAAAGTAGTTAATGTTATTTCTCAACTGTTCATACAAAAGCCAACTGATGCTCACAAAAACAGTTCATACAGAGAGTCAGTGAGAAAATGAGCTACAATAATGTCAACAACAGTATTTTTTTGATGATTGTCTTGTCATCAATAGAAAATGGAGTGTACAATCAAAGCATTACGGTCTCTACAGTGTTTTCATACATATACTATGCTGGTCAAATGAGAGGATTTTTGCAACTTATATTTGTTTTACATCTAATATCTTTGAGTTTAAGAGTTTTGATCCGACTAAACAAGACTTGACAAGATTTGAAGACGTCATCTTGGCCTCTGAGAAGTTGTCATGAGCTTTTCTGAGACTTTAAACATGACAGAATTGATTGAAAAATAGACGGCTGATTAAGTGATAATAGAGTTGTTAGTTGCAGCCTTAAACATTTGTAACGAAAACGTGTTATGATATTTTTAAAAGACACCCACCTTCTCTGTAGTGCGACGCTCCTTATGCTGCGCTTCAGAGTCAGCGATGGTTCAAGACTGGTATCAGATCCAAGTGTGTGTGTGTGTGTGTGTGTGTGTGTGTGTGTGTGTGTGTGTGTGTGTGTGTGTGGAACAGGTGGGAAGCAGGAGTCTGAGGTTTTGGCACGGCTCACTTGTGTAGGTAAATTTTCTCATCACAGTGTCCATTTCCAGGGAGACCAGAGCGCAAACTGAGCTGGAAGCTTTAACATCTACGACGACTCAACCAAAACGTAAACAAATACATTGATTAACACCAGTAACACTCGTCTGAGTTTATAACATTTGTGTCATGTTCCAGGTGTATAATAGTGCAATGCAAATGTCGGTCATTTGGGTTGAGACCTCTAAAATGGCCAGATTTCAATTACATTTATGTTTTAATTCAAATCTTATAAAGAGATTTAGCATATTGCCGCTGTCTGTATTGGTCCATACAAATGAGTATGTAAGATTACTTGGAAATGATTGGGAATCCTTTGTTTGATCTTGGGTTGATCGGGTTGTATGGAGAGCTTTAAAGGCCAAAATTGTCGTATGTATGTATGTATACATTTTATATATACATGCCTAAACAAGATGGAGAAAGATGACTTAACACAGCTGAGTATAGGCCAGCCTAATGGAAAAGTCCCACTGCAGCCACAGTTTCTGATTCCTCAAACAAAAAAAAGGGATGTGGTTAATTGTTGAATTGACGCCCTCTGCGTAGGTGCCACGCTGTACCTCCAGAGAAATTGGTTGATTGGTTTGCTAGGAATCATCGCATTTTCCAGCTTCGTAACACATTTATGTGTTTCCAGATTCCAGATTCATACCCTTTGCATCCAGTTTAACAAAAACACAATGTGGACAACCACAGCCGACACAAGAATACAATGAATGAGCCAGAAAATTAAAACACCGAGGACATTAAGATTAGTCGTACTTTTTATGTCAGCACATTATTGGAGCGTTCCAACTTCATACAAATCATTCTACTTTACAACACACTTTTAAAGTAAAGATACAGGATGTGTGACATCTAGAAAATGATAAAATGTTGACTAAGCATCACGCTGGAGTGGTACAGAAAGCCTTGACGACACATGATTTAAATTCTATTTGAAAGATTGTTGAGTATTCAGATGAGTTTTGGAACTTCTGACATGAAAATGATCATCTCAGGCCAAAGAGAATATAATTTCTCTAACTAAATTGGATTAGCTATTCGTTACAATTGATGCAAAATAAATCCCATTGATGACTAACACATCCACTGTGTAGTATTTCCACACCACGCGGCAGCCGTAACTGGATGCTATCAGAGTGTAAGCTAACGTTAGCGGCTCTAGCAGTGTAATTTGTTATAAATATAACCAGAATTAGAAGGTTGCAAAGAGGGCAGCACAACACCAGAGAAAGCAAAAAACTGCTGCGTTGTGCTAGCTATTCTCGGCTGTCATTAGCTAGTGTTAGCTGATTAGCTCATGGCTAGGTTAGCCGTGGAGCCAGTTGCGTTAGGGTTTGCCTGGGCCGAGACCTCAGGTCACAAAGGAGAGACAGCACAGCTTGACAAGTTTAGCAGCCTGAGATCAAAACATGGCTGGACACAAAACTGGGACTGAAAACAACCTCTGAGAACGATTAACGTGATTTTGTCACAGGGAATAAATAACAGAGGTGATTTACAGCAGCTCTGATAAAAGACACAGCAGGCTGGACGAAGCTGCTAATTTCAACTTCCAGCTTGTCTTGAGATAAACTTGATTTCAAAAGATGAACAGTATGTAGATGTATAATATACCTCTCTGTTGCCACAAGCGTAGCTACAGTGTAGGCTAACTGAGAGTGTTAGCATCATGCATTCTTATTTATTGTTTTTCTGCCAACACGGCAGTTTTCCTGCTCTTTGTAGAAAGAGCAGAGGTAACACCAGACTGCTGGGCAGACAGAACCAGTTTGAAATATAACACACAGCACACCGATGAACCTCCAAGAGATGTGGTAAGCTAATCACTGCACTGGATATCAACATACCCACAAATCTGAACACCAGCACTCCCAGTATGGCCATGATGGTGTATAACGCCCTCAGCTTTGATTGGTCAACCTGCTGTCTGCCCCCGCCCCCTTCCCCTGGCCCTGGACGAATCAGAACACAGAGAACTGAAAGGCTGCAGAAGGAGATGACAATAAAGATTAAAGATCCGACACTATAATTAAGGATGGTAAGGACTTTGTTGTCCACGTTAATAAGAGCTGTCCCTGCAATGCACATCAGCCAAATGCAGCCGATGGTGATATTTCTGTTCCTGACCCATTTCTCCTTCTTCAGGCTCAGGTAGGTGATGGGGTGAACGACGGCCAGGTAGCGCTCCACACAGGTCAGGACGTGAAAAAACCTCTGTCCAAACAAGTTGATGAAGAAAAGGTTGGTACCCGCAACCATCATCTGTGGGAGATCAGTTAAGGCACCAGAAAACATGATGCTGAGCCCCAAGACATTCATCAGCTCTGCGACGACCATGTGGTAGGTAAAGACATCGGAGTGGCTGATCGTCGTGTTGGAGTGCTGTTGGCGCAATCGTATGAGGCCCAGGTAGAGGACGTAGACGTAGAGAGGGAGGAGGAGGACGCTGACGATGGTGAAGGCGGTGATGTGGATAGTGCCAGCTGTGGATCTCAAGCAGCTTTGAAAGAGAGAAAACAAGTTTAAGGAGGAAGAGAGGGGAGACAGAGGAAGGAAGGCGTTAGAGGAGGACGAGGAGTTGACTGACATGACTGCGAGCAAGAGGCAGAAAGAGTGAAAAAGAGGGAAAGATGGAGAGGAAGACAAGATGAACAAGTTAGAATTAATATGTCATTGCTCAACTTGTCCTTCATTGTATACATGTAAAGCATACAACTAAATTATTAACTTTAGTTCTTACTCAGAGACGCAGCTCAGATTGAGAGAATGTGAGAAAATGAGCTAGAAACAAGATTTGTCAACAAGAGTGTCTCTTCATGATTGTCTTGTAAGCATGTACAGCAAACACTAACAAAGCTTCAACACTTAGTGGATTCATTTAATCAGTTGTTTGACAGAAACATAAAGCCTCATTCAGTGATTGCTTAAATGTGCAAGTTATCTTTCAAGCAAAAGTATTGAACTTATGAAAAACATTCTCCGGCTCTAGATACATTATTGTTAACCAAACATTTAAATGTTGACTGAGACATTTGCAAAGTCATCATGGGCTCAGAAGTTGTGATTAACCTTTTTTTTCATAGAGAAAATAGGTTGCTGATCAACCAGTAATGGAAAGTAATCATAACTTTAAGCCGTGAACATTAACAACTGAGATATGTTTGTGTATTCTTTAAAGACACCTACCTTCTCCGGACTGTGACGTTCCTTACGATGTGTTTCAGAGTGAGTGACTGCTCACGACTGATATCAAATCCAGATATATTGTAATATTAATATATGTGTGTGTGTGTGTGTGTGTGTGTGTGTGTGTGTGTGTGTGTGTGTTGAACAGGTGGAAGCAGGACTGTGTGTGGAGGGTTTTTTGCATGATGATACTTTTTTCACGGTTCATTTTCTGTAGGTAAATTTTTTTTTTCTCATCACACTCTCCGTTTCCACGGAGACCAGGGCCCAGACTGAGCTGCACAGTAGCAACATCTGCGCAGACGTAACAAACACATTCATCCATCTGTGAACCACAACTTCACGAAGCACACGCCAGATAAAGTCTGAGTTTGCAAATACATTAATTTATTAAGTGTTTGAGATGACATTAATGACATTTATAGGTAAATATGTGAGTCATTTCTTCGATCCATGAAGACGGACATTTGGCAGAATTTAGATTACAATTATGTTTGCATTTATAATATTACTTGGAAATGAAAGTGTGTGTGTGTGTGTGGTTTTGTTTCTTGTTCTTTGTTTAATCTCGAGCTCGTATGGAGAGTCTTATGGGCCAAAATTCAATATATATAAATGAACATACGAATCGGTAAAAGATAAGTACATAATTATGACAAAATGCTTAGCTAAATGAATGAATTAAAAGTTATATAACTTAAAGGTGTTATTGATCACATCCAGCTGCTAAATGTGGCCTTCCACACAGATGAACAAAACAATCATTTCTGACCCAACAAAAAACAATGTCACAATCATGATAATGTTTTGAAGTACATTGGATCATTTTATTCTCCAAGTTCTATAGATGTTTAATTTTTTTTTAAAGATTTGTCGACATTGAAATGTTTTCAATATGACCTTTAATGCTTCATGAATATAATGCTTGAATAAATCAATAACAATTATATCTATTTCAATGTGTACTTTGTCATGTGTAATATGTGCTTGTGAAACAAAGATGTGGGTCATTTAGTTTACAAATTTCAAATGTTCTTTCCAGATCCATACTCACGACATCCCGTTTAACAAAAAGACAATGTGGACACCGACAACCTTCACGAGAACGTGCATTGCTTAAAAATTAAAACACTGACCACATCAAGGTTAGTTCATCAGATTTAATGAAAGCACATCATTGGAGCCATGATGGTTCTAATACACACAAAATATTCTACATTTAGAAGTGATAAAATTCATCACACCTGTATATTATATTTAAAGGACTGTTGAGTATAGTTAAAGGTGCAATGTGTAAGAATTGGCCAGCTGTTGTAGGACTGGGACAGGGCTAGCCAGTTAGCATGCTAATTTGAGTAGCTACAAAGGCATCAAAATGTAAAAAACATTATTTCTTCACGTTCTGTTGATAATTTTAGGTCGTTTTTTTAAAATGTTTTTTAACCACAATTCTAACATATTGCCCCCCTACAGGCCTTGCAGATTAGACGGTGGAATCCATATTTAAACGGATCTCAATAAGGATCCTCGTCGTTATTCATTGTTGTTCTGACAACACACAAGTTTTCCTGCTCTGTGTAGAAAAAGCAGAGGTAACACCAGACTGCTGGGCAGACAGGACCAGGCAAAGATCCCAGCATACCCCAGCTGCTCTAAGAAGACACTGACCATGACAAATGACCAACCAGCAAGCCTGAACATCAGCACTCCCAGAATGACCACGATGGTGTAGAACGCCCTCAGCTTTGACCGGTCACCTTGCTGTCTGCCCCCGCCCCCCTCCCCCGGCCCTGGACGATTCAGAACACAGAGAACAGAAAGGCTGCAGAAGGAGACGACAGCAAAGATGGAGGTTAAGCTAAAAACATTGACAATGATCAGGAAAATGGTGTCTTCCACGAACAGGACACCTGTCCCTGCAACGCACAGCAGCCAGACACAGCAAGTGGTGATGTTTCTGATTCTGATCCCTCTCTCCTTCTTCAGGCTCAGGTAGGTGACGGGGTGAACGATGGCCAGGTAGCGCTCCACACAGGTCAGGAGGTGAAACGACATCTGTCCAGATATGTTGACGCTTAAAAGGCACAAACCCACCGTTATCATCTGTGGGAGATCAGTGTGGGCACCACAACAAGTGATCATGGACCCGAGGACACTAATGAGCTCTACGATGACCATGTGGTAGGTGAAGACGTCGGAGTGGCTCGTGGTCGTGCTGGAGCGCCATCGTTGGACACCAAGGTAGAGGACGTAGACGTAGAGAGGGAGGAGGAGGATGGTGACGATGGTGAAGGCGGTGATGTTGAAAGTGCCAGCTGTGGATCTGAAGTAGGACACGTAAAGAGACAAGTAGGAGGAAAAGAAGGGAGACGGCGGAAGGGAAGAGGAGTTGTGAGACATAACTATGGGTGACGGGCAGAAATAGAGTGAAGAAGAGGGGAAGATAAAACAACATTAACTTCAGTGAAATCATCGTTAGACTCCAAAATGAAATGTATACGTAAGAGCACTCGTCAGGGGTTTTCACACCGAGCTTAACAACAGTATGTCCTGTTGATTGTCTTGTCCTTTATGTAAGAAAGATTGTACAATAAAAGCAAAATAAAACATTTTTTCGACTGTTATATATATACAACTTATCTGATAATCAGTAAATCATTTCAAAGCAAACAAAGGTGAATAAATGATAAACATTCTCTGGTTCTAGCTCCTCAAATCAGAGTCTTTTCCAGCTTTTATCTGTTGTACATCATTGTAGACGAAATATTTTAGGATTTTGGAAGTTTGATCAAACATAACAAGACATCTGAAGACTTTTACAGAAAGATAAAGATCAATCGATGATAAAAATGTAATTTTATGTCATGATTTTCTGGACGTTCACTCACCTGGTCTGTAGATTTGGTTCCTGACCTTCCCTCTGTTGTGTTTCGGAGTCAGTGGCGGCTCAAATGCACATCCAGTACATTATTATTATGATCATTACAGATGTGTATCAGGTGGAAGCAGGACTGTGGGGTTTTTTGCATGTTGCCAAGCCAATCCAGACTTTATGATACTTTTCTACATGGTTAATTTCTGCAGGCAAATATTGTTGTCACACTCTCCTTCCACAAAGAGACCAGAGCACAGACTGTGATTGAGGTCAACTCGGACTCAACAACTGAACTATAAACAGATTTAAGAACATTTATTTTCTATCACTCAGGGAACTAACACTGATGTATTCGTGTATATTTATAATTTATAACAATTCAATATTTATTTGCTTGTTTCTGTCTATTGTACGTTTTTACTCACACTTGTAGTACTTTAATTTGGCCACTAGATGTCAGCATTTATCTCTAAACTCATCTCAGGATAATCTCAATTTTCTGACCTGAGAATCAGTCATGGTTTGTTTACTCGTTATGTTTGTACTTAGTTTGTCTTGGCTTCTTGAAATGCATCATGGGAGATGTAGGATCCAGCATTTCTCGAAGCTTGAGCCGTACAAGAGTCTAACAATCAGGATCTGGAACACAGCTGCACTGGTTTATCTCCTTTTAATCAGCCTCTTGTGAGTTTCACATCTTTATGGAACTAAACTAATACTAGTGATGTGTAATCTCGACATCTCTTCATGTCTGTGTGACATTAATGAACTCTTTGTCTTGTTTTCTTTGTGTTTTTCAAATATTTAGCAGGACGCAGCAGACGAAGGAAAAGCTGGACCTTCCACTTTATTGTCTTTATATATAAACTGCTTATTACAATAATAATAAAAATAACATCCATACACTTTAAAAACAGAGCTTCAGTCACTGCAGCTAAGCTACTGTTAGCTGTTGATGGTTGGTAACATCCCACCAAAATCTGGCTGCTTGTTAAACCTTGTTTGTTTTTGAGGTCGCGGACAAAATCACACTCTTGTGAAAATGTAAAGAAAGTTAATTGCAGACTGAAGAGAGAAACTTTAAAGCCAGAAGGTGCACGGTTCTCTTTCTTGTTTGATAAAGAAAACAGGTGTAAAATATTTATTTTCTTGACATTTTTGTGAGTTCATTTAAGGGGAAGCGGGTACCTGAGAAGTGTTAAATGGCAAAGATGGTGCCGAAATGTGTCAAATCGCTCCGCACTAAAACCTTTCTGATTTTGCTCTGACTCACTTTATTTGCATAAAAGTTGTCAGAGTGTTGTCAGTTGTCAGAGTGTTGACAAGTGCAGATGTTTTTCTGTGGTTTACTAAGAGATTTGGAGCTGCAGCTGCATCATTCCTCAGAGATATTCGTTCTAAAATTGTATTTTGGGGGGCGGAAATAAAATCTTTCTTTTATGCTGTGTGCCAACTTAATTTACTCAGACCCAGTGACATGTAGACTTGTACTTTCACATCTGAACTAATATTTAAGTAAGTAATAAGTGTTTCCTTTATTATGACACCTTGATTATTCAGATAGACCTTGTAGATGAAGAGATACACGCTGTTATTTGTGGAAACGATCAGACTGTCACTACTTGAGGTATAAAGTGGGATTAGGAGACCAGACAGGACCGAGGCTAGCTCGTTAGCATGCTAACTACATCAAAGTCAAAGTCAGCTTTATTGTCCATTCTTCACATGCGTCATACATACAAAGGAATCGAAATTACGTTCCTAAGTATCCCACGGTGAAGACAAGACCAGACATCTCTAGAACTAAAAAACAGTAAAGTGCACAGGCACAACAATAGAGACAGACCTATTCTAACATTTAAAGTAGATGTAAACATTTTACTGATACTAAATAAACAATGAGAATAGCAGTTTACAGTGTAAATGTAAGAAGTAGCAGCAAAGTTATGTATAAGTATAATTTAGAGTTGTAATAGTGCAAAGACAGTCAGTGATAGCAGCAGAAGTTTTCTGTTTGACATAAGTGTGCAAATGGCAAATGGCTAGTCGTGCCAACACTGTTGTTTCCTCAACAACACAACATAAGATGTGTTGTTGTGAACAGTTAGTTAGTCTTTCTGTAACTTTGCCCGACAGTGATCGTGTATTTCCAGTGTCGGCAGTTTAATCAGAAGATGTTCTTTGGATTTTTTTGTCTGTTTTATCTTGAAGCCAAAACACTTTTTTTCTGGAGAACAGCATGTCTTTTCCAGCATGAGAAAACTCTCTCACACACACACACACATATCCACAGGGGGAGTTTCCTGTTAAAGTGCACAGGAGCAGGAGGGGGAGGAGTGAGGAGGGGAAAGTGGGAGGAGAGGAGGGAAGGAATGTCCGAGCAGAGGCATTGTGTTTGGTTATCGCACGACCAGAGAGAGAGAGAGAGAGAGAGAGGGGAGGGAGGGAAGCAGTGAGTCTGCTGGGAAGTCGAGAACGCTGTCAGAAGGAGGTGTGACTCAGCCGAGGACGGAGGAGCTGCTGCGCCTTCATGCTCCTCTGTTGGAGACGTGGATCAATCGGCAGCAGGCTGGAGGACTTATCAGCTGGTTTAAACTCTTCTCGAATGATTGGAAGTCTGATTTGAGGATCGTTGGATCGGTTTGAGGATAGAAAGCCTCGGTGGCTGACTCGAAGTCTGTACTGATCGGTTTCATGCTTGATTAACTAAAAGTCTGACTGATTTGGTGCCTAATTGACCGACTCGACAATTGATTGGTTGAGTCTGGGTGTCCTAATTGGCTAATTGTCAGCTTCCACACCTGATTGGAAGCCCAACTGATCGATTGGAAGCAGTTGACATCAGGATGAGCGGAGCAGAGGAGGTGGTGTGTGAAGGCTGGCTGCGAAAATCACCGCCAGAGAAGAAACTACGGCGTTACGTGAGTACCGGTGAAGTTTGTTGTGTGTTTTGGGCTTGTTGGGTGCGTGCATCATATAAACAGTGAATGTGTTTTAAAACGCTGACGTGCACCTACAGGGCACACATACTGCTGGGTTGTTGTTTTTTTAATTAAGCCAGAGGATCAGCTCTTGGTTTCATCAGTGTTTACACAGTGAGTCATTTTATAAAGTTACAGTCGTGATCATAAACTAACTAAACAGTCAGCAGAACGGCAGCTGTCTGCTGCCCAGCCTGGTGTGTTTCATTCAGTTTAAGAGCCTTTAAAAAAACAAATTAAAGTGCAGAACAGTCAAAAGTGAAAATCTTTAAGAGAGATAGCATCCAAGCTCGCTGTGGTACAAACAGATAAATATGTTAACGCTGTTTTTTTGGGGAGGGGGTTGCAAATTGGAAGCATATTATATTATTTTGGGGAAAAAAGCAACTGCCTACAAAATTCCACATATTTGAGTATTATTTAGCTTGTAATTCAAAGTTTGCATTTAAAGCTATTCAGCACAGCCCAGTCGTCAAGATAAAACGTTAGAGGGCAACACTTCTGCAAACCGTAAGCGCAGCCAGATGTTCACGTCTACATAAGGCTACTTACCAAATTAACATTTGCGCCAAACGTCTCATATCACGTTCACATTACATGTTTATGACCTGACGTTCATATCAGGAGGTTGAAGGGACGATGGTGGAGCTGCAGGCGATAAGGCTGCCGAGCCAGTGACCACAGTTCAAGGCTGTGTTCCAATATTTGTAAGTGTCACACCACTGGATATTTTTCATTAAAACTCGAGACAGTTTCCAGCCGTGTTCGTGGCACCAAACCATCTGCTTGTCGTGTTTGTTGGGACAAAACGTGGTGTTTTTGTGCCTAACCTAACAACAGCATAAAAAATGTTTACCCTAAATAAACGTAAAGTTTTTACTTAATGTGATTTTTCAGAAGTGTACTTCACTATCACTTACTCTAGTGATTGGGGTGACCGGCACACGGTGGACAGCCAAGGTATGCCTTGAAAATGCCATCCTGTCTCGTCCTTGTTCTCGCCGATCCACCTGTCGCTTTTGGAAAAGATGTCATTACATCCCAAAAAATACATCGTATTGACCGTGTCCGGACTCTTAGATGGGGGACTGGATCTAGGATGGGTCCCTACAATCCCTCTTGCTCACAGCACACCACATAAACTGCCCTTTTGTTGAATTATTTAACTGTTTATACCAGAAAAATATCTAAAGTGTCTCCAGTTTCAAGGGTTAGTCAAATGCAACATTCATATATATCTTATTTGTGCACTTTTGGGCTGTTTGGACGTTAAGTTATCATCATGAAGCTCTGGTGATACGTCCACCCGACAGAAAAGAGTGTACAGCTCTTTATTTTATAGATGCATGTGCATCTTCTTTGCATTTTACCTATCAGAAAACTGATGGATAGACAGATAGTGTATCTTATTTTGAAAGGAAAATAAAAAAGTTGTCACATCCCAAAGTCCAGTTAAGAACCGTTCAAATGAGCACGAGACCGTTCAACGGCAGCGTGGCTCGCTTTCCAGTAAGGAAGCAGCTTAGGCAGTTATTCACACACACACACACACACACACACACACACACACACACGCACACGCTCACACACACGCACGCACATAAACTGCATAACTGGCATGCCTTGCCAGTGAGTTGAGCTAATCTCATCTCCTCTCTGCATATTTTCCCTTCAACTTTCTTCCTTTCTTTGGTTTTTGTCCCTCTCTCCTTCATTCATTTACTTTCTCTTCCTGTTATCTTGTCACTTTCTTTTCTTTGCTCAGTGTGTGTGTGTGTGTGTGTGTGTGTGTGGAAAGCAAAGGTCAAAGGAAGAACAAATGAATCAGAAGAGAAGTTACAGTTCAACAAATAACTGAATGGAAAAAACAGGAGTTTATCTGTTTGAATTGTGAAGAAGAAGAAGAAGAAGAAGAAGAAGACAGAGCCCATTGTCCACACTGTGTGTGTATTCAGCCATGATGGTATACACAACCCAGTGTGTACACACACACACACTGCCCGCCCAGCTGTGTGTCGAGTGTCAACACACACGCTCACGCGGAGCTCCTTATTATAACGGCTGCAGCGGGCCGAGTGTGTGTTCACGGGCTCGTGTTAGGTATTGGGCCAGAGTTCACCTCATCATACACTCCCAGTTCTGTCGAAAGTTCTGTGTGTGTGTGTGTGTGTGTGTGTGTGTGTGTGTGTGTGTATGTGTTATGTAATGAACTAATCGCTCTCAGCTGGGTCCGATTGGAGGAGGAGGGGGGGCCTCCCTGAAGATTTAGAAGATTTGGAAACACACACGAACTGGAACAGAACCAGAACGAAAGATTCTGCAACCTTCAGTGCAGAAACAAACACACACACATACACACACACACACACACACACACACACACACACACACACACACACTTCAGGTCACACACAGTTTAAGGAGAGTTGTGAGCTCCGGTACCTGCAGCTCTCTTGTTTTTCCATCAGGAGTTTATTTGTGCAACACGGTGAGCTCTATAATTATTTAACAGTGACGATGACACGTTGTCACCAGGCTGTAAACGAGCCAACGCTTCGGTCCGACCTGTCTGGAGAAGAAATCACATTCAGAAAGGCAAATTATAACTCAAACTGTCTAAAGTTTTCCACCCTGCAAGAAGGGACTGCACAAGGAGTCAAAAGATAAACCTGACAACGATTAATATCATTGTTTTATTATATTTCACCTTCTTCTTCTTCTTGTTCCTTTTCTGCAAAGGTGTAAAAAGGAGTGAGGAGGCTAATAGAAAAATCATAATTTCGTAAGATTCAGATTAAAGTTGTTAATTAGCGAGTAAAAGATGTGTATATTCTCTGAGATTAAAGCTGTGTATACACAAGGAAACACGCACACATTTGCAAGAAACTGCTTATAAACTTGTGTGAGGAAAAAAATGTCTATTATAAAAATGTTATATTTACGGAAAACACACAAATTTGTTCAGGAAAAAGTCAAATATCACCTGAGATTAAAGTGGTTTAATCACTTTAAATCATTTTTAATATATTCGAAGATTAAAGTGGTATATTTATGAGAATTTTGTCTGAGGTTAAAGTGGTAGATTTGAGAGAGAAAAACGTGCAAATCTGTGAAACAAAACTTGAATATCTGTTGAAATGAAAGAGGTAGATTAATGAAAAAGCACACATTTATTAGACAACACTTGAATATCATCTGAGGTTAAAATGGTTTATCTACATGGAAACAAAACCTGAATTTCCACTGACAACAATCATCAATTTGTGAGAGACAAAAGCCTGAATATCTGCAAAAAGAAGTGGTGGATTTACAAGAAAACGCTTGTGACTTTGCAGGAAGACGACTCAAATATTCTCTGAGGTGAAGGTTGTATATTTTGTGAGAAAGCAGATTGGTGTCACTGCTTTAAAGACTTTCCAGATGCATCTTGGGAAGTCTTAAGTCTGCAGTAACACACAATAAGATGTAAATGTAATGTGCAGAGATGAGTCAGAGGTGAACGTTACTTTCATTTCAGCTGCAAAGACATTTGTCAAATCTGTCAAATTGAAAGTGTCGAGCTTGTTGACAGTTCTGAGAACTCGGCGCTGAGTGTGATGGGAAGAGGAGGAATGGATCGACAGATGAGGAACTGAGCCGTTGGGACGTTTGTTCTCCGGGTCTGCTGTTAATTTTGGTTCGGAGGCAGGATGGAGGAAGTGTTATTTTAGATCCATTGTGCCCTCTTCCTGTCGGGGTCAGAGGTCAGAGGAGGAAACAAAACGAAAGGAGAGGAGGAGAAGTGAGAGGAACGAGATGAGAGACGAGAGGTTATCGTCAGTGAGAAGCTGCTGATGTTCAATGTGGACGATGAGGAGATTATTAGATTATTAGATTATTAGTACATCAGTAAATATGTTTGATATATTTTACCTTCATGCATAAGCAGCAATAACAACAGCTTAACTCAAACCTTTAGCTGTTCATTATGTAAGTTTTAAAAAGGAACTCAAATTATTATATGAAAATAAATTACAAAAATTTAAAAAATGTACAAAAAAATAGAAATTCATAAAAAATTAGATACAGAATTTAAATTTTGTGTTCTAAAAATATTTTTTTTATATTCTGTGTTATTTTTATGTGTGTAAAAGGTGTAAAAGAAAATTAAAAAAGAAAGAATACAGAAAAATAGAGTCATTTATATGTGAAAATAAACATACATATAGTTTGAAAAATATTTATATATATATACAGAAATAAATGTACAAATAATTTGTATTTTTTACTTTTTTATTATTATTATTTTATTATTATTTGTTTCTATTTATATTTACACATTCTCTAAATGTACATATATATTCTTCACCTTTGTATTTAATTATTTATTTTCTTATACTTTTAAGAGATTTATTTTGGCACTCTGATGACTCCA
Organism: Lagodon rhomboides; assembly: GCA_039737535.1. Classification (NCBI taxonomy): domain Eukaryota; kingdom Metazoa; phylum Chordata; class Actinopteri; order Spariformes; family Sparidae; genus Lagodon; species Lagodon rhomboides. The sequence goes on from CM077806.1 coordinate 21,949,962, forward strand.
TAGAAAATGGTTAGATTAATTAAAAAATATATTAAAATTGAGTCATTTAATAAAAGGTATCAATATAAGTTTTCAACAATATGAAAGAAAAAATATGTACAGAAAAAAATAACAAATTGATTTCCACATAAATTAAAATAAATATAAATAAATATAAATTTCTCTTTAAATTTCCACATTTATTATCTTAGTCTTTTAGAAATGTATTCTTTGCATCCTGCTCCTTTTACAAAATCACTCAGTTTGGACTTATAAAGAACTTAGGCAGAACTTTACACTCAAACTTAGTGATGGATTTAAAATCAGCTGGTGCAGCTCCGTCCGGTTCAATCAGAACAAAACATAGAAAATATTTTCATAGTTTTTTTTTTTATCTCCCTGCTGCTTTTTTTGTTTTGTCCTGCAGCCTGAAGACGACTGATGATCAAACAGAGAAAACACACACACACACACACACACACACACACACACACACACACACACACACACACACGCACACACACACACACATCTACTGCCACCTCTTACCGGCATTTCCTCTTCAGCTATTTCCTCTTCCTGTCAGTGTTTGGAGAGAAAACGGGGGGTAACAGCTACACAGTTTTTGTAATTGCTGTGCACTTTGATCACAAACGCACACACACACACACACACACACACACACAAACACACACAAGATGAGGCGGGCCTTTGGAGTCACGTTGGTTTTGTTGAGAAACACAATTAAGCCCGGATCAGATGGATTTGGTCTGTTGGACTGGTGGAAACTCACTGGCAAACACACACACACACACATGCACACCACGCACACACACACACGCAAACCACACACACACACACACAAACCACACACACAGACACACACACACACACTCACTGTACCTCAAGCCTGTGTTTCGAGTCACACTTCCTCTTAAAGTCTGTGTCTTGTCAAGTTGTTTTGGAGGAAATCTACATAATCTCAATTCCTGTAAACAGAAAGTAGAAACTGAGTATCATTTGGCCAGATTGTGTGTGTGTGTGTGTGTGTGTGTGTGTGTGTGTGTGTGTGTGTGTGTGTGTGTGTGTGTGTGTGTGTGTGCACATGCTGTTATTGAATTAAAAACCTTTTTCATGCTCTGATTCACACCTTTAAATAATCATGATGTGTCTTTTGCACACTCTACCTACACACTAACACTGACTCCACAATCACACACACACACACACACACACACGTGCACGGCTGGTGAGTCACGTCTGAAATATGAGGTGTCATCCCGCGGCTCGCTCCAGGGAGATGGACCCTTCCCACAATTTTCTGCTCAGTGCATGATGGGAACAACCTGAGAGAAATGTCAAACATTTAGCAGTTCACTGTGTGTGTGTGTGTGTGTGTGTGTGTGTGTGTGTGTGTGTGTGTGTGTGTGTGTGTGTGTGTGTTTAAGATGTGTAGTTAACATTCATGTGCACTCGACTGTGAAACTCCTGACATGGGAGAGAACCACCAGAGTTACAGAGTCAGAGGAACATGGAGGAAATCAATCATTTAAACTGACCTGAACAACTGAAACTCCTCATTTTGGTCTTTATTAAAGGCACAATATGTAAGATTATTGCATTGAAGTGACTAAATGTCTTTGTTGAGTTGTGTTCCTACACCATCCCAAATGTTTCCAACAATGTTCAAACCAAAGAAATCTACTCAGGCTAAATTTAATTTGTCTGTCGCTATCAGAAAACTTTAACACATTACCTTATCTGTGAACGTTTCTACCTGAGCAGCGTCAGAAAGGTTTCCGTCTGTCACTGCGGTCTCTCTCTCCTCTCCGTAATGTTACGTTCATGAAGTTTAAAAGTTATCTCTGAGCTCTCCTCCCGCCGGTAAATGTGACTTATTCCTCCATAAAAACCCTGATCCCCCCCAAAGCCCCACACACAAAACACTCGTCAAACATCAATCTGTTTTGATAGAGCGACCCCTAGCTGCAGAAATGACATATGTATGAACATAGAAATAAGGAATAAAGAAAATATCGACCGATATCTTATTTGAAACCACTTAATTCTTGTTCTGTCACCTGCCTCTCTTTACAGTTTACACTATCTACCCAATTTCCGTCTCTTAAGAATCTCATGCGTTGGTGTTTTCATACGTAGCTTTACATAAAAAAAATAATTCTTCCCTTTGGATCGTAATAAATGTCTTTTGCTCTCTCCAGGCGTGGAAGAGGCGTTGGTTCGTGCTGCGAAGCGGTCGGCTGAGCGGTGAACCGGACGTCCTGCAGTACTACAAGAACCAGCAGTCCCGCCGGCCAATCAGGACCATCAACCTGAACCTGTGTGAACAGGTAAACACACAAGTTACTTGATGTTCAGCCATAATTATTCTGCATGCAACTTCATGCATTTGTGGTTATATTACTTTATTGAAAGGAGGACTTTGTTGCAGGAGGTTTGTGGTTTCTGGGTTTTAATGCTAACTGAGTGCTAAAGCTATTTCAATATTAGCATCATTTTAAAATGATCAATCATTGACTTTTCTTTTGCAGACCAGATTTGCATGTGAGCCATTTTCCTCAGAGTGGCAAACTTAAATGTCGTAAAGTCGTGTTCCAGGTTTAAACTCATATAAATTTCAAATCATTATAATTTAACTGCTTCCTGATTGATCAGCAACTGAAAAGACAATTCATAGTGAAATTCCTGAGGGGCATCCAGCCATATTTCAAGGTAAAGCAACATATTTGGTAACCCGTTAGCTAACGTTAGCGTGTGAATACATCCAGTTTGTTTCCTTTCCAGGCTTAAAGAAATGTGTCCAAGATATACGTTGATATTTTAGAGTTATTTAATGGTAATGTATGGTAAAGGGAAGGAAAAACATTTGATAGCCTATTAGCTAATGTTAGACAACAGCTAACATAAGCATTCAACCACTTCCTAGCTAACGTTACTGTGAAGGCATAAATTAACTCGTAAATATCAACACACAACTTGGACACATTTATTTTAAGCCTGGAAGTAAAACAGTTCTGGATGCAATCAAACCGTAACGTAAGCTAAGAAGTGGTTGAACGCTAACGTCATCAAATATGTTGTTTTACCTTGAAATATGTCCCGTTGTCCCTCCAGATTTTAATGATCCATGTCTTTTCAGTTGCAGATCATTGGGAAAGCAGTGAAATGATAACAATTTGTCAGATACCCCACTGTTTTATGACCTGCAACCTAGAACACCTAGCTTGATGTCTTAGGAAAATGGCCACCATTGGAATAAAGTTTGATGCCAGGTAAAGTTTATACACCGTACCTCTTTCTCCTTCAGGTGGATGCCGGCCTGTCGTTCACAAAGAAGGAGCTGGAGAGCAGCTTCGTGTTCGACCTGAAGACGGAGGAGAGGACCTGGTACCTGGTGGCCGAGTCCGAGGAGGACATGAACCGCTGGGTTTCCTCCATCTGCCTCCTGTGTGGCTTCAACCCGACCGATGACGGTGAGGCGGAGAGAGGAGGAGGGAATCAAAATATCAAAATATTCCTCACACCTTTTTAGGAGTTTGCATTTGAAATGGGTTGATGTGTGGGTTGTGGCTGAGTCAGTGTGAAAACCAGTGGGAGGAGAGAAGAGAGGGAACATGCTGGGAGAAGGTGGACAAAATGTCTGCAGGATTGTGTGTCTGTGACTCAGTGTATATGTTAAATACTTTAAATATCATAAATATGGTGTTGCATATGACAGCTTTGCCTTGTTCAGTCATTTGAACTTTGTCTTGTTTTGTTGATGATAGCCAAAACTCTAATAACCAAAATGAGTCACACGAATCAGACTTTTTTGAAAGCATCAAACTTTTTTCTAACTCCACACCAACAAATTTCAAATCAAACACTCCAGTTCCCACAATGACCTGCAGGAAGACACAACAAGACCTTCTCACACCTTCCCACTCGGAGTAATGTTTTTGTTATTTGACATCTGATTTGTCTGATTTTTGTTCTACAGTCGCACAGTCTACAGTCTCCAGCTCGTCCTCCATCACAGCGATGACCCAGACGAGTGGCACCGCCGCTGTCACCACGGTAACAGGGTCGGTCCCGTCTCCATACGATCCAGCGCGAATCCTGGAGCACGGCGGCAGCATAGAAGAGGATTACCTGTGGTTATCACACTGCCAGAGTCACATCAGGTAGACACACACAAGAAACGAGACTTTATTTTGGGATATGAGAGTTAATTTAAGACCTGAGAAATAGAAATGAGTGCATATCTGTTCACGCAGTTTATAAGTCTCTTGCAGTATAAGTTGTAAATTGAAGCTCAAACTTCTCACAAACACTACTTTTGGGATTAAAATGGTGTTTGAATGAAAAGCAGAGAGGAAGAGATCCAACAAGTCTATCCCCTGATAGCACATGTACGCCGATGACACTGTCGTCAACATCCTCCCAATTAGTGAACACTCTTCCCAAAGTTACTTCTATTCGTTGCACAGATGTCAACGAGACTTATTTGTTTTATCTCTGCAACGCCTTGAAGTACGTATATTAGTTAAGTACACTTTGACGCAAGTTAAACATACTGGACTATTGACTTTTGGTGTCATACTTTACATGAACAGAGGTCTCCTGACCTTAACTCCTCCTTTCCTGCTACGACCACTGGATGCTGCCACCTGGCAATGAATGTAAATGTAAATTGTAATTAGCTGCTTATGCGGCCATTTTTCTGGTGAGGACGGGCTGATGGTGCAGGAATCTTGAGGACCAGGAGTAAATTTTTTGTACATTACAACAAAAACAGCCAGTAAAACAGTTTATAAGTCTTGTGAGTTTTGTTTTATAAGGTTGGCTTCCATTTCAGCAATCATTAACGACCACAGAATACATAAAGTGCACAATTTGTCACTCTGCTTCAGACTACAGAAAACGAGCTGAGTCAGAGTTACATGTTCAGACGTGTTGAATCTAAAGAGGGGGATTAGAGGTTTATCTCAGCCTGGATCACACCCACCCACGGTTTAGTTCACAAAGCTCCATGGAAGAGTTCATTTGCGCACAATAAAAGCTGTTTTCCTCCTTCATAGGAAAGATTTTGTTTGTATTTCTGTTTAAATTCACTTTTGTTTTGTCTGCAGGCCTCCTCTTGGCTCCTCCACCTCTCTTGAAACCGACTACAACGACAACCTCTACCCTCCTCCCTCGGCCACCTCCTCCTCCTCCTCCTCTTCCTCCTCTCCTTCCCTCCTCCCAAACGGCCTCCCATCCTCCTCCGGCTATAGGACGGTGTCTTGGTCAGTTTCCGCCATGTCAGGCCCTTTCAGCCAGTCTTTGGACGCCAGCACGCCCTTTGAGCTCCAGAAACGAGCCGGCAGACCTCGGTGTCACCCGTCTCCTCACCCCAGGAAGCACTCGCTGGACTTCCACCTGCGACCCGTGGCGATCCCACTCAGCGATGACACTCACTCTGTTGTTTATCCACATTCGCACTCATACACCAACAGTGGGTACCAGATCCCCCGTCCAGCATCGACCCCTCAACCACGACCCCCTCGCCGGCCGTCTTCCACCCCGAGTGTGGACTCCCTCACTCAGGCGGAGCAGCACGCCTACACCCCAACTCCTCCTCCACGTCCACCGAAGCCTCCGAGCATCGCAGCGCAGGGTGAGAGCTCAGGTGTGGGCACGCTGCCCCGATCCACCTCAGAGCCGGAGAGGAGGGACGGATGGGTGGAGGGAGGAGGAGGAGGTCTGCCAAGGAGTAACACCATCAATACACCTGGACGCACACAGACAGGTAAGAAGAGAAGAGTCTCCAATTAGGTGGGTTTATTTCGCTACTTTCAGTCAGCAGACATACAGTTACCACTGCTGTAGCTGCGTTATTTTAGATCACACTACCTCTCGGAATGACCCACCCTACTCTGCTTCTACTAGGACCCCCAAATGAAAGTGTGAACCTGAAAATTAGCATTATATGACCACTTGTTCATTTGTCAATTTAATGCTATGACAACACTGAGCTTATGTCCCAGTTTGGTTTAGGCACAAAAACACTTGTTTTGGTTTAAATGACCTGGTTTTGTCGCCACAAACACGGCAGGAACGTGACCCGAATTCTCGTTAAAAAGATCTAGTGGTTTAACGCTTTGTAAATCATTAGTATTGTCAGTAAGTCAGTGGAAATAAATATTGTTCCCAACTCCATATTTTGTTTTTGGCTGTGAATTCCCTGTAGCGTCATTATTACCCGGCGGAGAGTTTTAAATCCGGCACGTCAGAAGAGATCTTTGGTTATAAAGCAGCTTTATTGTGCAGAACTGGCTGGATGGATAATCGCAGCTGAAACAATTTGTGCCAGTTTGCACCACAATTTGATTACGGGTGAATTAGTTTGATTTAAAAAAGACCAGAACTTTGCCCCCCAAGAGCACAAAGACCATTTTTCTGCCAGTTCTCTGTTTCCAGCCTGCTTGATAGAAATGTAGATTTTAAAAAAAACGTGATGAAGACGGAGCTGCTAAAGAGAAACAACATGTTCGAATGTGATGCTTTTATGCATTAAATAAGATCCAAGTAATATTTTCACACTGCAATGAAAATCTTTTTCAATGACGAACATTTGAAGGAACAGTTGACATTTTGGGAAATATACTTATTAACTTTGTTGTATATTTAGATGAGAAGATTTATATGCAATATGGAGCTACAGCCAGAGGTTAGTTAGCTTAGCTTAGCATAAAGACTGGAAGCAGGGGGAAAGGCGAGTCTGGCCTTTTATAAACAAGACATAACATGTTAATTGGTTAATATTTGACCTGTAGGCAGAGCCAGGCTAAGAGACTCAGGCTTTGTTCTTAACGTACCGATGTGAGATCGATATCAGGGATGTTTAGTTTCTATCCTCTTGGTTTCAGGCTGTGATTCCTTCCACATCCCTCGCTCTCTGTCTGACAGAGCGAGCATGTTTGAGTTCAGCGACAGCTTCAACAGCTACTTTGTGAGTTAAAAGCTATTAAAACTAAAATCCAATATATGTTTTCAGTATTTATTATTTTATTAATTTAACTCTGCGTCTTTTGCTCTCTCAGTTCAATAAAGGAATGGTACCTCTGGGTAGTGTTTGCTCTGAAGATGATGACGTGGATGAGAACTATGTTCCCATGAGCGCCGCCACCACCGAGCCTCCTGTCGCGGCCAGGTTAGTCAGAAGATACACGATATGTTGAATTGTGTTTTTGTAATGATTTCATGTTTTTAAAGGTTTTTTAAAAAAAGTTTTACAACTGTAAGACCTGGATGGAGTCATAGGAGTGCCATACAAATCTGGCAGTTTTAAATACTTAATTTTTCTTCTTCTATGTATCCAGGGTGCCTCCACCTTCCTCCTCTGACGCCTCCGTCCAGCACCAGGACGGTAACTACGTCCCCATGACCCCCCTCACCCCTTCCCTCCCCGTTCATCCCGCCCCTGCCACAGGTGACCTGGCGTCGCTGGGGAGGCAGGTTCCCCCACCCGCCCACATGGGTTTCCGTAACTCCCCCCTGACTCCCGTCACTCCCCTCACCCCGCCGCTCCGGAGGAACACCATAAACACCGCCGGTGGGGTCCAGGTCGAGGCCGTGCCTCCGCCGATCCACCGCAACCTGAAGCCACAACGCAGAGGTGAGAGGAAACATGGGCACGAGGTAGATCAGTAAAGAGGAGAGAAAGAAAATGAGAGTTACTGAAGTTCCAGTCTTTAGATAAAGAATGTCAAAAGAACAGTGAACATTTACAGAATAAATAATAATGCTCTGATGCTGTGACTCCCTGCAGGAGTTTTCGTCAGTCAGCCTGCAGAGAGAACGGACGTCCAGACCGCCGGAGAGCCGACACGCAAAACAAGAGGTACGAACCAACTGAACTGAACGGTGACGAGTCAGGACACAACGAATACTGACACTGACAGGAACATCAACTCTTAAACAGATTACAGTCCTGACCTTGGTAATATAGAAGTGGTTTGATAATATAATCTTGATTTGAGGCACACGTACCGGTTTATTCCAGAGCCGTCCGCCACATCTAGCAGCCTCCATCAGCAGACGGTGCAATTTACCAAAGTTCGTGGCCGTATGCAGATGATGATGTGGTTTAGATCTCCGGACTTTTTTGTTAATCTTTTAAATCTTTTAAATGCTTCTTACAGAAGTGGATTAGGGCCACTGTTTAACAGAAAGGGTTCTGACATTTTGCTCAGAATTGTGACTTTTTGCTCAGAATACTTATATTTTTCTCAGAAATTTGAAGTTTCTTAGACTTCTGACTTTATTTTAGTCAGATTTTTTTCTCAAAATTTAGACTTCTTCTCTTCTTATTCTGAGAAAAAAGTTAGAACTGTGAGTTGTCTTATTCGCCTGTGATCGCCCCCTGCTGGTACTAAACCTTCATCTGTCATACTTTTCATACTATTGGCTTATCGACGAGGCAAACTGTCGCACTCACACACCATCTCTAGTGTATCGACAGGTCTTTTGTGTGAGACTGAACTGCTTTGATTAAGTCCACACTCTTGTTTACATTTATACTTTGACTTTCTACCACGATGTAATTCCTGTTTTTCTAATTCTGTCTCCCTTTTTGTTTCATTTCCTGAAACAGTCGGTCATTTCTTCTCTCTCTGTGGCTTTTGTTCTCTCGTCGTCCTCCCTCTGAGCCTCCCTCCGTTAGTCGTTCCGTCGTCTCTCGTTCCCCTTCGGCTTCTTGGAGTTTTAATTATTTACCTGCTTCCACTTTGCTCAACAAGGCTGCAGCACAAGGTCATGACAGCCACACGCAGCTGCCATATATAGAGCTATGGCATATAGAGACGCTCACATTAAATATTAGTGAAGGTTCACACTTTAAGGAGCTGATTCTGCAACACTAAAAACACGTTTTACTTCCTGCACAGAGCTTTTGTTTCCAAACACAATGAGTCTCATTATTATTTTATCTGTACTCAAACTGTACAGAAAACCTATGAGGCTTAACTTCGGTCAGATGAGGACGTTCAGGTGTCTCGTATCAGGGTGAACTATTTACACGTCTATGTTTTAAAATGTTAACAGTGTCTTCTCCTCCCTCCCAGTGAAACCAGCTCCTCTGGACATCACTCCAGTGCAGCAGGACTGGCAGGAAGTCCCGCCCCCCGTCCGCTCGCCTGTCACTCGAACCTTCACACGAGAGTAAGTGTGCGTGTTGGATGTTTTAGTGCAGCGTCAACAGAAAACTACAGGACACGTCAATATTTAATGTCCATTACAGTCAGACGGAGAGCGAGAGAGGCGGGATGTGTGAGTGTGTGAGCAGGTACAGTCAGCTGGGCTGCACTCTGCTGCCCCCCGGTGGTGCTGAAGCAGTACTGCAAGTTCTCATGTGTAATAGATGCTGAACAGGAGAATTAAAAGACAGAAATGATCAATAACTAATAATGATAGAAACAAGTAATTGCTGCAGCTGTGAAACATATTCATGGAGTTTATTTTGTGTGTGTGTGTCCATCAGTCCGTCCAGTCGCCGGTCTTTCAGGCCGACCTCCGCTCACAGCTCGTCTCCTTCCTCTGATTCTGACGACCCTGAGGACAACTACGTCCACATGACGACCTCCAACCTCAGCTTCAGCGCCGGGGAGCCGGTAAGACTTTCCTTCATTCCTTTCCTCCCTTCCTTCTTCCTTCCCTCCCTCCCTCTGACCTCACTACTTCTTTCTCTCTTTCGTCCTTCCATCATTTCTTCATTCCTTTTCTTCTTCTTTTTCGTCCCTCTTGCTAAGCTCATCCTTTCTTTCTTTCTTTCTTTCTTTCTTTCTTTCTTTCTTTCTTTCTTTCTTTCTTTCTTTCTTCCTTCTGTCCTTTTTTCCTTCCTTCCTTCCTTCCTTCCCTCTGTCCTTTTACTCTTACCTCTCTTCCCACTTCTTCTTCCTTCCTTCTCTCCATTCTTTCTTTCTCTTTCTTTCTTTCTTTCTTTCTTTCTTCTTCTCTCCTTCCTTTCTTCCTTCCCACTATATGTCTCCTTCCTTCCTTCTTCCCTTCCTTCCCGCTATGCTTCTCCTTTCTCTCATTTCCTTTGTCCATTCTTCATTTCTTTCTCACTTTCTTTCTTCCTTCCTTCCTTCTTCCGTCCCTCTGTCCTTACCTCCTACCTTCCTTCCCACTTTATTCCCTTCCTTCCTTCCTTCCTTCTCTCCATCTTTCTTTCTTTCTTTCTTTCTTTCTTTCTTTCTTTCTTTCTTTCTTTCTTTCTTTCTTCCTCCCCACTGTATGTCTCCTTCCTTCCTTCTTCCCTTCCTTCCTTCTTTCCTTCCTTCCCACTATGCTTGTCCTTTCTCTCATGTCCTCCCTTCCTTTCTTCAGTTCTTTCTATCTTTCTTCCGTCCTTCCTTCCTTTCTTCTCTCCTTCCATTCTTCCTTCTTTCCTTCCTTCCCTCTATGCTTCTCCTTTCTCTCGTGTCGTTCCTTCCTTTCCTCCTTTCTTCCTTACTTCCTGTTTTTATTTAATGGATGTTTAAAAAGCTGTGTGTGTGTGTGTGTGTGTGTGTGTGTGTCCACAGTCTCTGAGGCTCATGATGCACCGGGCGTCGGAGGGCGGAGTCAGCAGCCCCTTGCTACGGCGAGCCAGAGGCAACAAACAGGTGGAGTACCTGGACCTGGACCTCCACACTGGGCGATCGACACTGACGAGACAGGTAACTCCTCTCTCTCTCTCTCTCTCTCTCTCTCTCTCTCTCTCTCTCTCTCTCTCTCTGTTGTTGTTATTGTTCTGACTGTTTTATTATTCTCCAGCAGAGGGCGTCACTGTAATCACGTCTAAACTTCATATTCTCAATATGTGTGATACATCGATGATTTCTATGTTTCACTGGCTGCAGTGGATCAATCATTCGATCAATATAACATCTGATACAAATACATTTTCACCACATCCAGAATCGCAGCACGACAGAAGGTGGAAACGGCGGCACTGAGCAGGCCGGAGCAGGCGAGGAGCGCCCACGAGTCGGGCGAACGCGTGTGGACTACGTGGTGGTGGACCCCGAGAGGACCAAGGCCCTGAGGAACACCAGAGAAGCATGGCATGATGGGAGGATGTCCACGGAGAAGGAGAAATGCTAGAGATGCACGAACACACACACACACACACACACAGAGACGTACTGAAGAAGCACTGAGAAACACAGAGTTAAGAGTTAAAAATTAAATCCTGCCCAAGAACTTCTACGATCCTGTTCAGACCTGGTAATGACATCAGTCCTGAGATCCAATCACACAGACAAACGTGTGTCCTGGACCACATGGAAGGACCGCCTACTCAACTGACGTGAAGAAGAAGGAGAAGAAGAAGAAGAAGAAGAAGAAGACTGATTTTCATGTAGTTCACTGTAATGTAAATGATGTTTGTCCTCTCTTAACATGCCATACTAGCAGCTTTCTATTTCTAGCCGATCCAAACACGATATCACCAGACTCCCTTAACAAATTCTGTAATTTTAAGAGTTGTTCAGAGGAAAGAAAATTTAAATCACTTTGTGAGACAACTACAACAAATTCTAAATCACTGGTGCTTTCTTATAAATTCGGCATTAAATACAAAACATTAAGTCTATTGTTTCCTTGTGAAAAGTGACAGTCTTGTCTCAGCCTGTCTGCATCTGTGACTAAAGCATGTATATTACCTGCAAACATTTAGCAGCTTTTTCAACTGGATTTCACCAAATTTATGAAATGACACAAAATGTATTGACCATAAACATGTCAAATTATACAAACACAGTAAACAGTCACCAATAAAGGCTACATTTTTGTAGCCTGTGAAGAAAGTCCCCAGACTCCCTTTAAAAAACACTCAATTTTGTGAGTTGGTGAGTCAGAGAAACGTTATAAACTTTGTGAAACCCATTTCTGACAAATTCTTAATTATTTGGGCCTTCTTGCTAATTCGGCAAATGTTCTACATTAAGTTCTTTCTTTCTCTCGGTGATGTGTTCATTCTCAGCTGAGTGTGTCATACCAGTGGAGGTCACTCGCAAGAAAACGCTGGTCAGTGTGACTGGAGGGCAAAACCACACATTTATAGGACGGATCAACATTAGTATTTTATTAGGGCAACACATCAATCCATCTTCAGATAGCCAAGGAAACTAAGGTTCTTCGACTCCACCTTCATGCCTCTGACAAACGTAGAGACCGAAAATTAGGTCCAGGTTACTAAACGTTGGAGTCATTGCAGGTAAATCAACCAGCGTCACACCAAGCTTCAGTTAGAGCTACATCGTGTTTACTGCTGAATAAGTGAAGATCCGATGATCATTTTCTCATGTAATCAATCCCAGGAGTTTGTTTGCAGTGAATGATGGATGTAACTTTTACTGCCGGATCATTTCATTGATTGTTTGAGAGTAAAATGTGATTTTAGTATCGACTGTTCAACAGAGAATAAATGAATAAACACCACTCGTCACCATCTGGGTTTCTTGAGTGTTTTATTGATTCATACGTGACACAAAGTTGTCAAATTCAACATGCAGTTCCACCTGCGGCCACTAGATGCTGCTAACGATCAAATGTTGTGGATCAACAAGTACAGATCAAGTCCAAAGTCTCCTTCAGCTTATTCAATGTCATTCAGTCCTGTGAAAACAGAGCAATGAAGCAAGACTCAGACATTCCCTTCAAACCATCGAGTTCATGGACTTGTTTTCTATATCTGAGGCTCTAAAGTGACGTAAAACTCATGATTTGAATATTTCTGTGAAGCCTCAAATCCGTCACCATCAGGTCAAACTGATCCCAGATGTTTAGTCACAGGATCAGTGTGTTATGATGCATCCTGTGGAGACCATGACGGTCACACAGCATCGAACAAAGTGTGCTACATTTAACATTTTAAGCAGCAAACGAGGCGGACAACAAAAGGTAAAGAAAAAACTAGACCAGGAGAAAACCTGCACAAAGACAAGGCAACAGTGCAAACCAACAACCAATCAGAGGTCGTCTCTCAGTGATCAGTCATGTTGTTGATGAAGTCGTTCAGTCGTTGAGGAATGAGGATGTTTTTCCTTCATGGCAACACACCTGGAGATGTTGAGAGATTTCACTACGCCCTGGTGTTGTGGGAACGTGACAGTTAATAGTGAAACTATTAATGTCATGCGGTTAAACACAATGTAGTGACACACTGTACTCACTCATTTAGACGGGTGGAGTTCTCTCTGACCTTCTCTACTACAGGAAGTCACGTTTGATTATGTTTATTGTTTATGTCGGTGTTTTGCTGTCAGGCAACCGTATCCAAGAGGCAGGACGTTATAAGAGCCTTCTCTGAGGCCGGGTCTCTGATCTGAGACCTGATTCAGGGAGAAGGAGGTTCTTCTCATTCTCTACACCTGTGTCTTTCTGTCTGCTGATCAGGTGGAGGTTTTTTTTCCACGCAGGAGCCGGAGCTCACATATCTCCGTCAGGTGGGTGCTGCACTGGAACAGACGGTCTTTGAGATATTTGGAACATGTTGTGCAGCTTCCTGTCACCTGCTCTCCTCACCTTTGTGCCTGAGCTGAGTCATTCTGACTTTTGGCTTCATGGGGATTTTTCTCTCCGTCACAGTAATTATTGTCTCCTGCTACAAGAGAGAAAGTACCTGAGGTCATGTAGAGGCGGGAACATTCCACCTCTCCTGATCTCTGATATCTAATTTGGCAGATCTCTCATTCAGTAGTAAGTTCACGCCACCGAGAGGAATTTAAACACCTGTGCAGCTGTGTCGACTGATCTTTAAACATGTTGCAATAATTTGAAAATGCATTTTGATCATATTGGATTGATGCATTTTCTCCATTCATTCATTTATTTTAAGGGATAAGGGGGAAAATACATTATTGGCAGATTTGTGTAAAATTGTGTTCTGGGCAGCCAATAAAAACAGAGAAGAAGAACAATAATCAAACCATCTTTGCTCACGACATTTTAGCCTTTGTCGCGCTCAGGTGTGCATGAAAAAGCATCAAAATGTTGATTTCTTTTATCAGTATCAGCGACGAGAGTCAGGTATTTAACGGTTATCGTATCAGCTGAAAAGAATCCATATTGTGCATCTCAAATTTATTCAATTAAGTGGAGAGCACGTTGAGGGAAACAGTACAGGTATACAATAAAGCAGATAAAAACAAAAATCACAGGAAGAAAACATTTATAATAAGTGACATGAATTTAACAATGTTAAAATCACAAAATAGTAAGAACAAGTATGATTTGCAATTGACCTTTGTAACATTAAAGAGGTGATATGCAGTTTTTTTAGGCGAATTCCAAGCAATTTTTCTTACTTTTTTAAAAAACAAATTAAAAAACAGTGCAAAAGCAAAGAACAACTTGTATTTTTTTAGGCAAATTCTGAGCAGTTTTGCTTAACTTTTTAAAGAAAACTTTTTTAGATGAATAAAAACAATGTTATTCCTTTCTTTTTAACAAGCAGACAAGTTCAGTTTTTTGGTAAAGTAGACAGCTTATCACAAATAATGAATCTTAATACAAAGTAATAAAATACGTCTAGTTCATAATCCAACACAGAGAGGAAACCTGCTTCGACAGTTGTTTTCCTTGTAAATAAAAGAAAACAAGCTTTATTTCTTATCATATAAATTGTGGAAAGTAGAAATTAAACTCTTCACAGTCTTTTATCATAGTTCTGTAACATATTTGACGTACAAACACATTTTGCTGCATAAAATAGTCGTTTTCTGTCAAATCACCGTCGGCCGTCCTACAGATGTCGTCACGTCTGACAAACTGGTCTGACAGCAGTCAACGGGGCGTCTGTTCAGCTGCAGCCTGCCCAGAAAAAAAGAAAAGAAAACATGCAACTGCACGTCTGCAGATAAGACAAATGATTTACCCGAGGCAGGAGGAGGACAGGCTCGCTCTGACAGAGGACTGAGTAAAAAGTTCATTCTGGAAGTTTTTCACAGGCGGAGGACGTCTGAGTTTATGTTGAGGAGACGTGACTCTGCTGGTAAGACACATTCATCTCGTCTTAACATGTGAGAACACGGAGGCTGAATGAGAATATTAATCAGAGTGTCAGACTGAATGTGCTGATGTCTCCTCTCGCAGGGAGAAGATGATCTGCAGGATCCTGCTGCTCTTCAGCCTCCACTGTGTCTCTGGTCAGTTTACAGCTTCACTTTATCACCATTTTCTGTGCCAATGTGACTTTTTCACACTGTCAGGAGACGAGTTTGCCTCCTGATGTCGGTGTTGGGTGTGTTTCCCTCCCCTGTAATTACCTGATAAGTTTCACCTGGCCCTGCTTTCCTCCTCTCTTTGTTTTCCCGTCTCACCTGTGTTCAATCAGTCGTCACTCTGTCGTTAAGTCTTCTCCTCCTGCTTTGTCAGTTACGTTCTCCCCGCTTCAGTCTTGTGTTTCTTTGGTTTGTCCTTCTTTACCTGCCTGCTTCTTGTGTTTTTTTTCCCGCCTACCTTTTTGTTTCTTGCTATGTTGGACTTTTGACTCACCTGCTCCAGCTCACTTTATTAAAGCTTGCCTTTTTTGTTCCTAACCTGCCTGCCGTCATGTCTGCATTTGTTGTCCTTGCAAGACTTTACCAGAGGGTCGCTATCACGGACAGCAGATCACAAACCTCATCAGACCACATCCTTTAAAACTAACTTTAAAAAACTAGTTTTTTGGACTGCAGGATGTGTGTTCAGCCCGTGAGACATCTCACTTGTTCTGATCTCTTGCACATTTGCGATCAGGCAGCTGACAGACAAACAACATTTACTTCTTCAAAAAACTGAACAATGGACAGATGGAAAGATAGCGATAAGCCAGGGTTACTACAAGAACAGGTTTACAAGCTTTAATGCTCGAGAGCACATTAGTTTACTTGTAGTAGCTCCTGAGTCTGCTCTGATTGGTCAGCTCACACATGCCTAACACATGAATCATTTCATACAGGCATCTGTGTCACTAGGTGATGAAGTGTGATGTCACAAAGTCAAGGAATTTATGGCGGCACTACTGACGAGGCGTTCAGGAGCAGGGTTTTCCTGTTGGTGCACTTTGACCTTTGTCTGAGAGCTTGAAGACCTTTTTCACACCTTTATATATATATTTACACATGTGTCAGTGCTCTGGTTGAACTTGTGTCCTCTACAGTAAGGTGGATGAGTCACACAGAGTTCACAAGATGATTCACATCAGTGCATTTATGACTCACTTACGTTATCGTTCCTCTGAGCGCACACAACGCTCCGGTGTCTTTTGTTTTGTTATGTCTGGTTTACTTCGGCTCTCCCTGCCGCCGTGTCTCGTGCACAACATGATCTCCTGTTCATGCTGAGTTTGACCACACGTTCTGAACGCTGCACGGCTTCTTCACAGCAAGAAGAAAGTGCTAACATCTACTGGTCTCAAGAATGAACCCTTTAAGTGTAGCTGCATGTTTGAACACAACGAGAGCATCACATCTTTTTTCATCTCTCTGTCTCGTCCTCTCAGGACTGTTTAAGCCTCGTTACGCAGGTCCAGTCTATCAGTCGGAGGAGAACCGCAACATCACGGTGGAGTGGCGCTTCTCGTCCAAATCCAACATCTCCGTCCCGTCGCTGAAGATCCACTGTGTGTTCGTGGTGCCTGGGCTGAAGGTGTTTTATCACCTGGACAACAGTGTTGACGAGCCTCAGCACGAGCAGTTCTCAGGACGGGTTCGGTGTAACAAAGACGCTCTCAGAACAGGACGGGTCAGGCTTCATGTGTCCGGAGTCAGGACTGAAGACTCGGGCCTGTACCTCTGCAGGATGGCCACCGGGTCTGGCAGGAAGGTCTCACAGTTCTCACTCAAGATCACAGGTGAGTCGAGGTCGTCGTACTCAAACTATCAGCTGCACTGATGTGAGACTGTGTGAACAGATAACTCACACACACACACTGTTCATGTTCTTTACAGAAGCCACCAAGATGCCGAAACCAGTGATATCAGAACCAGAACCGGAACCAAAGCCAAAGCCAGAGAGTCGGGGCAGGATTGGCCTGTTCGTTGGACTGGGCCTGGCAGCAGCAGCAGCGGCCGGACTGATCTTCTGTCACTGGACTTCATCGTGTCGCTCCACCTGAAGTGAAACAAGTCGGACCCAGAAGTCCGGTCACATGACTCACATGTTTCAGCTTCCTTCCTTTTTTCAGCCTGCTGCTGCTTCCTGTCGTAACGGGTCGGGTTCACAGCAGTGATCACTCGACGGTCGTAGCAAAGTGTCTTCTCGGATACGTATTTTCTTTATTCTCGTTAAACTGGATGGCGCAGGTTTACATCCACGTGGTGCTGACTCATACTAAACTCTGACATGGACGGTTCTGGAACACTTTCACTGCCCTGACTGATTTGTAGCACAGGTCCAAACTTTCCAGGATGGCATAGCTGGACAAATATCTCATCAATATCTCCTCATTATACAACATGGGGCTGTACAACCAAACTGAACTTTGTAAACATCTTCACGCTACATAGATTTACAGATATATACAGTTATTTACGTAGAATAAACGTAAGCATGTGATGCATCTTTTGGATCTGCATCAGGGTGAATGTAAACAGCAGCAACAAGATGGTGAAGATAACGCGGTCGACGTCTTCATTTCAAAAGACAGCTGGAAAACACTGTCCATCGGCTTCGACTGCGTGTGAGCACCAAGCATCGATGTTATCAACACAGAGTCCGGCTGTAGTCCGGCTCTCTTTGGAGTGTAGACAGTTAGTATATGATCAGGTCTGATATCTTGGATGTACTACATTCAGGGGCGGTTGCTCCGGCTACACTACACTTGTTTGTCATAAAAACAGTCGCTAAGTAGCCGTTTAACAACATGATAACGCAGATCCACTGTCCTCATCTGAAGACTTTAACCCTCTGTTGTTGATTTGATGTGTAGATTTGAGGAGAGCAGGCTGAGGGCGGTGGAGATAAACAGATAGGATCGAGCTCACCTGTAGGTAAATGTCCCAAGCATGCGTCAGACGTTTCTTTGGTGATTACATTAACATTCCTGCAAACAACAGATTTCTTCTAACTTCTCACGTGTCTCAACTTCCTGCCGTGTTTGTGGTGACCGGCCTGAATATATTTCACTGAAACTGGGGCCATCTCCAGCCGTGTTCGTGGTGAACGAGGCCTCTGGACAATTTCCAGCCATGTTTGTAGCAACCCAAACAGGTATTTTAAGCCAAACAATGATCTTTTTCGAGCCCGAACGAGGTGCTTTAACAAGAGAGAAACAGATAAATGAGCAGAAAGAAACATTAAGTTCTAACTTATCGGTGGTTTTGCAGTAAAATACTCTTAAATATCTTAATACCCAACGTGTCTGGATATTTAGTTACATCACAGAGATGTAAGGTTAATTTAAGCTACTATGACTTTAAGTGTCGTCTCTCATGACCGACTGTCTTTAAACACTTTGCCCCGCGATAGATAAAAACAGCCAGTGTTTATCACCAGACACCAACAAAAAGGTTTGTACCACCAGGATGAAGCATCATGATAAGGTGATGACTATCAGGACACAACTTTAATCTGCAGCTAGTGCAAAATAAAATCAGTGATATCGAGCACTGATGTTCACACCGATGAACATGATCGTAATAAAGAAAGTCCCGACACTCTAGAGAGATAGAAGATAGAAGTCAAATACAGCCAGTACATTTATTTATATATATTCTTTTATAGAATGTTTTTCTTGTGTCCTTTTCTTTCCTCATCAGTGAACCACTAGCTAGAAGAGTAGAACTAAAAAGGTTTTATTGTGTTTAAATGTTTAATTTATCTATTTTCTTTTCTTGAAGACTTTATTTGTATTTACAAGATGTTTTTTTCTAAAGTTAAATAAGTTAATGAGTTCATTTTTTCATACATACTGTTGTGAATACTGTTTCTATTTATGTCAGAATATTCCTGTTTTATATTTTTTTATTATATGATGTTTTTTCATGAAATTGACGCGAGAAAATAACATAAATATGTTTAATAGTTTGTGTAAATAAAGTTTAATATTATGATCTGTGTTGCTGATGATTCTTAACTTCCAAAAACCTGTCGTGTTGTACGTCATAGTCACGAGCTGCTTCACTGCACAGCAGCAGCAGGAAGTACACAAGTTTATTTTGGAGGGGGAGGGGGCATCAGCTGGTCGTGGCTGATACAACCTCTCTCCACCCCTCCCCCACCCCGTCGGCTGGAGTCATGTGAGCTGACCTGTGAAAGTGAAAGTGAAAGTAAAGAGAATGTGTTTTCTTACTGCGTTATAACAATAAAAAGCTTTAAGAACTGATGTTCATCCAAAGATATTTAAGAGAAAGGTCAAGTGAAGAAGCTCCTCAGGCAGAAGGGAGGAGCGAGGAGGCTTCCTGTGTCTCTGCTCTGTTTGTAAACACAACTACGTCACTGCTGCATGTGACAAAATACCTCCTCCTCCTCCTCCACCTCCCAGACTGATGCAACGCTCGCCTGTGTTCAAGCCTGTCCTCTGTTTTCTGTGTGGTTTAACTTTTGACTTTGGTTTTATTTGATTTTACATGTTGTTCAAGTTCTGTTAAGACTTTTTCTCAGTTTCGGATCCTGTCTGTTAGACTTCCCTTTATTTTTTATTAATTGTTTTTTATCCACTCAAGTAATCTGGACGGCTTCATGAGATCATTTCATTTTTTTTTACTCCTGAGAGGATTTTACAGGGATCTTACCAACATCTGCATCTAAAGGTAATCCTGACAGTAAACATGCTTCAGCAGCTCTTTCAGGCTCTTTTATAAACACTGACTGAACATCACCAGTCAGTCTGGTGCTTGCGTGACTTCCTTCCTCTTTCTCTGAACGCTCTCCTGCAAGTTATAGCAACAGGCGAGAAAATTAAATGCTCTGTGGACACAATGAGTTTCTCTGGTTTGAACACTTTTGAAATCATTCAGGATGATGTAAGAACACAGCTCAACAAAATATGTATGAAAGTTCAAGTTGTTTTAGGGATTTTAATCCAGAAAAGTTCAATATACCTTTAAACAGGAAAAGTGTGACGTGCACAATGATGCAGATGACAAGCTGGAACGCTTCAGGTTCAGCTTTCACTCTCATGTTGTGATGGTGACGTGCTCAAGTGATGAAAATAATGTTTCTGTTCTGTGAGACAAAAAAAATGGTTTTGTGTCTGATGAACAGCTGGAAATGTCCTGATGTGTTGTTAAAGCTATCCAGTGGTTTCAAACTTGTACCAGTTGGTCACCAGCTTGGCACCTGATTAGGGTTCAGAAAAGATCCTGTCTTGGCTTTAAATATCTGGAATAGCCGGAAATGTCCAGACGTCTCGACGTAATATTCAGTTTTTGTCGGCACAAACACAGTTTGAAATGTCCTGAGGTTCAGTCAAAAGTAACTGTTATTTCGGCACAAACACATCTGGAAAACATCCCGACGTTTCAACAAAAACAACCTGATTTCGTCACGACAAAAACATCGGGAAATGTCCTGACTTCTCGTCAATAAAATCAGGTTTTGTTGCAACAAACACAGCAGAAAATGTCCTGACAGCTGGTCAAAATATCTGTTCTGTTGTCAGAAAACTGGGTGGAAATTGTCCTGACTTCTCATTTAAAACACTCATTTATGTTTCGAAAACCAAAATATCTGGTGGTTGATGGTTGTATGAGGACTGAACTTGATCACATGACTCTTCAGGTCCGTCTCTGCCCACATGGAGAAGATGATCTGCAGGATCCTGCTGCTCTTCTATCTGACCTGCTGTGGTTAGTTCACACCTTCACTTTATCATCCATGCAGAGAAAATATGAATTACACTCTCAGCCAACAGATTTTAGTAAGAACCAAACAAACGTTGAATCTCTGTTCTGCCTTTTCTCCTCTCAGGGATGCTGCAGCCTCGTTACACAGGTCCAGTCTATCAGTCGGAGGAGAACCGCAACATCACGGCCGAGTGGCGCTTCTCGTCCGAATCCAACATCTCCGTCCCCTCGCTGAAGATCCACTGTGTGTTCGTGGTGCCTGGGCTGAAGGTGTTTTATCACCTGGACAACAGTGTTGACGAGCCTCAGCACGAGCAGTTCTCAGGACGGGTTCGGTGTGACAAAGACGCTCTCAGAACAGGACGGGTCAGGCTTCATGTGTCCGGAGTCAGGACTGAAGACTCGGGCCTGTACCTCTGCAGGATGGCCACCGGGTCTGGCAGGAAGGTCTCACAGTTCTCACTCAACATCACGGGTGAGTCGAGTCACGTTGGAACATGTATCTGATCACAAACGGGACAGATTGAGATGTTTGTTGCCAGCAGACACTAAAACATGAACCCTCTGTGGAACAATAACACCTGGGAACGTGACTGACACAGATTTGTCTCTTTACAGCAGCGACGGATCGGCCCAAAACTGAGAGACTCAACACAGAACCACCTGAGAGACTCAACACAGAACCACCTGAGAGACCCAACACAGAACCACCTGAGAGACCCAACACAGAACCACCTGAGAGACCCAACACAGTGAGACGAGGAGGGAACGACATCTTTCTTGTGCTGATACTGACACCAGGATTGGTAGCCGTGTTGTTCGCTGTATACTTGGTTGTTCACTCACCCCTGTCTGGTTTCATTCATTAGATAGAAGAGTCCAGTGTTTGACTTAAAAACAGCTCAACCAAGAAGGATCGGAGACTAAAGTTATACCATGGACACCCTTTGTTTCCCTTTTGGCTCGCAGTTGATAAAACTGTTTATCAGGACACATCGAACACGCCAGCAGGTAACCATAGCAACAACTGTGACAAGCTTCACAGACAAACTGTAGATAAGTTGATGACGGTTAAAGCGAATCGTGCCTTTGAATTGTCCATGGAGTCAGAAGACGATCCAACATCTACCTCGTATAAACGTGAAATCAATCTGTGAAATTTATTTTTTTCAGCCTTTTGTACTTCAACCCCTGTCGCTCTGCACTTTAAAGGACATTATTACAAGCGGTCTTTCTAATTCTGTCTGCCAGAATCCCTTAAAGCGGTTTTAACAGTGTTGGTCCCACTCTGTAAGTGGTTGGCGGTGGCCATTTTTTTCCATCGTGGGCAGCTTGAACGCTGTGATCGTGTCACGCTTCTGTTTTCCAGGTTGTAAGTTATACAAACAAAGCACATCAGTCAAATTGTCAGATATTACAGCTGTTTATAGCTGCTAACATTAGCATTCAACCCCTTCCTGGCTAACGTTACGGCTTGATTACATCCAGTGCGTCTCACTTCCAGGCTCATAGAAATGTTTGTTGATATTTCAGAGTTAATTCAAGACTTTTCCCATCGTGTGTTGTGACATTATCAAACAATAGTATTATTAATAGTATATAGTAGCCAGGAAGTGGTTGAATGCTAACTTTAGCTAATGGGTTATCAAATATTTTGTTTTACCTTGAAAGATGGTATATTTTACGATCTATCATTTTGTTTTTACCTGTGATCCATCAGAAAGCAGCGAAGTTATAACATTTATAGTTCAATCAATGGATACAATGTTTGAAATGTAAGTTTCTCTTTTATGTGACGTCATTTAAATCACTTCCCATAAAATCTGTGTGGAGGTTTATTTCTCTCTGATAACTTGCTTTTATTCGCCACAAATCATAAGTTTCAATCTTGGTTCAATCCTGTAAAGCACTTTGTAACTTTGTTGTGAAAAGCTCTGTATTAATAACATTTATTAGTAATTATCGTACGCACTGGACTCCCAGAGGATTTAAATAATCCTCAGGTTACTGTTTTATCTTTGTTTGTTACATTTATATTCTTATTCACTGTTGTTTTTTTATTGTGTGACGAGTGTTATTCTGTCATCCCTGTTATTAAAGATGGCAACCAGCAGATGGAGGTCTTTACTGCCTCACCTGTTTCAATCTGTGATATCTGCTTTACATTTCACTTCTGATGTACACAACTGAATACAAACATATATATATATATTGATATTTTACTAAATAAAATGAGTTTTTAAACTTTTCTAATCAACACTGCAGCATTTTTACCTCCTGGATGATTTGTTGTTGTTGTCTGCCATGGCCAATGGGGATCCAAACAGTTCTTTAAAACATACTTTTAATTTAAATTCTGGTCTTAAAGGAACAGTACACTCAAAAATTTGAAATCCAGTCATCATATCCTCATCAACATGCTGATGAAAGTCAGGTGACGTAATCCACAAAACATTTCTGGAGCTTCACAACTAAACCGAGTTGAAGCATTCGCAATAAAACTGGCAAGAAAATCATAAAATGGCTCCGTAACGTTCTCCAACGTCTCCAGAAGCTCCACCAATTGATTCCCAAAGGCGTTTTTTGCAAACTTTACAAGCTGAAATCCTCTTCAGTCTGAAGCGTGAGCACTTCTCACTCGTCTGTAATCATCATGTTTAAAGCAACAAATAATTCACTTCAGGGCAACATTCACATGTCTGCCGTCTGGGGACCTTTTGTTCCTCAAAGACCACATAATTTTAATTTCTTCTCCAAAACTACACACTGCTCCTTTAATGGCCATTTTTTCTCTGACTTTGAGCCACAAATCTCCACTTCTGCCACACTTAAATACACCAAATTCCAGTTGTATTCCTCTCTGTATTCTAAAGGTTTTTAAAGAGGAGTTTGGTCATATTTATATCGTTCATACCTGTATAACGATATCCAAAATCTAAGACCGTATGACATCGATGTGTTGCTCAGCCCTAAACACCACATGCCTGCAAACAAAAAACATCTGTCTGAACTGTCGGGGTCTTAATGATCGTTTGTAAAACCACGTGTGACACTTCTATCCTGTATTTTCACGCAGCGTGGGGATTGCGATGCGACAGATGCGACATCATAGTCCCTAATGCCTGCACAGAGATCGAAACCTGTTCTCCCATCTGGGACAGCTGCGCCACTTTAATCGTGAATGGTAAGTTGTTCATCAGAAGTGTTTAAATCTCATACAGAGCTTTTAAAAATATAGTTCTGCGCTTTTGCTGTTGTTCAAACTGAGGTGTCTCCATCGTATCTTGCAGGTACCATTGCCAAAGGCTGCTTTGACAGCTCTATATGTCAGCCATGTATGTTTGCTGAATTCACAAGTTGGCATAGATAGTTGAGAATGTGCTGTAGACAGAGCTTCACAACATGTTTACAGTTTCTCCTCACGCAACAACTCTTAAAATTGAGAGTTTTTTAAATGGAGTCTGGTGAGTCTATTTTCTCCAAAGAAGCAGCATGTCAGTGTTGATTGGATATTCAAAATTTTACATATTTACTGTCAATATGTTCTAATTCTTTAATACATTTGGTGTAAATGATGAAATCAGTTGAAACAGTGAGTTCGAACAGCTGCTGGGAGGTAAGAGAAAATATAACCACGAGAATCAGACAGGTTTTTACCGCGATGCCGTGAAAAAAATACATATTTAAATGTTTTGTGTTTGCCGAATTAACAAGTTGGTCCAAATATGTAAGACTGCGTTGTAGACAGAGCTTCACAAAATGCATAGATTTCACTTAATGCAACGAGTCTTGAAATTGAGCGTTTTTTCAAGGGAGTCTGGTGACATTCTTCAACGAAGCAGCCTATAGTAGTTGCTTTTACTGGATTTGTAAAATTTGACATGCTCACCTTCAGTATGTAATATTCTTTGATAACTTTGTTGGAAATGTTGAAATCAGTTGAAACAACTGCTGGGATGTAAGAAACACTTTAGACATAGAAGCAGACAGGATGCATTTCAAACACAAAGAACTGACACCCTAACCCATCTGTATGTTTTGCATTTAATGCCGAATTTACAAGGAGGCACGAGTGATTTAGAATTTGTTGTAGATGTTTCACAAAGTTTTTTAAGTGTCTCCTCATGATGCAGCAAAGCTTAAAATCTCATGATTGTTTAGGGAGTTTGGTGATATTGCCGTTACTATTAACATTACTTGTACAAGTCCATAAGTTGATGATGTATTTGATCTTCTCTGCAGCAGCAGCACCTGATCCACATGTTGTCACAGGTTGGTAACCACTGGAGCCACCTGCTGACATGAATACATGACTGCAGCTGAGAAGGTTTCATTTTACTCTCATGTTAGATGTCTTCAGGAAAAAAACAAGCAGACACTCCTGATTAAAGCAGAGATCCTTTATCTTAAACAAACGTGTGAACAAATCAGAGCTTTTCAAACAGAACAAAGTGAACATAAGAAAATACATAAAAAGGTATCATGTATCATATAAAATATTTTCATAGATGAACAAAAATGCCTTTTTTCTTAAAGTTTAATTGAAACTACTTTCCTACAATCCCAAAGCATCAGTTTCAAAAGAACAAGACTCAAATAGCATCTTTAAATGATACCATGTGAATAAAAACAACTTCTCTCATATGAATAGATTTATTTACAATTTGTTGATATAAAATATATAAAGACATCACTTCCTGTGTGTCCTGTGACATCATACAACAAGCAGATCAGTTCACCTGAAGCTTCATGACATCCTGCAGGAGTCCAGGAGATGAGATATGAATAATAATGTCATATTTACCTATTGATTAATACATCATGTAGAGAAATGAAAAATATAACATACTGTCTGGCCAAAAAAAAAGTCACACACTCTAATATTTCGTTTAACCACCTTTAGCTTTGATTCCAAGTCCAATTTTTATGCTCCCAAGCAAACTGAAGACTTTTTTTCCAGTTAGCCAATGATAAGTGTTTTTCTTGAGGCTACACAGCTGTTTAGATCCAATCCTTTGAGTTCTCTTCACATTTTGTGTGGAAATGTTCTTACTTTAACTTTAAAACATTGCTGTGAGCTCTATTGTTGAGTTTTTATGATTTGATTTAACCTAAACGTTTAAGTGATCTCTGGTAACGATCATTCAAGATTGTTTTCAGACCACATCAGACCACATTTCACATCGTTTCCTCGACCTCAGGAAATGTTGTTTAAGAAATGAAAATCTAATCACTGCATCAGTTAGTGAAATAATTTGTTGCCATCTGAAACATATAATCACTGCAGTGAATATCCAGTGGATGGCTCTGACCTGTTCGCTTAGTTAACTCCAGGTGGTGATGTTTCTTTTGGCCAGACAGTTTATAAATGTAACATATATACAGCTGTAACATATACATGGTATTCTAGATGTTTCTCACAGAGCAGTTTTCAGATCTGAAGGAGAAGAACAACGTTTCCTCATCAACTCCATTATTGATTATCTCTTCTGACTCTTATATCAGGGACACTTACTGAACCACATGAAGGCAGGATGTGTTTTAACTATTATCAACTTTTTTAACCTTCTGACTCTGAACGGTCTCATTAACTTGAGTTGATTAAACTGTTTCCTCTGCTGGACTTTAGTTCATCGGACACACCGTTTATAAACAATAAACACAACTACAAATGTTGTCAGTCCCAGAACACAGTAGAAGACGATCATTCCTCGACTTGCTGTGTTGGGTCTCTCAGGTGAGTCTGTGTTGGGTCTCGGGTTCGATCCCTCGCTGCTGTAAAGAGACCAAACAACAGAACAGCTGAAGTTGTGACATATTTCTCAGATACTGTGAGAATGAAGTGAAGGATTGTGGATTGTGGTCGTCCTCAATACTTTTCTTCAGGTTCTTATTGATCCAAAAAAGCTGCTGAATTGAACCTGTTAATAAAGTTCTACTGACTTCTACTCAACCAACTTACCAGAGACGCTGAGCCGACATTCACCAAAGTCCACACCATAGTTTGTCCTCACATCACACAGGTACCAGTCCTGAGTCCTCAGTCCTGAGTCTGGACACATGAAGTCTGAGTCGTCCGTCTCTGAGGACGTCTTTGTCCCACTGGACTCGTCCTACAAACTGTTGATCCCGAGACTCTGGGATCACAACACCTCCACGTATTTCAAACAGGACTGAGACTTTGTGATCAGTTTTCATCTCACAGAAGATATGAATGGAGTCGGGGGAAGTGTCAGCTGTGGTTGTGAAGGTCCATTCCAGTGTGATGTTGTGGTTCTCCTCTGCCTGATAGGAGGTCTGTGGCACATTCACTACAAATGTTCCTGTTGAGGAGACAGAGAGGGAAAGTGAGGAGCAGACACACTGACAGCTTTAACATGGCAGCCTTTAAACTCCATCTACATGTTTCTGTGGACAGTTTAGTGACGTCTCAGAGCTGCAGAGGCTCATCAACATCAGCTGTTTGCTCACATGTGGGCCACTTTAACTGATTCATTGAATCACAGTGTCGTAAAGGGAAGCTGTAAACTGACCACAGACACAGTTGAGGCTGATGAGCAGCAGGATCCTGCAGATCATCTTCTCCCTGTGAGAGGAGACAGAGGTGAAGAGTCATGTGATCACAGTTCAGTCCTCACATGGACCACAACAAACATCTACAGTCTGTCTTTAGTCTTTACAACACTCCTCTGTCTTCATCATCCTCATCATGACACACAAGCACTTCCTGACTTGACACAGTCTTCATGCTAACGCTGAGCGGCTGTGCTGTTCTTCTGACACAAGATGGCGCCAAAAGTCTGTGGACATCTCAGGAAGCAACGGCGCCATCACATGGTGAACAACAGAGAAATGCTCCATGGAGGCAGACAGACAAACCAGGAAGTGCAGGTGTGACGACATAATGTTAATTATAAACACATACAGTGTCTCCATATAAAGAAATGAGACAACAACTGCAAATAAAGCTTGAATTTGGCATCATGTGCCTCATAGTTGAACACGTCCTCTATAGACTCAATGTTTAGAGTCAAGATTAAAATGTTTTGTTTCCACAAGATGTTTAAAGGTAGAAACATGAAGATTCAGACTTATTGTCACATGATCGATGATGAAGGTTGTTTACAGGAACACGAACCATCAGTGTTGTAACTGATCAACTCAAACTCAACCTCAGTGAATGAGTTCAGTGTTTCATGTGATGGAGATGTGATAGCAGTCAAAGCTGTGAAGCTCTCAGTCACAGTCTTATTTCACCTTCATGAACAAAAGATCCCATCAGGATGTCCTGGAGGCTTTTTGTCAGCAGTAAACTGTCTGTATATTTATACATTATTAAAATTACTGATGCTTTTTAAACGGTTGAAAAGACAAAAGATATTAAACTTTGAAATCCTGTTTTTTTCCCCACTGAGTTCAATTAAATAAATACATCTATGAGTTTGTGAGTCTTCAGTCATTTCAGTCAAGAAATGAGAACAAGTCTGGTGAGAAGGAGGAAGAGGAGGAAGAAGAGGAGGTGACTATTTCAGCTCAACTTGACAGCTGAAAGCTTCACTAACCCACAGAACGAACACACACACACACACACACACACACACACACACAGACTGTATGTTCGGGTAATACCCAGTGATCTGAATCCACTGAAGGCGCTTCTGCTCTGCCTACTGTCTGATGACGTCAAGAGTCAAGCTCCGCCCCCTTCCTTATACTACTACGCTACTGGTCACCGGAGTCACGTGCTCTTCAGACAGAAGAATCACAACACAGAGGAGGAGTCTCGACCTGTGGGTCTGAGCTGAGTTTCTCTCACACAGACCGATGAGACGCTGTGCACTGAGCAGCAACTCTGACTCATAATGATAATAACATGATGATTACTTTTTTCATACGCTGGTTGAAAGTAGAACTGAAACTGTTTCTGTGTAAAGTCCCTCATACAGACTGAATCCAGTGATGACTGGTTCAAAAGTGAAGAACAAGAAGTGATACGAAAGATGAAGATAAGCTCTTATTTCACCTTCATGAACAAAAGATCCCATCAGGATGTCCTGGAGGCTTTTTGTCAGCAGTAAACTGTCTGTATATTTATACATTATCAAAATAACTGATGCTTTTTAAACGGTTGAAAAGACAAAAGATGTTACACTCTCAGTTCATCATCGTTGAAATCCTGGTTTGTTTCCACTGAGTTAAATTAAATAAATACAAAGGCCTATATGAGTTTGTGAGTCTTTAGTGGACGAACAAACGAGAACAAGTCGTGTGAGAGCAAAAATGGTGGACTCAACCACACTGACTGACTGTGTGAGGAAGCAACATGTTCCAACTCGTCAGAACTGAGAGCTGCACTCATGTGCAGATCAAAATCACACATACTGACTGTAGACACGATCACCGACTCTTTCACATCGACTTCAGTAAAGTTTAACAAGAATTTTACACCTGATATAAATACAAATATATAGAGAGTTGATATTTATCTCAAAGATATAAATTAGAACAACATTCTCAAACACAAATCTAAGTGCTGTATCTCAGTCAACTAGACTTAGATCAAAACGTTTTACCTCTCATCCAGAAACACGTCCAGTTCTCTACGATTCAGTGGTTCGACTCGCTCTGAAAGTGGCGTGTTACGTTCTTCATCATTGGTATAAACTTCACAATTAGTCCAGCTTAATGACCGTTTAATAGTTTGAATAATATGGTTCTCTTACGGACGCCTCACTTTCAGTCTACAACAACAGGTCTAACATCACTCGTACTGCAAGATATAATAGGCTACCACGGAAGAGTCTACTGTGACAGCTATCGCGATCGCGGATGAGGCAAGCCCGCATCGCTCCTCCTGCTGCAGAATAGTGGACCAGATCCAAGCTGCTCTGACTCTCTGGTTCAAAGTTTCCCGCGCAGCTTCAGACTGAATTCACAGTTTATATCGTCTCCTCTCCACCTTCCTCTCGTATATATCGATATGTGTCTGAAGCATCAGAATTAAATCATAAAGACAGCTGCAGGTGTTTCTCTTCTCTACACAGAACACAGTGCATGATGGGAAACACTCCACTTTTCTCCTGATGGAAACAAGTTTAATTTAATCCTGATGCTTCATGACAATGAGATGAGGAAACAACATAAACTGTATTTCACAAACAGACAGAATGTGCGCAGGAAACTAAGAGCAGAAGTGTTGATCAGAGTAAAGGAGGAAGTAGGCTACATTACAGAAACGTAGCTGGACAACACGACAATATAATCTGAAACCCTGCATTTGACCTGGAATCATATAATGCAGAGTCGGTTTGGCAAGAAGGTCAAAAACATATAAAACATCACTGGTTTCTTGGACACTACGGTGTTTATCAGAGGGGGAATAACAGAAGGTGAACGCATCGCTCCTTCCGCAATGAGCGGGCACTTCAGTCAGCTGTGTGAGGGACAGAAACATCACGTCCACTTGTATAAATGTGTGGGAAGAGTTTACTGATGAAACTAACAGAGTCAGTGCTGATCCCGGGTCGGTCCTACAAGGACAGGATCGACCCAAACGCGTCGGTCGTCTTGAGGAACACAAACACCAACGACGAC
The DNA here is from genome assembly GCA_039737535.1 of Lagodon rhomboides. Taxonomy (NCBI): domain Eukaryota; kingdom Metazoa; phylum Chordata; class Actinopteri; order Spariformes; family Sparidae; genus Lagodon; species Lagodon rhomboides. The sequence continues at coordinate 21,980,333 of CM077806.1, forward strand.
AACAAGCGGCAGAGAGGCTGTGTGCGAGCCGTGCGCTCTGTGGTGTGAACCCGTCCACATACTGAAGAGGTAACCAATCGCGGGACGCCACGCCCCCTTTCGCCCATTTATAAGCTCAAGTCAGTGCTGTTGGTTTCCTTCCTCTACAGAGGACAAAACGGGTTCACTCCCTCAATTGTTCCCCCTGTTCAGCCTGATCTCACATATTTCAGGTGTCTGTGTCATTCTAGGAGACACTTTTTACTCTACTACGACGGCAAGCTGCCACAAACAGGGAGCCAAGCTGCGGCACCGACTGGACTCTTCGCGGACTGGGACGGTGTTTGGATCCCGGGTCCGGGCTACGCAGTGTTGCCAACTTAGAGACTTTGTCGCTGTATGTAGCGAGTTTTCAGACTCCTCTAGCGAATCTATTTCCAAAAAAGTGACTAGCGACAAATCGAGCGACTTCTTCTGGTGTTACTGGAGACTTTTGGAGACTCTGACATGAAAGCACGTATAGTTCTTGCTCTCCTCAGCGAGCAGCGGGCGCTGCTGTGGCTCCTCCCCGACCCGAAGCACTCACAGGCGGCCCATTCCTCTCGCAGTAGTCCCTCCCAGCTGCGGCCCGAGCAGATGTTCAGACTGCGAATGAATCGCGCATGCGCGGAGCCTCCGCTGGCTGATAGAAATGTAAAAATGTTTTTGTCTAAAATACATCACTGCACAAAAATAGTTCAGTTGTTTAAACATACGAACGGTATTTTTTACTCACTTTTTGTCTCCCACAACGTTACTCATCTCTCCTACAGCGACCGTTACAACTAAATGACAGTTATGCAAATTAGGTGATGACGTCATTCACGACTTCCAGTGACTTTTAGGACAGTGCATGATGGGAAACACTCGACTTTCTCCTGATGGAAACAAATTTGATCTGAAGTTTTCTTTTTGTTTAAATGTGACTACATGATTTGTGCCATATTTATATTCTTATTACCACTATATTGTGAGATTTAACAAAATGATTGACTTTGTTAATAATAGATAAACAATATGTTGTAGACAGTGTTTCTCAGCGTTTTTACAGTTTCTCTTGATGCAACAAGTGTTTTTTTTTTTATGAATGGAGTCTGGTGACTTTCTCCACGGACCACGAGAAAGAAGTATTAAGCGATATAGCCTCTTGTGAACACGACATCTATTCTCTGGAGGCACGAATGAGTTAGAGGTTGTTGTAGGCGTCTGACAAAGTTTTTTAGGTTTCTCCTCATGATGACACAACTCTTAAAATCACGTGATTGTTGAGGGAGTCTGGTGATGTTGATGTTACTAGTAACATTACTTCATAGCGTGGTACAAGTCCATGAGTTTTACACACACACACACGGTCAGAGTCATCAGAGACACAGGAAAAGAGATGAGACGTAGGACTGAAGATCACAGCTCATATAATGTATTTTAACATAAGGAGAAAAATATATTTCTTTTTCTTCATGTTTAAATGAAACTGGAGAATTTTATTTGACGTATGGCTGCTAACTGTCTACAATCACCAAACCTGTTTTGATGAGTTCAGAATGAGACTCAAAAATCAACTTTTCTTACAAATACCACCTTTAAATGACGCCATGTTAATAAAAACAGCTTCTCTCATATTAAAGGATTATTTACAGTATGTTCACATTATAAACACAACATCAGTAAAGTCAGTGCATTGTAACAATGTTCATCTGAAGACAAAGATTAAATACATGATGACATCACTTCCTGTGTGTCTGTAACATCATACAACAAGTCCAGTACAGGAGAGATGAGATATGAATCATGATGTCATATTTACATGTGGATAAATACATCATGTAGAAAAAATTAAACATATAAATACAACAGACTGTCTGGCCCAAAAAAAAGTCACACACTCTAATATTTTGTTGAACCACCTTTAGCTTTGATTACAGCCAATTTCTCAAAGGCATCATTCTGATCAGCTTTAATTTTTCACCAAGATCTTGTATTGATGATGGGAGAGTCAAGCTGCTGTGTAATGTCTCAACACATCCTGGAACACAGTGTGTCATCAGGGAAGAAAACATCCAAACTGAAGCCTTTTCTTCCAGTTAGCCACTGATAAGTGGTTTTCTTTAAAACAACACAGCTGTTTAGATCCAATCCTTTGAGTTCGCTTCACATTTTGTGTGGAAATGTTCTTACTTTAAAACATAGCTGTGAGCTCTATTGTTGAGTTTTTACGATTTGATTTCACCAAAACGTTTAAGTGATCTCTGGTAACGATCATTCAAGATTGTTTTCAGACCACAATTCTTCCTGGCAGACGATGGTTCAACACTATTTTTCCAGGTTTTAATGCACTGGACGGTTCTTGACCCAGTTTTAGTGGTTTCAGTAATCTCATGAGATGTTTTCTTTGTTTGATGCAGGCCAACAATCAGACCCTTCTGAACCAGAGTCACATCGTTTCCTCGACCTCAGGAAATGTCTTCTGACATGGTTGTTTAAGAAATGAAAATCTGTTCACTGCATCAGTTAGTGAAATAACTTGTTGCCATCTGAAACATATAATCACTGCAGTGAATATCCAGTGGATGGCTCTGACCTGTTCGCTTAGTTAACTCCAGGTGGTGATGTTTATTTTGGCCAGACAGTTTATAAATGTAACATATATACAGCTGTAACATATACATGGTATTCTAGATGTTTCTCACAGAGCAGTTTTCAGATCTGAAGGAGAAGAACAACGTTTCCTCATCAACTCCATTATTGATTATCTCCTCTGACTCTTATATCAGAGACACTTACTGAACCACATGAAGGCAGGATGTGTTTTAACTATTATCAACTTTTTTAACCTTCTGACTCTGAACGGTCTCATTAACTTGAGTTGATTAAACTGTTTCCTCTGCTGGACTTTAGTTCATCGGACACACAGTTTACAAAAAATAAACACAACTACAAATATTGTCAGTCCCAGAACACAGGAGAGGACGATCCTTTCTCGACTTGTTGTGTTGGGTCTCTCAGGTTCGGGTCGATCCCTCGCTGCTGTAAAGAGACCAAACAACAGAACAGCTGAAGTTGTGACATATTTCTCAGATACTGTGAGAATGAAGTGAAGGATTGTGGGTTGTGGTCGTCCTCAATACTTTTCTTCAGGTTCTTATTGATCCAAAAAAGCTGCTGAATTGAACCTGTTAATAAAGTTCTACTGACTTCTACTCAACCAACTTACCAGAGACGCTGAGCCGACATTCACCAAAGTCCACACCATAGTTTGTCCTCACATCACACAGGTACAGTCCTGAGTCCTCAGTCCTGAGTCTGGACACATGAAGTCTGAGTCGTCCGTCTCTCAGGACATCTTTGTCCCACTGGACTCGTCCTACAAACTGTTGATCCCGAGACTCTGGGATCACAACACCTCCACGTATTTCAAACAGGACTGAGACTTTGTGATCAGTTTTCATCTCACAGAAGATATGAATGGAGTCGGGGGAAGTGTCAGCTGTGGTTGTGAAGGTCCATTCCAGTGTGATGTTGTGGTTCTCCTCTGCCTGATAGGAGGTCTGTGTCACATTCACTACAAATGTTCCTGTTGAGGAGACAGAGAGGGAAAGTGAGGAGCAGACACACTGACAGCTTTAACATGGCAGCCTTTAAACTCCATCTACATGTTTCTGTGGACAGTTTAGTGACGTCTCAGAGCTGCAGAGGCTCATCAACATCAGCTGTCTGCTCACATGTGGGCCACTTTAACTGATTCATTGAATCACAGTGTGATAAAGTGAAGCTGTAAACTGACCACAGACACAGTTGAGGCTGATGAGCAGCAGGATCCTGCAGATCATCTTCTCCCTGTGAGAGGAGACAGAGGTGAAGAGTCATGTGATCACAGTTCAGTCCTCACACGGACCACAACCAACATCTACAGTCTGTCTTTAGTCTTTACAACACTCCTCTGTCTTCATCATCCTCATCATGACACACAAGGACTTCCTGACTGGACACAGTCTTCATGCTAACGCTGAGCTGCTGTGTTGTTCTTCTGACACAAGATGGCGCCAGTGGTTAAACTATCAGCAGGAAAAAACACGTTGATTCAGCTGCAGACAACAACATCCAGCTGCCACATGAAAACACTGCAGAACCAGTTAGGTTCTAAAGGATCTGTCCATTTTGTACTTAGATTCACAGAGTCGTTGGGTCTTTTTACCAGTGATCTTCACTGCACTTTATGATGTTGACCTCTCAGAGTGCTATCAATGCTATAAATGAGTTCCTCATGCCCAGCAACATGGAAATACATCTTTAGTTTACATTTCTATCACATTTGGATCCTAAGATGCACCCATTTCTAATATCAGGCCTAGAAATGTCATATCACAGAGGTAAATGACGTCTAGCTGCCAATTGAGATCAAATTGAGAATACCTCCACATCTTAAATAAAAGCTTAGTTCATCAAGAACAAACCCTGAAAGTTTCATGCTTCTTTCACAAAAAGCAAGACTTAAAATATGGACATATTTTAAGAGCTTAACTGCCCCAACTGCCCCTAATTGCTGCTCCTACAGACACATGGAAGTTGTGTATCTCATTATGTGAAGATGGTGAACATGTTGAGAAGTTAAAGGGAGCACCTCCTTGTTGTTGAGTTGTTCTGGTCGCTGCTGAATGTGCGCAGAATCCTGTCCGTCGTTTACTCTTTGAACACTGAATATTAAATCCTGAAGGAGGTTGTTCCCTCGAGCATCAAACTAGTTGATTAAAGATTAAATTAAAAAAAAAACACACACACACAAACTAGATCACACAACGTGTCTTTAGTTACTTACGTGTTTGTATGAGAGCGAGCTGTCCCACGTCGTGTCACCTGAAGTATTTAATTCTGATCTGTACGGAAGAACTTCTGCTTCTCTTTGCAGCAACATGGCTCTGAAGTGAAGAGGAGGTTCGACGTGTTATCGTGAGGCTACAGTGGTGTAGAAGTTGTTATCTCTTGTTGCGTCAGCTCAACTCTGCTGCGATGTTTGTTTTGGTGAAAGTGAAAGTAAAGTTGGATCAGCTGTACTGGCTGCTTAACACAAACTCAGAAATATGTTTGTTTTCCACAAATGAATAAAGAAGCTGTTCTCAGAGGAAAATAAAGAACACTGTACGGAGAAGCATCACAGACAGCTCCACTAACCTACTGCACAGCTGTCTGATTACTGATATCACCAGACTCCCTTAAAAAATCATGTGATTTAAAGATTTGTCGCACTGGGAGGAACTGAACAAACTTTGTGAAACTGCTCCGACACACTCTGAGTCATTGATGCTTTCTTGTAAATTCGGCATTAAATACAAACAGTCAGATGTTTCTTTTCATGTAACAAGTGTTTAAATTCATCCTGTCTGCTTCTGTGTCTGAAGAGTTTCTTACCTCCCAGCAGCTGTTTAACTCAAACAACTCAACACCACACAGATTCTGTAGTAACAACTTTGAAGATGAGAAACTTCCTGTGAGCTGCTACAACTTCCTGTCAGTGTTCATGACACATCAGAACAGAGAGATCAATACATCCTGCTGGATAATAATAACAACAACAACAACAACAAAATAATAATAATAATAATAATAATAATAATAATAATAATAATAATAATAATAATAATTTGTTTTAGTCTCCTGGCTTTTATTTTGAAACTACCTCCGGTGCCAGTTTAGTAAAAATCATAAAGAAATGTAAATGAGATATAAAACAGCTCCACAGTATGAAGCATCATGTTGAGACATGAAGATAACTGACATGCAGGACAACATTTGTCTGAACGGGCTCGACTCTGATTCACATGATGAAGAGTGAGTAGTGACACAAACAGGAAGAGGCTTTTCAAACTAAAGTAACTCCAGTTATATTCCTTTTGTTCCCTCTAAATCTATGAAGAACACTGCTGACAGCTTAGTGATGGAACAAGTTTATTGATGCAGAAAATGGTCAACCACCTTTTAAAAATACATTTATATATATAAAAACATGAAATATAGAGAATATCAAACATTTTTAAAATGACAGAAGAAGCTTGCATGTTAACAGGATGTGTTCTTCACAAAAAACACATTAAATGTTCTAAATGTTTAACTCTTTTTACTCAGAAGCTACAAAAGAAGCTGACTTTTAAGTGGCACTATCACCTCGTACCGAGTGTCCACACGTAATATTTGTTCTCTGCAGCAACAAACAACAACAAAGGTGTCAGAACATACCAGACATAAACAACAAAACATTTCAGTGATTCTATGTGATGATCTAAACTCTTTATACTAAATACAACAGAAGATTAAAACCATATGATACAGTTATTTTAAATGAGCTGCTGTTAGATTCACTTGACAGCACTCTATCATTCAAATCTCACATCAATAACACCACTCGATCTGCCTACTTCCACCTACAAAATATCAACCGACTCCGTCCCTCTCTCACCCCCAACACTGCCTCCATCCTTGTCCACAGTCTCGTCACCTCCCGTCTAGATTATTGTAACTCCCTTCTCTTCGGTCTCCCTCACAAGTCTCTCCATGAGCTTCAACTGGTCCAAAACTCTGCTGCACGTGTCATCATCAAAACCCCTTCTTCCCACCATATCACCCCCATCCTACAGCAACTTCACTGGCTCCCAGTCACACTAAGAATCCAATTCAAAATCCTTCTGTATACCTTCAAAGCTATCCACAACCTCGCCCCTCCATACCTGTCTGACCTCCTCCACATGGTCACTCCAGCACGCTTCCTCAGATCCTCCTCCTCTCTCCACCTCACTGTGCCCCCTGCTCACCTCAGCACCATGAGGAGCAGAGCTTTCAGTCGCTCTGCTCCCCGACTCTGGAACTCTTTACCATCTGACATCCGTAATACCGACTCTCTCCCTCTTTTCAAAACAAAACTCAAAACCCACCTGTTTAAAATTGCTTACCCACTCCACCAGCCCTAACTCTAACATTCCCCTCATTCTGCACAGTTTTATTCATCTGCTCTTTTTATTTATTCATTTTTACTGATGTTTCGAATGTTGTTTATTGTATGTTTCTTGTGTTTCAATGTTGTTTTGATGATTTTAACTGATGGTCTCTGTAAAGTGACCTTGAGTGGCGTGAAAGGCGCTTTCTAAATAAAATGTATTATTATTATGATTATTATTATTATTATTACAAACTGCTGTGTGTTATTTGTTCAGCACAGCTGCACACAGTGATCACAGAGAAGCTGTCAAAGTATAGATGGAGTTTTTCATGTTGTCGTCCATTCTGTTGGTTTAGTTGATACAGATTTCTTTATTGAGCTGAAAGAAACAGAAAGTCAACAAAAAGATTCAGGTCGACGTCTCCGTCAACATGTTTCATCACATTTCACTGTCTCTCTGTCTCACCTCCCCCCTCTCCCTTTCTTTCCCTCCCTCCTCTTTTCTCCTCCCCCTTCTCTCTCTCTCCTCCCTCCTCTCTTTCTCTCCACCCCTGTCTCCTCCCTCCCAATATAGAACTCCCTCTCTGTTTTTACAATCAATCAAAGAATGTGTGATATTGGATTAATTTTAAAGGATTGATGAATCATTGACAGTTAATTGTCTTATTCTAGTATTTCTAACAGCTCCATGGTGAATAAAAGGTATAAACTGTACCATGTTCAGCTTCTTGATGGCCTCTGGTTGTGTCATAGAGACAAACATCACCTACAGAGAAATGAAAATCAAGACAAGGTGAGTTTAATCACTTCAACTGTAACAACTAATGAATCATGTGAGACCTCAGATTCTTTGGATCATTTAAAATGTGTTTATAGGCTCAAAAAGACTGAGACCACCAACAATTCTACTCTGTAGATGATAATATCAGCTCAACAGTTTGAGTTAAAAGTTGATTCTCTGCAGAATTCTGGTGTTTCTTAACCCACCTCCAGTCTTTCGTCTTGTTCACCAACTAAGAAGTGGTTTAGGAACGGCTGATCGTCCTCGAGACGACTACAAGACAGCTTTCCTTTGTCCCACTTCACCTGATTGGATTCTTCTGTGAGTGTTTATCAAATTCTGTAACAGTGATGAAGTTGCTTTTCTATCTTTCAGGGATCGAAGCTTGATTTATTGATCTTCTGATGGTGTGGTCACTTTGGGTCTGTCTTTGGATACAACTGATCCAGTTTCTGACAAGTGTCTCACAGTTTATATTGTTACATGCACTGCCCCTTTAGAAACCTTGAGTCTGGAAGTGATTTGATGCTCAGATTCACACTTTCTGAGCACTTTCTGATTATTTCCAGGTTCATGTGACAATATTAGAGATTTTCAATGGTCTCAGACTTTTGGACCCCACTGTACAAGTATATAAGATTAGATTTATAATATTAGTTTAACTGCTTACCATGGAGAAGAGCGGAGTTATGATCATTCTCGTGGTCCACACGATCTGCGTTGGCGCTCTCAGACTGGACTGGTCTACAACACGTATCAGATACAGAACATTTAAACAGGAACATAAAAATGTGTTGATGTTATGTTCAAAATGAGATGAGAGAGTGTTGCACCTACCTGACGAAGCCTGAATCTGTGAAAGAGACACTTGCTGTTAGATGGTTGTTATACTGCTGTTCTCTCTCATGAGGTCAGAGTATGTGAGAGTATTTGAATAATTAAAGAACATGTAATAATAGAAGAAGAAGGTCTCACCCTTGGACGCTCTGTAGCAAAACAAAACGAGCAGAGGAAGAACAAGAACGACTCCAGAAACCAGCCCAACAATCAACAGAACAGGAAATGAAGAGCTGTCAGGCCTGGACACCACTGAAATAACTAGGAAAACAATATTCATCTAAATTTATTTCTCAGTCAAAAACAGTTTCCAAGAAAATGCAGAATTGTTTGAATCCTCCTCACCCTGAACTGACATCCAGCTCTGTGCTGACTCTTGTCCTGAGTGTCGACACCTGTAGAATCCTTCATCAGACTTTGACACTGCAGAGATATTTAACTCCCATCTGCTGTCACTTTGAATGACTTTCTCATTGTGATAGAAAAACACAGTGGAGTCAAATCTTTGTCTTCTGAATTTGCAGCTCAGACTAACAGAATGTCCTTCAGTCACGGGATAGGCAGGGCTCAGCAGGATCATATCTCCACCTGTTAAACAGTCAAAGAATACGAGGTTTCAGTCAGAGATCAGCTGGATGAAGAACTTGAGAATTAGCCAATGAGTGATCATGAAATCTGACGTTTCATCTTCATACACCTTGTGTGTCTAATGTTTAAGAACCCTTTCAGTTGGCTGAATCTGTAAACTCTGAAAATCTGTAGGAAGTTCACGTCGCCCAGAATGGCGTCACCAGGGCCCCACCCTGTGGCCTGGTCTTTGCCCATGGGACCCGGCCGGACGCAGTAGGGCATGGGCCCACCCTCCAGTAGGCTCACCACCCGCAGGAGGGTTAGGAAGGGGCCAGTGCGATGTGATTTAGGGGGAGGTCATGGGCTGGGGGCCCCGACGACCCAATCCCCGGATGGTGACTCTGGCCATCGGAACTTGGAATGTCACCTCGCTTGGGGGGAAAGAGCCTGAGCTGGTGCGGGAGGTTGAGCCGGCTAGAGATAGTCGGGTGCACCTCTACGCACAGTCTGGGCTCTGGAACACAACTCCTTGAGAGAGGCTGGACTGTCTTCTACTCTGGAGTTGCCCAAGGTGAGAGGTGGCGAGCTGGTGTGGGCTTGCTTATAGCTCCCCAGCTCAGCCGCCATGTGTTAGAGTTTTCCCCGGTGAACAAGGGGGTTGCCTCTCTGCGCCTTCGGGTCGGGGATAGGTCTCTCACTGTTGTTTTGGCTTACGGACCGAACAGCAGTGTAGAGTACCCGGCCTTCTTGGAGGCCCTGGGAGGAATACTGGAAAGTGCTCCAACTGGGGACTCTGTCGTTCTACTGGGGGACTTCAACGCTCACGTGGGCATCGACAGTGTTACCTGGAGGGGTGTGATTAGGAGGAACAGCCTCCCTGATCTGAGCCCAAGCGGTGTTCTGTTGCTGGACTTCTGTTCTCTTCACAGTTTGTCCATATTGAACACCATGTTCAAGCATAAGGGTGTACATCAGTCCACGTGGCACCAGGACACCCTAGGCCTGAGGTCAATGATCGACTTTGTAGTCGTGTCATCTGACCTCCGGCTGTATGTCTTGGACACTCAGATGAAGAGAGGGGCTGAGCTGTCAACTGATCACCACCTGGTAGTGAACTGGATCTGCTGGCAGGGGAGGAAGCTCGACAGACTTGGCAGACCCAAACGCATTGTGAGTGTCTGCTGGGAACATCTGGTGGAACCCTCTGTGAGGGGGGTCTTCAACTCCCACCTCCGGGAGAGCTTTGACCAGATCCTGAGGGAGGTTGGGGACAATGAGTCCGAGTGAACCATGTTCTCCACTTTCATTGTTGACACGGCTGTTCGAAGCTGTGGCCGTAAGGTCTCCTGTGCCTGTTATGACGGCAATCTCCAAACCCGGTGGTGGACACCGGAAGTAAGGGATGCTGTAAAGGTGAAGAAGGAGTCCTATTGAGCCTGGTTGGCTCGGGGGACTCCTGAGTCAGCTGATGGGTATCGGCAGGCCAAGCGTGCGGCAGCACAGGCGGTCACGGAAGCAAAAACTCGGTTCTGGGAAAAGTTCAGGGAGGACATGGAGGAGGTCTCCCGGTCGGCCTCGAGGAAATTCTGGCAAACCATCCGGCGCCTCAGGAAGGGGAAGCAGTGCTCCACCAACACTGTTTACAGTGGATGGGGACTCAGAGGTTGATTCATTCACCATCCATGCCAAAGTCACTGAGGTAGTTCGGAAGCTCCTCAGTGGCAAGGCACCGGGGGTGGATGAGATCTGCCCTGAGTACCTCAAGTCTCAAGCTTTTGTCCTGGCCATGAAACACTGGACCACCTCTATACCCTCCGCAGGGTGCATGGGAATTTGCCCAACCAGTCCACATGTGCTTTGTGGACTTGGAGAAGGCATTCGACTGTGTCCCTTGTGGCATTCTGTGGGAGGTGCTTCAGGAGTATGGGGTTGGAGGCCCTCTGCTAGAGGGCTGTGCAGTCCCTGTACGACCAGAGAAGGAGCCTGGTTTGCATTGCCGGCAGTAAGTCAGACCTGTTCCCAGTGCATGTTGGACTCCAACAGGGCTGCCCTTTGTCACTGGTTCTATTCATTATTTTTATCGACAGAATTTCTAGGCGAAGCCAGGGGCCGGAGGGGATCTGGATCGGGAGCCACTGGATTTTATCTCTGCTTTTCCCGGGTGATGATGTCTTCTTGGCTCCTTCAAGCCAGGACCTCCAGCATGTCCTGGGGTGGTTTGCAGCCGAGTGTGAAGCAGCTGGGATGAGAATCAGCACCTCCAAGTCCGAGGCCATGGTTCTCGACTGCAAAAAGGTGGCTTTCCCCCTCCAGCTTGGGGGAGAGTTCCTGCCTCAAGTGGAGGAGTTTCAGTATCTTGGGGTCTTGTTCACAAGTGAGGGAAGGATGGAGCGCAAGACTGACAGGCTGACCAGTGCAGCGGCCCCAGTAATGTGATCATTGTATCAGTCTGCTACGGTTGAAGAAAGAGCTGACCTGAAAGGCGAAGCTCTCAATTTACCTGTCAATCTACGTTCCTACCCTCACCTATGGTCATGAACTTTGGAACATGACCAAAAGAATAAGATCCCGATACAAGCGGCCGATATGTGTTTCCTCCGCAGTGTGGCAGGGCGCTCGCTTAGAGATAAGGTGAGGAGCTCTGTCACCCAGGAGGGGCTCGGAGTAGAGCCGCTGCTCCTCCACATCGAGAGGAGCCAGCTGAGGTGGCTCAGGCATCTGTATCGGATGCCCCCTGGATGCCTTCTTCGGGAGGTGTTCCCCCTGCCAGGAGGAGACCCTGAGGAAGACCCAGGACATGCTGGAGTGACAATGTCACTCAGCTAGCCTTGGAACACCTTGGGATCCTCCCGGAAGAGCTAGAGGAAGTGTCCGGGGAGAGGGAAGTCTGGGTGTCCCTGCTCAGACAACTGCCCCGGACCCGGATAAGCGGAAGAAGATTGATGGATGTAACTCACAGCTAAATATCACTAAATCCTTCACACTGGACTTTAAATGGTGATCATGGACCTAAAAACCAAATAACACATCAGCCACAAATCTATATCCTATATTTATACATGGTTAAAATCCCAGTGTGATTAAATACTCAACTATATTTATAAAGTGAAAACCATTAATTACTGCAGAGATCATGAAGCAGAGTGTTGGGCAGAACTCTTTACATGTCAGTGTGCTGTCCTCCTCAACACACAACGGGATGTTTGACATAATAAGTCAAAGAAAAACTAAATGTCATGAAATCATACCGTGTACAGTGATGTTGACTGAGTTGGTGTACTCTCCAGTCCCAGACTCACACCAGTACACTGCATCACTGGGCCTGTCAGTATTTATGTTGCATGTTGATCCATTCATTGTCCCCCAGGTGGTGCAGTCTGACCGGTATATGTCCTCCGTTGAAAACCTCATCACTCTCCACTCAGTAGAGTTTCCCTCACAGCTCAGTGAGACAGAGTCAGAGGTGAAGTGTTGAGCTCTGTCAGGACTCACTGTGAGAGACGCTGATGAGTTAATATCTGAAAAACAACATGTGATAAGAGGTAAAACAGAGCACAAAGAATCCAGACTACAAGTATTTTTTTTGTAAATGATAGCAGAGTTTTAGCCAAGATATCATATCTGTCTTTTGGTATGTTATGTTAAAGAGTGAGGACAGAAGGACAATTCCACCCAGTCAGGTGGAAAGCATGAAGTTTAGCTTCCTAGCTTTAGAAAAAAGGCAAGGCAAGTTTATTTGTATAGCACAATTCAGGCACAAGTCAATTCAAAGTGCTTTACAGAATCATAAAAATAACATCAAAAGACATTAAAATTGCATGTAAAAACATTTAAAAACAAGTAAGAATAGGCCAAGAAACAAAACATTAAAACATGTTAAGAGAAAGGGAAGTAGGCTAAAATGAAAAGGTTAAAAGATACAAGACTAGAAAATAAAACTCACAGTGCAGTCAAAAGCTTTAAAATTGTTTCAGTGAAAGGCAGTGGCAATCAGAAATGCCTACAGTCTTGATTTAAAAGAGGAGAGAGTTGGAGCAAACTTGCAGTTTTCAGGGAGTTTATTCCAGATACGTGGCGCATAATAACTGAACGCTGCTTCTCCATGTTTAGTTCTGTCACTAGTGACTGAATGCAGACATGAACCTGAAGATCTCAGAGGAGGTTGAGATGGTTCATAACTGAGCAGGTCAGAAATATATTTTGGCCCAAAACCGTGTAGTGCTTTAAAACAAACAGGAGGATTTTGAAATCGATTCTTTGACAGACAGGAAGCCAGTGTAAAGATCTGAGAACCGGAGTGATGTGGTCTACTTTTATGGTTCTTGTAAGGACTCGAGCAGCAGCGTTCTGAATCAGCTGAAGCTGTCTGATGGAGTTTTTAAAGAGGAAATACACTGTTACAGTCGTCGAGTCTGCTGAAGATAAATGCATGGACATGGTTTTTCCAAATCCTGTTGCGACATAAGTCCTTTTATCCTGGATATGTTCTTAAGGTAATAGTAGGCTGACTTTGTAATTGTCTTAGTGTGGCTGCTGAAATTCAGGTCTGAGTCCATGAGATGAGATACACTGAGATTTCTGGCTTGGTTTGTAGTTTTCAACATTACAGATTAAAGCTGAGCAGAGACTGTTAGTCGTTCTACCTTGGCTCCAAAAACAATTATTTCAGTCTAGTCTTTGTTTAACTGAAGAAAACTCTGACACATCCAACCATTGATTTGTTCAATGCATCTACTCAGCGTTTGTACAGGATTATAGTCCCCTGGTGATATGGTTATATAAATGTGTGTGTCATCTGCATAACTATGGTAACATATCTTGTTGTTTTCCATTATCTGAACTCGAGGAAGTCATGCAAATGTTGAATAGTGCAGGCCCCAGAATGGAGCCCTGGGATACTCCACTTGTCATTTTCATCCACTCAGATGTGCTTATATAGGATTTAAACCAATTTAGTGCTGTACCAGAGAGTCTCACCCAGTTTTTCAGTCGGCCCAGAAGTATATTAATCGGCCCAGTAGGATATCATTAAAAAGATGAATAGAGCTGATATAACATCAGTTTCTTAAGAGATAGAAACACACTGACCTGCAGACCAGACAAACTTAGGTTTACTGTAATAAGAGTAAAAATCTGGATCTCCTCTTCCAACTCTGCATCTATATTCGGCTGTGTGTGTCTGTCCATGAACAATGTAGGAATCCTGTTCAGTCCCACTGCTGCTGCCAGGTAGCTGCTCAACTCTGTAGGGGTTGTCTGATGGTTTGGGAACCCTCTTATACCAGTAGAACTTCCATCCTGCAGATGGATCTTTAACACTGCAGCTCAGAGTTACTGAGGCTCCAGCACTCGGCCATGATGGAGACACAGTGAGGACAGGCCATGGATCTGTTGGAAAATGTTTTTAGTGGATAATGGATCAGATACATTCTGTGCAATCAGTACATACTGAGGATTTACTTAAAATATAAATAATAAAATATATATGAACAAAAACAGCCTTTTAATGAGCTGTATAATCTTCACTTTGAAAGAAATGTGATGTGTCTTACCGTCTGATACTGTCAGTGTGAAGGGATCACTCCAATCTGTTGAAGAATGCTGCGTATGTTTCTTTCTGCCCTTACACCTGTAGTCTCCACTGTGGGATTCAGTCACAGATCTGATTCTGTGTTCATTTTGATCTGAAGGTTTTTCTGAGCTGGTTGTTCTCCATTCATACTCCCACTCAGTGATCTCACATCTGAGAGTGATCCTCTCTCCTCTGTATACTTCAGACCAGTTTGGCTGCAGAGTCACAACAGCCTTGTTTGGACCTGTTCATGTTCAAGAATTCACAGAAAGGAAACAAAAATGTACAGAAGCCCAGAGGGACAAATGAGAATCATTTTATTATGGTGCTCCATTTTCTAAGTTGTACATTTATTTTTTCATGTGTGTGTTAGACTGCAAAAATGTTTCTGATGGAAATTCAGTGTCTCTTTCTGTAATACTCATTTTGTCCACCAGAGGCAGAAGTGCACCACTACTCATGTCCTGAATCACACATCATACATGCACAGTGCAAAACATGATTTTATCAACATGGCTTATAAATAAGTTATACTGTTGCTGCTGAACTCGGTGACAGTAACAATAACTTTACAGAGCTGCTGGATACAGTTAAGAGTGATTTTATTACTCATACATAGAGAATATAGAGAAATAAAGTTTAAAGACGGACAGAAATGATGCCAAAGAGCTTTGAAACGGTTCTGCAGGTTTGTAGTTTATGATAACTTTGATTATATCAGACACTTTAGTTTGGTTAACAATTTGTCATCCATCTGTTTGTGAAGCATTTGACAACTTGTGACTGTTGCAGCTCCCAGAGGTCATAACGAGAAACACAGCATGTGGCAGCAAACACACCACGTCACTGCCCACAATGAGTGAGTGAGTGACAGACTGTTGTAAGTGACTGTACCACACAGCTACACACAGTGTTGGGCCATAATGAAGACTAAAACTAAAAACTAAAGGAGCTTTACAGGCACTAAACTTATTCCAGTGTGAAGTCAGTGACATCATGCAGAGCTACACTTTCCAAGTAGCTTCCTGAACAGCTGAGCACTAATCCAGTCATTTCATAATGTGCACTGAGTAAAATGACACATATATATAAAAACACAGCTGCTAAAACAAGTGATCAAGAGTGATACAGCAGGTGACATACAGGACAAACATAATCAGTAAATATAGAAAAGAGAACTAGTCACCTTCAGCATGTCCGTACAGGAGTGTATTCAGCACTAAAACAAAGATTAAAACTTCATTAGACCAGAATCAAATACAAAATCCAGCTGGAGTTTCATCAGTGACAACTATTGTTTATCAATCAACATTATACAACAAATAAATCTGATTGGTCATCAACAAATTTTGACCGTACTCAAATCAGCATTACAGCACGCATGACTCATTACTCAAAGTATTACTCCGCCAAGTCTGTGACAACATTGTATCTCCATGGCAACATCGTAACTGTCAGAGCTGGAGCAATAAACAGCGGAAAAATAGGCTACAAAATGGATCGGTTTATTTTAATTTTGATATATTTGGCCGTCTCAGTTTGGATGAATGGATGGAGGAAGATGAGAAGAACCAAATGACAAAAAAAGAAAGATTTGTGGTAAATAAAGTGATAAATCTGGAACTTCTCTGTTCTTTATAATTAGATAATAATAAGATAAAAATGAAACAAGTCCGAGCTGAGTATTGTATTATTATTATTATTTAGAAAAGTTATTTATTAATCATGAAAATAAATCACAAACCACCTGTCAGCTGCCAAAGTCACATTTATAGACTAAAGTGTCCCGTCTTACCGAGCGGGTCGAGCCTATTCCCTTCGGTGTGAGAGACACTATTGTGACCGCGGTGAAAACGTTTTATAGAAAGTATAAAAGAAAAAAATCAACATCTTTGTTATAACTTGGACAATAAAAATACGCATTTTCTGTTTATCTGTTCAGTATTGATTTAGTTCGGGAAATTCCAAGACGTCAGCTCATAGTTCACTCATCTGGGACGAGAAAATCCTGTCCGTTGCTAGGTTGTTACTATGGGTTGGACTACTTGTTGTAGTGGTAAACTACGTTCCATTACACATAAGAGTAACTGACGGGACTGATTTTGTTTCAGTTATCAGTCAGACCTCATGTGTCTCCATGGAAACGTGATGCACACTCGCAAAAACCTTTAAAATTTGAGAGCAAATTGTCCGTCAACATTGATATATTTTGAGTACACATTCTATTTTTGTTGGTATTAGTTGTATAATCGCAAACTTCAGTGCTGCTTGCGGACCTTGGCGCAAGCGCCTCTGTCCTGGCCGCTTCACTGTCGTGCTCAAATGACGTTAAAGCACACCCTCTCGGGTAATATTGCTTAAGTATCACACAGTTCTGTGATGATACAGAGCTACAAAGCTACAGAGGTGGGAAACACATTTAACAACCTCTTCAGTATATAAAGGCCTGGTAAATAAGCAATGCATGCACTTCCACAGCTACATACATAATACCTAAGATCATATACTGTACATGCATTGTCCAGGTACGTGTGCACAAACGAGTGCGTAAGTAACCAGTTGAGTAATAAACTGAACATAATCCTCCAATCTGAACCAAGACAAACAGCAACAAAGGTCATGTCTACACAACTACTACACTGATATAAATACTGACAATCACATAGAAAGTCACAGATGTACTCACAGAATAACCCGAGCACACCGAGCAGAGCGTGACCCATCTTCACATCCAGCACCGACACTGTCACTCTGGTTCTGATCAAACTTCCTACTTTGTATTGATTAATATGCAGCAGAGAGAAAAGAGAAGTTACATTTCTGAGAAATGTAAGTTTTTTATCACCTTCTTCATCAGAGTGTCTGTCTGACTCTGTTCTTACTTCCTTTTCACACAAAGCTCAAACCACCACAGCGGTTCTGACCGCAGCAGACAAGATTACATTTCCAGTCAACTGTGAATAAATGTTAAATTCATCTCTCTCTCAAAGGTTTGTTCCTCGCATTTATCTCACAATGAAAAACATAAGATCATTGGATTCAATCATATTACAACACAATAACATTTTATGAGCTAATCTGTACATGTTATGCCGTCCAACAGTTCTTCTACTGAATGATGAGAGACGACGGAACAGAGGGGAGCTGTGAGAGACGGCTTTCTGCTCTCTTCATGCTCACTTCTGTTCATGGGAACCATTTTTCTCTGAGCTCAGTCACTTCCTGTGGGTGAAGTTGGTACAAAACCACCATAAAGTGACGATGTGCGAAGGTTTCTTGCTGGTCCCTAAAATGTGAAATGAAAAAGTGGCATTAACAGTAATTATTGCACATACATGAAACATAATATTAATCATATCAGACCACATACTAACATTATATTGCAGGTATGTTCGTGCATCCACACTGCCTGTGTTTTGTTGTGGGCCTGTGTTATGTCTACACTATGTCACCCATACAAGTTTCTTTAAAATACTACATCAGCAAATACTCACCAGAGTAAAACAGCTGTTTCGTGTTTGACTTTAAAAAATAAATACGTTTTTAAAGTGTTGTTTTATTCAGTTCAAGAATTCAATTAGAAAAGATTTTCAGTCGTGTGTCTTCAGATATTAATCTGAAAAGGCAGTTTTATATTATCTATCAATGTTTCACAACTTTTAGTCTTTAAGACGTGACCTGTCCTGTGAGCTGCAGCCTGATGAGATGGAGTAAAGATATCTGTAAACTGAGATGCCTTTGTTTTTGCCTCATGTTACTACAATGACTCCAGATATCAAATAGGATCATCATGAGGGGAAATAAAATCATCATGAACAAAATACTAAAATAAACTGCAGCGTGTCTCAGAGTGAGAAGAACATGTGAAGCCAGTTCTCATCAGCATGACGGAAATATGTTTCCAGTTAAGTTTCACACATATAGATGTGATGCTGTGACAGCAAGAATTAGACAGTGACATCATTCACACCCTGGAAGTGATATTTGTTTTTTCCTCTTGTGGTAGAAGTTGAGTCGAGTCAAGCAGGGTGACATTTTCAGCTGCAAAACAGTCAAAGAACATGAAAAGTGTAAAATCAGATCACTATTACTTAGAGAGAACTACAACTTTATGAGAATGAGGCTCACAGGTAACCTTGACTTGGCATCCTGGGACTCAACTCCAGCCGCCCTCGTCTCAGAGGGAAAAAGGAGCACATGCATTGTGTCGGTATCAGTTAGTGTGGTTTGGCGCCCCCTGTGGTGATCTGTGGAAGAAGCTCTTATTTCAACTGCACAGTGACTGGGGTCTATCAAGTTCACTGACTGACTGACTCATCCACCTGATAATGTTAATCTATAATAAAGTTTAAGACGTTTCATTGACCTGCCTCTGTATTAACTTACATCACATGTCCTTATCATTGCTACCTGGTAAACTCACACTGGTACACTGTGTTACCATCCTTTAAGAAGAAGGAGACTCCCTGTACAGCTCAGTGCTGCACCGTCAGGACTCACTGTTATAGTCAATGAACACTGGTCTGAAAAACTTAAATATTACTCTCCTTGATTTACCACTTTGTCTAATAGGAGATAATAATAGTTCTCCACTCGTCTGCACACTTCAACACACCGTCAGGCCAAGTGACATGTGTTTCTTTCTGTAATACACATTGTGACCACAAGAGGCTCACCTGCACCACTTCTCATATACTGAACAAGATGAAAAGCATCCATGGTGCTCCAGTGGAGTTTTCATTTCTCTCTGCACTCCAAACACAACCTGCATCTTTTATATGTTAACAAGTTATGTAACATGACTGTCATGTTTAATCAGGAGTGTCTGCTTGTTTGTCCTGAAGACATCTAACATGAGAGTAAAATGAAACCTTCTCAGCTGCAGTCATGTATTCATGTCAGCAGGTGGCTCCAGTGGTTACCAACCTGTGACAACATGTGGATCAGGTGCTGGAGCATACTTCACAGAATCAGGCCTACAGTGCTGTAAAGGGGACTTGTGTAACGGAGCCGTCTCCACAGGCTCCAGTGTCGTCCTGCTGCTGCTGCTGGTGTCCTCAGCCATCATCTCTGTCTTCATCTGAGGCTCTGCACAACATTTAACTGTTTCTGTAAAAGCAAAGAAGAAATACATTAATTCTAACTGTGTAAAAGCAGCCCAGGTTCCAGACAGCAATCAGAATATAAGATACTGTAGCGACCCTGCAGGAGTAATGGGAGGGAATGATGGGGAGTTCTTGGGGGGAAGGAGTTGCCCTAGTTCAGCTTGATAGGCCAGTTTGGGATTTGGGGGGGGGGGGGCGAGAGAGAGAGAGGAAGTGTGGAGGAAAAAGGCAGGCAGTTCAGGGAGAAAGCCTGTGAAGAGAGGCTGTCACACGCTGCAGCTAGCTAGCCAGCTTTTGGGCTACCAGCTTTTGTTGTTTTGGGCACTCCTCCAACCCCGATATTAGCCTGTAAAATAGCGGAATAAAACCCGGTTCTCCGGTTAAAGCTTCAGTCACGGTGTCCTCATCATTCTGCTAGCCAGCCCGCATTGTTGGGCCGCAACGTTACAATATGATGGAGGAAAACAATCCATGTTCTCTGACAGCAGTAGGTCTGTAATAACTTCATCCAATCAAATTTAGGGCCTGAAGATATTGTATGGTCAGACTACCTGTCAATCAACCTGTCCTGACCCGCCCACCCTGCGCTGACTCCGCCCACCACTCACTGCGCGTGACCGGAGTCTCTTCAGCGCACTGCTGCAGCCGTTAACGGACAAGAACGACAGAGAAAGTACAGACACACTTTTCATTAGCAGCTGTAGCTACAGCAGCTTGTACTGACACACAGAGCAAGAAAAGAAAGACGACCTGGAGAAGCTACAGACAAAAAGACGTTGGTGGCTCAAGAGCTGAAACGAGAGTCAACGTTGGAGTAACGGTTCAAAGATGGCGACTGACGGAGTCGAAGTCCTGAAGACGGACGCCATGTTAGCTGCTTCTCTGCTGGACAGGTAATGAGCTGGTTTGTTTTGATGGGGAAATGTATTATTACTCTGCGTTATGTAGTCAACGTAGCTACCGTTAGCTCCTTATGTTGCTGTCGTGTGTATTAACCCAACACTAACATGTTAGCATCGTCAGCTAGGAGCTAACGGCAGCTAGCTAGCTATGATGGAATGCTGCTGTATGAAACGTAGTTACATGTGACGTCACCGTTTCCACGCAGACCAACGTTCACACGTACTGTGGTTCTGATCCATACAGCAGTGTTCACACATGCACTGCTACTCTGGACTGTTTGGACTTTATCCAGACGAGCTGTATGTGAGAGGAGACTAATTCTTGTGTGCTACACGTGTGAAAGGTCAAGTCCTCTGTTCAGAGGTCACGTGGAGATTACATATATCTGTGAATATGGTTTGTATTTTATTTGTAAGCTGATGTCGTTAGATGGTATTTATGTGACGTTCATTCATATAGACTTTGAGCTGCCGAACCAGAACGAACCTCGCTGTTCTGGTAAGTTTCTTTGCTTGTGCAGCGACAGTAAAAAAAAAAGATAAATTGCCCGTCTGAATATTTAACTGCCCCTCAGTCACTTCATCCTGCCACCAGGCCTGACCTCACACCTCTAGGATGAAACTGTTGGACACACAAGTCAAATGTGGACGTCCCTCTGGAGGGTTTAACCAGATAAGATGAGCTGATGGGCCTCAGTGGTGATTCAGATCTATCTCAGTGGTTCAGCTGTTAATTGAAGGACTGATTAAATAAACATTGCATTATAATTGCTGTATTCAATAAATAGCATCCAATTCTATATCATAACTATGAATTCTATATATATATTATTTGTATTATTATACACACTCTCCTAAAGCAGAGGTTACCATTAACCCTTATTGTGACAGCTGTATGCTCCCCCTGCTGGAGCCTGCTGGTAACTACTACTGTTGATGTTAAATTGGCATTTTGATCATAAAACATGAGAAAACACAAACGCACTGTACTCTAACTGCTGCAACTGACACTGAACACTGAGCATTAACTATTGTGTAACAACAAAATGCTTATATATCAGAATACGAATAATAAAACATATGAGCTCATAAAATGTAAATCCTTGATCTGACTTGCTGATAATACCCAGAACTCCAGCTGTGACACTAAGGGCAGACTGGCGCCATGTTTGACACATTCCTTGCCAAAAGAAACATGACAGTCATGATACATAACTTATTACAGTTTTTTTCAGTTGTTTACACGCAATTCTGAAAACTGGGTTCTTTTTTTCAAAATGTAATCACAATTATCCAAACACCACACTCAATTTGCATAATTCCTAGATTGTTTGCAAAATGACACACTTCAGTCAAAACATATACACGTATTTGTGAAAATGCTATTAGTTTTCATTTAACCAACACAGTCCTCAATGATCAGACACTATTACAGCCAGTTTCACACTGCTGTGATAAATAAAAAACACATTTGTAAAAAAAACTAATTTTAGGAAATAACATGTGCTAGATTTTTGGCCAGACATTGTTATGTAAGGGATCATTTGGATGTCAAAAAAAAATAGTGACAAACCCACAACATTCTTCATGATTAGTTTGAGATATAGGGAGAATGTACACAAATAGGCCTACTATAAACTGACCAAGCACTGCACAACACTGATGCTGCAGACTGAATATTTAGTATTTATTTCAATACTTTCAGTATTTCTTACCATTATCAGTTACAGTAATCAACCAACAATGAAATCAATGAAACAAATAAAATCTGTAGA
Source organism: Lagodon rhomboides (assembly GCA_039737535.1). Taxonomy (NCBI): domain Eukaryota; kingdom Metazoa; phylum Chordata; class Actinopteri; order Spariformes; family Sparidae; genus Lagodon; species Lagodon rhomboides. The sequence goes on from CM077806.1 coordinate 22,002,818, forward strand.
CAAATAAAAATTACTGCATGAAGTACACACTTTGACTCTGAAGAAAAACTACTGTAAAAGCAACAAGAATATCTGAGTGCTGCGTTTTCAAATTATCACACTCAGCACTGGCTCCCCTCAAGGCTGTGTTCTGAGCCCCCTGCTGTACGCCCTGTACACCCACGACTGCTCTCCAGCCCACCCAACCAACCGCATCATAAAATATGCGGACGACACAACAGTGGTTGGGCTCATCTGCAACAACGATCGAGACAGCATACAGGGATGAAGTGCAGAAACTGTCATCCTGGTGCTCGGAAAATAACCTGACCCTGAATGTCCTGAAAACTAAAGAACTTATCATGGACTTCAGGAGGATCAGACAGGACCACACCCCCCTCCTCATCAACGGAGAGCAAGTGGAGACTGTTACCACCTTCAGGTTTCTGGGCACCCACATCGCTGCAGATCACTCATGGACTCACAACACCGGGATGCTGGTAAAGAAGGCTCAGCAGCGGCTACATTTTCTGGGTGTCCTTAAGAAGAACAATGTGGACACGAAGCTGCTGCTGGCCTTCTACCACTCATCAATTGAGAGCGTACTGACGTATTGTCTGGGCGTCTGGTACGCAGGCTCCACAGCCAAGGACAGGAAGGCAGTACAGAGGGTAATAAACACTGCTCAAAAAATCATCGGCTGCCCTCTGCCCAGCCTGGAAGAAAACGCCACATCCTGCTGTCTCCGGAGAATCATGGCCATCACAAGAGACCCTTCACACCCGGCCCACCCTTTGTTTGATCTGTTGCCTTCGGGGAGACGCTACAGGTCAACAAAATCACACACAAACAGACTGACGAAGAGCTTCTTCCCCTGGGCCATCACAACCGCAAACAGCTGCGGATACACACACTGCCGCCCCCCTGGACAATAACCAACCACCTACCTACCCCCCCCCCCTTTTCAGCACCTTGGACAGCTCCGGCCTCTGTGCCATGTCATTTTCTTACAGTTTTTTTCAGTTGTTTACACGCAATTTTGAAAACTGGGTTCTTTTTTTCAAAATATAATCACAATTATCCAAACACCACACTCAATTTGCACAATTCCTAAATTGTTTGCAAAATGACACACTTCAGTCAAAACATACACACTTCAGTCAAAACATATACACATATTTGTGAAAATGCTATTAGTTTTCATTTAACCAACACAGTCCTCAATGATCAGACACTATTGCAGCCAGTTTCACACTGCTGTGATAAATACAAAACACATTTGTAAAAAAAAACTCATTTTAGGAAATAGCATGTGCTAGATTTTTGGCCAGACATTGTTATGTAAGGGATAATTTAGATGTAAAAAAAAATAGTGACAAACCCACAACATTCTTCATGATTAGTTTGAGATATAGGGAGAATGTACACAAATAGGCCTACTATAAACTTACCAAGCACTGCACAACACTGATGCTGCAGACTGAATATTTCAAGTATTTATTTCGATACTTACAGTATTTCTTACCATAATCAGTTACAGTAATCAACCAACAATGAAATCAATGAAACAAATCAAATCTGTAGACAAATAAAAATGACTGCATGAAGTACATACACTTTGACTCTGAAGAGAAACTACTGTAAAAGCAACAAGAATACCTGAGTGCTGCATTTTAAAATTAGCACATGTGTGCTTCCACACCTGGTGGATGTGTTTATCCAGTTTGTTCATGAGTGTGGTCATTGGCAATCCGGGGCTTTGTAATGACAAGGAAGTAACCTCACAATCCTTATCTGTGTCTAAGGTGTGAAAATGTGTGTAGAGTTTTACAAATCACTGTGTGTAATGTTTTGCAAAAAGGGTGAAGCAGACATTATGTGTAATGTTGTGCAAATCTGTGGAGGTGTTTTGCTCCTTGCAGTAGAATTTCGCAAATTGTGTGGAAATTTTTATTTTAGTGTGTAAACAATCGTAAAAAACTGTAAATGCAGGAGTTTGGAGTGCAGAAAGAAATGAAAACTCCACTGGAGCACCATGGAGCTTTTCATCTTATTCAGTATATGAGTAGTGGTGCAGGTGAGCCTCTTGTGGTCACAATGTGTATTACAGAAAGAAACACTTGTCACTTGGCCTGACGGTGTGTTGAGGTGTGCAGACTAGTGGAGAACTATTATTATCTCCTATTAGACAAAGTGGTAAATCAAGGAGAGTAATATTTAAGTTTTTCAGACCAGTGTTCATTGACTATCACAGTGAGTCCTGACGGTGCAGCACTGAGCTGTAGGGCTGGGTACCAAACTTTGGTTCTTTTATCGCATCGACCGAAATGCTTCGGTAGTACTGAGTATCAAAACATGCCTCATCTCTTGGTGCCAAGTTTCGATCCCCAGAGGTTAATCATGTGATCAAGATCTGATCATGCTGCCGGTGATTGGCTGTAACGTTACACGTAATTGCAGCATGCAGGAAAAATGCGTACGTGGTTACCAGAGACGCTTTGTGGTTACGCCCACCGACGGGGATCACGTGTATCTGTGTTGTGAACTGTTGTTGTGTTGCCAAACTGGTTAAAAAATGCCACCGAGGTCAAAAGCTTGGCTCCATTTCAGCAAGATTGATGCCAATAGTGCGCGATGCAACATATGCAAAAAAGTTGTCATGCTAAGGCCGGCAACACGACTAATTTGATGAAGCACCTGACCTTGCACGGAATCAATTTGAGAGCAGAAAGTTTCTCCGTGTTTCACTGCAAGAAGAGCGGACTGCAGCCATCCTTCTCAGCATTTAAGTCCGCCTGTGGACGTTACAGAGCCCGAGCAGCCTGATTAAAAATCTTCACCACTGGACTCCGCTTCATCGGAGAGTCCTGAGGACGGCGCTGTGTCTGCGATTTCAACAGGTAAGTTTACGTTCAGCGATATCAGGCCAACTTCTTTATGTTTGTTAACTTAAGTTACTGCAACTTAATACGTGCATCGCGCAGTGAGTTAAACTGGGATCCATGTCACGCTAACTTAAGATATTAGTGTGTAGCTTTATTTTATGGCTATGTAGCTAGCTAAATCAAAAGCTAACTGAAGATCAACAGTAACAGATGAAGCTTAGCTTGTAAAGATGTGCTCATCAATTGGGTCGGCTGGTTCAACAGCTCACCTAACGTTCACTATTCATTTAGCAGTGAGCATTAGACATTGACTTGTCACTTGTTTGCAAGGGGGTTTTTTGCACTGGAAATTATTCGTTGTCTATTTTTTCTGTAAGAAAACTGATTGGAGTAGAAAAATACCAAAGCTGAAAAATAAAACTCAAGATTTGTACTGTAATGTGTACAGTTTACCAGAGAGCAATGATAAGGACATGTGATGTAAGTTAATACAGAGGCAGGTCAATGAAACGTCTTAAACTTTATTATAGATTAACATTATCAGGTGGATGAGTCAGTCAGTCAGTGCACTTGATAGACCCCAGTCACTGTGCAGTTGAAATAAGAGCTTCTTCCACAGATCACCACAGGGGGCGCCAAACCACACTAACTGATACCGACACAATGCATGTGCTCCTTTTTCCCTCTGAGACGAGGGCGGCTGGAGTTGAGTCCCAGGATGCCAAGTCAAGGTTACCTGTGAGCCTCATTCTCATAAAGTTGTAGTTCTCTCTAAGTAATAGTGATCTGATTTTACACTTTTCATGTTCTTTGACTGTTTTGCAGCTGAAAATGTCACCCTGCTTTACTCGACTCAACTTCTACCACAAGGGAGAAAAAACACTTCTGAGGTGTGAATGATGTCACTGTCCAACTCTTGCTGTCACAGCATCACATCATCATGTGTGAAACCAAACTGGAAACATATTTCAGTCATGCTGATGAGAACTGGCTTCACGTGTTCTTCTCACTCTGAGACACGCTGCAGTTTATTTTAGTATTTTGTTCATGATATTTTATTTCCCCTCATGATGATCCTATTTGATATCTGGAGTCATTGTAGTAACTTGAGGCAAAAACAAAGGCATCTCAGTTTACAGATATCTTTACTCCATCTCATCAGGCTGCAGCTCACAGGACAGGTCACGTCTTAAAGACTCAAAGTTATGAAACACTGATAGCTAATATAAAACTCTGCCTCTTTAGATTAATATCTGAAGACACTGACAATCTTTTCTAATTTGTCAAATTTGATTATTTAACTAAATAAAAAAAAAACACTTTAAATCTTTGAAGTTATTTATTAAGTCAAACAAGAAACAAAACACAGGCACTGTGGATGGAAGAACTGTTGGACGGCATAACATGTACAGATTAGTGAACAATAACAATATTTTGATGTAATATGATTGAATCCAATGATTTTATGTTTGTTGTATGTGAGATCATGATGAGGAACAAACGTTTGTGAGGGAGATGAGCTCTTCATTTATTTTCAGTGGACAGGAAATGTAATCATGCCAAAGTGTGTTGTGGTCAACACCTCTGCAGTAGTTTGAGCTTTGTGTAAAAGGGAAGCAGGAACAGAGTCAGACAGACACTCTGAGGAAGAAGCTGATAAACAAAACTCTGCCCTCACACAAAGTAGGAAGTTTGATCAGAACCAGAGTGACAGTGTCGGTGCTGGATGTGAAGATGGGTCACGCTCTGCTCGGTGTGCTCGGGTTATTCTGTGAGTACATCTGTGACTTTCTATGTGATTGTCAGTATTTAGATCAGTGTAGTAGTTGTGTAGACAGACCTTTGTTGCTGTTTGTCTTGGTTCAGATTGGAGGATTATGTTCAGTTTATTACTCAACTGGTTACTTACGCACTAGTTTGTGCACACGTACCTGGACAATTCATGTACAGTATATGATCTTAGGTATTATGTATGTAGCTGTGGAGTTACATGTATTGCTTATTTACCAGGCCTTTATATATTGAAGAGGTTTTAAGTGTGTTTCCCACCTCTGTAGCTCTGTAGCTCTGTATCATCACAGAACTGTGTGATACTGTTGATTGATAAACAATAGTTGTCACTGATGAAACTCCAGCTGGATTTTGTATTTGATTCTGGTCTAATGAAGTTTTAATCTTTGTTTTAGTGCTGAATACACTCCTGTACGGACATGCTGAAGGTGACTAGTTCTCTTTTCTATATTTACTGATTATGTTTGTCCTGTATGTCGCCTGCTGTATCACTCTTGATCACTTGTTTTAGCAGCTGTGTTTTTATATATGTGTCATTTTACTCAGTGCACATTATGAAATGATAGGATTAGTGCTCAGTTGTTCAGGGAAGCTACTTGGAAAGTGTAGCTCTGCATGATGCCACTGACTTCACACTGGATTAAGCTGAGTGACTGTAAAGATACTTTAGCTTGGTTCACTGAAGCTGTGTAATCCTAGAATATAACAGAATGTTACACACAAGTCACAAAAATGCCTCTCAGGTGAGTTTTACTGAAAAAGAGTCCACTTGTTCACAGGTTAAACATAAAGAAAAGAACAAGACAATAAACCTCACTATTCTTGGGGAAGTGCAGAATGTCTGTTTGGTTCTGTATCTAATGTCCAAGGCCCCCCACACACCGGGTCGGACGTCTGAAGCGTTAGAAGAGAGTCGGACGAGTTAGGGAGCTATTCTGTTCGGTGTGTTCAGCGTTGTCGGAGGACGGCGTCTGATCCGACTGAACATGCGAAGTCGGGCGTCTGAGTTAGGACGCCGTCGGATACTCTGATTGGTTGTTAGCGAGCTGTTCGGTGACCATTCTGATTGGCGGTGTGCCAGCGAATCAGCGCGGCGTGTGGGAGGGGCGGCGGAAGTGACGATGGTAAACAAACCACATAAACAGAGACGGCACAGAGTTACAAACAACACTTCACCGTTCGTTATTTTGGAGATAAACCAACGTATTTTTGGAAGCCATGGCTGTGTGGACCGAGGACTTTGAGGAGCAGCTGATTGCCCTGGTGGAAGAGAGACCACCGTAATAAGACATCACGCAAGTAATGCCAAACTAACACTGTGTGTGCTTTGTTTTGATAAGCTACGGTCCGCACTCCGTTCCGTCATTTCCTGTTTTTATGTTTTGGGTTACTGGCACGAGACTAGCGCCACCCGATGTTTAGGAGACTTATTGGTTGTGGGCAGTGACGTGGTGTGTTTGTTGCCACATGCTCTCCTTCCTCCCAGGTGAGGACGCGTGGAGAGGACGCTGGCGCTGCTCTGTTCGCCGCTTCTCCACCCGATTCTTCACATTTTCTTAATTTTACGAGCCTTTTAACTCTGTACTCGTTTTCCTTTTGTCTACTTTCAACGCCTTCTGTCTGACACCCTTCTGGACCTCAGATCTGACTACATTCTCCCCTTTTACCCGTGGAGTAGGCACGTACCTGCTTGGATTTCCAGCTGTCAACTGGACCCAACCATCTCTGTCCCTGTTGGGCTGCCGACCTCCATCACTCCAGTCACATCTGTTTCTGTCGTCCTGTCATGGTTTGGATTGTCCTCACTTGCCTCTCTGTTCTCAATTTGTGCCCGGGACTTGCTGGCAACTCTGGCCCACGGGAAAAGTGGGCTAGCTGGAAACCGGTTGCTAGCCATGCCACTGCTGTCAGCTGTCCAGGACCTGCCAGCAGCACTGGGCCATTGGCTAGCTGGCTGCCGGGTGACTGGCTACATGCTGGCAGGTCAACGGCAAGCTGGCTGCTACAACCCGGCCCTCCATCATCGTCCCCTGGCACTTCCACAAGTTGGCTGACGTTACTAGCTCGCGAGCCCACGGCTAGCTGGCTGCCGGCGAGTGCTGGCATCACTTGGCTAGCTGCTAACATTTCTAGCATTGTCAGCGGGACCAACAACAGCATGTTGCTAAATCACCGGTATCCCATCTCTGAACTCCTCCAACTACACTCTTCGCCAAGCACTCCTCCTGGACACATTATATCCAACAGCATCAAAAAACTTGGACTTCTACATCAGCCACGATATGTCCACAGAGGCAGCCGGAGGAAGTTTCTTTACTCCTGCTCATGGAGTTCCATTCCCTTTCTGTGGGCCAATCGGCACCCTCCAAAGGCACAATGTCATCACCATAACAATCACAACGTGCGCACTGTTAATGTCACTCCTCTACCCAGAGCTCCTCAACCCATCACCAACAGAAAACCATCTCATCTGAAATGTGCTCTTCTCAACACCCGTTCACTTAACAAAAAAGGACTTCTCCTCAGTGAACTTATTACTGACTCAGCACTGGATTTTCTCTGTCTCACCGAAACTTGGCAAAAACCCATGGACTACTTTTCACTCAGTCGAACTGGCGGTGGAATCGCCATCATTCATCGCCATGACATCAAAACCAGTGCAACATCCATCCCAACCCCTTCATCATTCGAACCCCTTTCTTTTAAACTATCTGGTCCCAAGTGGTCATTGCGATCATTTACCATCCCCCCAAGCCCGACCCTGCCTTTACCTCTGATCTATCTTTATTCCTGACCCAGCTCTGTGCTATATCTCCATCTGTTCTCCTCCTGGGCGACTTCAACATTCATGTTGACTCTTCTGACTGCAAACCAGCAACCGAACTTCCCTCTCATTCTTCAACATCACTCAACACGTCGATTTTCCAACCCATAACAAAGGCCACACCCTAGATCTGGTCTCTTCCACTAGCATCACCATCAGTCACCTGGCCAGTGACAACCTTCACATCTCCGACCATCTGGCCATTACTTTTCAAAGTCACACTCCCACCCCCCACGAGAAGCAAAGACACACCATCACGTTCCACAACCTCAAGTCCATCAACCCATCCTCTCTCTCAATTCATCGCCATCAACAACTGTCAATCAGCCACTGCTCCCCTCATCTACGGTGTCCCCCAGGGTTCTGTGCTTGGTCCACTCCTCTTCATTCTGTACATGCTTCCACTCAGATCCTCTGTCACCATGGTCTCCGGTTCCACTGTTATGCCGATGACACACAGCTTTACCTCCCCTCCAAAACCATCACTGCCTCCACCCTCTCAACCCTCTCCAACTGTTTGACTGACATTAAGACCTGGATGCAAAATAACGTTCTCAAACTCAACTCCAACAAATATGAAGTCCTCATCATTGGTCCTGACTCCCTCACCCACCCCACTCAGAACTTCTCCCTTAACATTGACGGTTCCACCATCACCCCCTCCACCAAAATCCGTAACCTTAGAGTAATCCTGGACCCCACGCTCTCCTTCCTCCCCCATGTCAACCATATTACCAAAACTGCCTTTTTCCACCTCCAAAACATCGCCCGCCTCCGCCCCAACCTGTCAACTACCGCTGCTGAGACTCTCATCCATGCGTTCATTACATCCAGGTTCGACTATTGCAATAGTCTTCTCTACGGCACCACCACCAAAGTCCTCAATAAACTCCAATATGTCCAGAACTCTGCTGCACGCCTCCTCACCGGTACCCGCTACAGAGAACACATCACACCTGTCCTCCGTGAACTTGATTGGCTTCCAATTAAACACCGAATCAACTTCAAAATCTTACTCACCACCTACAAGGCCCTCAACAACTCAGCCCCCCCCCCTCAGTCATGTTTTTATGTTTTCATGTATCTAAACTAAACAGCAGGAAACATTTCTCTCCAACAATAATGAAGTCTCTTAAATTAACTGAATGATTTACAAAAAGACAAAATTAGCATTTGAACAAAATAATGTAAAAGCAGCCAGTCATCAGAGTATTGTAGTTTTTCCATCAGAATCATTTACAGAGAAATGTACAGGAATGACAAAAGTATCTCAAATAACTTACAGGTTGGAATGATGCTGCACTTTAACACTGTTCTCGACAGTAAGAACGTTCTGGGTGTGAAAGGAACATTTGGCCAACTGGCTCAGTTGACTCTGGTTAAACGGCTTGGCCCCTTCTTATCTGTGTGACTTAGTCAATGTGTATGTGCCCACACGGTCTCTACGCTCCCAGGAGAGTGTTTATCTGCACGTCCTGAAGGTCATAAAGGAGACGATTGGTGAGCGGGCCTTTTCCTACAGAGCACCGACACTTTGGAACAACCTCCCGTTACATGTCAGACAGACTAGTCCGAGCGAGGTTTTTAAAACAAGACTTAAGACTCATTCATTTTCTGTTGTTTATCATTCTTAGGTTTTAATCAATAATGTCATGTTTTTAATTGTGTATTGCCTTTCTGAGTGTGTTTTGTGTTTTTGGTGTTGAACTGCTTTTAGTTTTTTATGTGTTGTACAGCACTTTGATGTAAAGCGCTTTAAAAATAAAATTATTATTATTATTATTATTATTATTATTATTATTATATAAACTGGACTTAATCACAGTGACATTAATTTCCTTTCTTATGTCTTTGTTCTAAATCCAACAGCAAACAGACCAAAGGCTGAACTGAGTGCTGATGACAGAGACATTCCTGTAGGGGGCAGTGTGACCCTGACCTGCTCTGTGAACCAATCATCATCTGGTTGGAAATACTTCTGGTACAGAGGAGAGAAAACCTCTGAACCTCTGACCTCTCAACTCTCAGCTGGACCAATCAGAGTCTCAGAGGAAGGAGTCTACTGGTGCAGAGGAGGAAGAGGAGAGCCAGTTAACTACACAGAGTACAGTGATCCAGTCACTATCAACAAAATCAGTGAGTTTGACTTTTGTTAAGGAAACAGAATAAAGATATATGTTGTATTAATTGATTGAAAAACATTGTATGTTTGATGTAGATTTAACTTTTCTTCATTTTTGTTTCTTTACTGTGAATTCTTGAACATGAACAGTTCCAAACAAGGCTGTTGTGACTCTGCAGCCAAACTGGACTGAAGTATACAGAGGAGAGAGGATCACTCTCAGATGTGAGATCAAAGATGGAGGAGACACTGAGTGGGAGTATGAATGGAGAACAACCAGCTCAGAAAAACCTTCAAATCAAAGTGAACACAGAATCAGATCTGTGACTGAATCCCACAGTGGAGACTACAGGTGTAAGGGCAGAAAGAAACATACGCAGCATTCTTCAACAGATTGGAGTGATCCCATCACACTGACAGTATCAAACAGTAAGTCACATCACATTTCTTTCAAAGTGAAAATTATACAGCTCATTAAAAGGCTGTTTTTGTTTATATATGTTTAAAGTAAATCTTCAGTATGTACTGATTGTGCAGAATGTATCTGATTCACTATCAATACATGTTTTCATTTGAAAAATCATTTTCCAACAGGACCCTGGCCTGTCCTCACTGTGTCTCCATCATGGCTGAGTGCTGGAGCCTCAGTAACTCTGAACTGCAGTGTTGAAGATCCATCTGCTGGATGGAGGTTCTACTGGTATAAGATGGTTCCTCATCCATCAGGCAACTTATTCTACAGAGATGAGCCACTACCTGGCAGCAACAGTGGGACTGAACAGGATTCCTACATTGTTCATGGACAGACACACATGGCAGAATATAGGTGCAGAGCTGGAAGAGGAGATCCAGTGTATTTGACTTATTACAGTGACCCTAAGTATGTCTGCTCTGCAGGTCAGTATGTTTCCATCTCTCAAGAAACAGATGTTATATCAGCTCTGTTCATCTTGTTTCTGAATGGTGATAAACAAACAGTATCTTGAATTTACTGTGGTCTAAAATCTTGTCTCTCTCGCTAGCGCCAAGCTAAACTTCATGCTTTCCACCTGACTGGGTGGAATTTACTTGTTGCCTTTGTTGAAGAAATCGTTCAAGTCCTGTTTAGTAGTTTGTTGTGGTGATGTGTTTATTCAAAGAATACCGGTAAACTGGTGAACCGACAGGCACGGACCAAATCTAAGCTGGTGAGTGGAGCCAGGGCAAATGAAACTGCAGCCTTTTATACAGTAAGAACAAAAAGACAAATGGCAAGTTCGGGGGGGGGGGGGTGATCAAACCAGACGTCCTTTGATTAACTAGTTGGTGTTATGCATCTGTGTATCTGCAGGGTTTAGGACTCTTCCTAGACGTCACTCCAAATGTGTATTTTCTTTCTCAATTCACCCTTTTTTTTTAATCTTTTTTTTTTAAATAAGAGACACCCAACATCTTTAACTTTACAAGTGATGCAGTTGGGATGCATGATCCAAGTGGAACGACCCTCACACTTGACTGCTGTGTTGATGGTAAGCAGGACGTGTTTGGTTTCAGTCAGCGGGATTTCAGGGCGTTTTTCTGCTGGAACTCTGATGCAGATCCGGTCTCCTGGTTGAAGTGCATGGCACGGCTGGATGCTAGGAAGGGGCTGGACAGCTTTTGCTTGTCTGTGGATAAACTGAAAAACAGAGGTTAATGCAGAGCACAATGTTCGCATAGACTCATCCATGGCATGGAGGTTCATCTTATTCATCCTTAGTTGCTTGGCAAGCATTTCGCCAAAGAAACAAAATCAGCCTTCTTACAGGCCCAGGCTTCAGGACGGCTGGAGAACATACAGATATAGATATTGTCAGATCTATCACATTTTCAAGGTACAAAGAAATCACTGCCACAACAGGGCCTTTGTTGTGGACCAACACGTTTTTACATTCATGGGAAAGCCACAGTGTATGCTTCTTCAAATCAGCAGATTCTTGTGAACAGAGAACATCGTTAGGAGATGCAAGATTGTTAGCGGGTAGGAAAGGACAGCTTTACAAGGACAGGAATACCAGCTGTTTTGGCTGCATGTTTAGTCAGAGCATTGCCTCTTGAACCAGGGTCCTTTGATTTGGTGTGAGCTTCACAATTAAAAATAGCAAATAGATGAAGAAAATCCTGTACATTTCCAAAAGCATGTTTGAAGTCTGTGTAAATGATGACAGTTTTACCTTTTGCTAGATGACAGGCTCACATCAGTCCGTACAACTCAGCTACTTGGGCAGAACTTGAGAGTGGAAGGGCAACGATATCAATTATTGAAAATTATCAAAAATTGCATACCCTGGACATGGCACTCCATATTCTCTATAAGCAGAGCCATCAGTGTGGAAAACTAGATCAGAGTTGGAAAGAGGTTTTCCTGAAACGTCTGGATGAGGTTTAGAAGAACATAAAGTGACGTTCATGCAGTTATGGGGATCGCCATGATCTTCTGTAGACAATAGTGTTGCAGGGTTAAGAATAGAACATCTTTCTAACGTGATGTGTGGAGCAGTATGTGTCAATACATCCTATGCTGACAGGGGCATGGTAGATGCTACAGGCCAGCACACACTGGCCCAGACGTCAGACGTCTGAAGCATTTGGAGAGAGTCGGACAAGTTCAGGAACAACTCTGTTCTGTGTGTTCAGCTGTGTCGGAAGCTTTCGGAAGCGCGCAGACGGCATCTGGTCCGATTCAACTTGCAAAGTCTGAGCGAGTTGGCCGTCTGAGGATTGGACGCCGTAGGATACTCTGATTGGTTGTTGGCTAGCTGTTCAATTACCATTCTGATTGGTGGTGTGCTAGCAAATCAGCCCAGTGTGTGGGAGGAGTGGCGGAAGTCACGATGGTAAACAAACCACATAAACAGAGATTGTGAAGAGTTACAAACACGTTCGTTATTTTTGGCATACACCAACATATTTTGGAAGCCATGGCTATGAGGAGCGGCTGATTGCCCTGGTGGAAGAGAGACCATCGTGCTTTGTTTTTCATGAGCTATGGTCCCTTCCGACATTTCCTGTTTTCATGTTTTATGTTACTGGCCCAAGACTAGCACGACCCGATGTTTAGGAGACTTATTGCATCTCGCGCAGGCGGAGAACGTATATATGCTACTGTGTAGCTGGCGGTAGTCGAGGCGGTGTGTTTCAATGCAACTTTTCTGCCAAACGAGTCAGACGGGAGGCAATGGAGTGGTCAGACAAAGGCAGTTGACCGTTGGTTTGAGTCTGGGCGGTGTGTGGGCCCCTTACTCTATCATGGACTTTCCCTTTCTCTTCACCTATGGGTTGGTTGTGATCTGTCAGAGCAGCTAACACAGTTGTTTTGTTATGTTGATTAATCTCTGAAAAGATGCCATCTGGTGTGCAATAGATGATGCAGTTTAGTTTGCATAACAAATCTCGTCCTAAAAGATTCAGGGGTGTGGTATCTAGTGTTGTTTTTGGCGGCCTGTTTTACTTTTAGTTTTAGTCTAGTCTTTGTGTCAAGCTATCATTTTAGTTTTTATTAGTTTTAGTCACGTTCATACTCCTTTTAGTCGTGTCAAGTTTCAGTCGACTAAAAGTCTGAGCATTTTAGTCTTATTTTAGTCAGAATTGTCCATGACTATTTTAGTCTAGTTTTAGTCGAGGAAAACTGATGACATTTTAGTCTAGTTTTAGTCAAAGATTGTATTTAGCCAAACCCATTTTACAATTCAAACAAGGTTATCCTATTATTATATTATTGCTACCTTATAGACTCAACAATACATCCATTCCAGACACAGAAGACGCTCTGATTTGAATTTACAACATATTTATTTTAACTAAGAACCCACTTTACACTCTTTCTCTCTAACAAACTGTTTACCTTGCCTTGTTTGGTGTAATTTTTCTCAGCACAACCTCACTTATGTGACTGTACAGTTATTTTTTAATTTTGACATACTGTATTAATACAGTGGACCTAAAATCACACAAAAATCATAAAATCTGAGTAGGAAAAAGTTTGAATTTTTACTGTGAAAACCACAAATATGTTTAACGAACCATTTTTATTACTTAGAATGCAAATTTAATTTGTTGTTTGCTTATTTTGTACATAAGTTTTTGAAATTTACAAAGTTATATGTAACTATTTACATTTAAATGCAGGCAATGCCTCAGGCTCAGGCCTCCCTCAGGTCCTCACAGCTCAATGAGGAGCTGCACTGCCTGCTCCACGTTCAACAGTCTACTCATTGTTTTGACACACAAAACAAAAAAACGACTACACTACACACTATCTATACACTCCAAACAAGCTAAATGTCACAAATCTCTCAACTCTCAGAACTCGCTGTCTCTCACGCTGTTGCTCAGTATCGCTGTCAGTCTTCGCCGCCGTCCCTCCCCACAACTTCCCCCAGTTCCCCAGCAACCAAATCACGTGATTTGCCATATAATTTTGTGATTGGTTGATGTGGTGGCTTTTTCCACCAATAGGAAAGGGGGTATCACGTGTTTTTTTGTTTTTTTTTGCTTGTAAGCGCTTCCTGTTTGCGGACACGTTACTGAGAAAAGTCTGTTTTTACCGTTTCTTCCTGCACCAAACACGTAGCAAACGTAGCGGCAAAATTATTTATCACAAGTCCGGTTTTACTCGTCCTATCAACACACTTTAAAAACTGGTATATAGTTTGAAGTCCGCACTTTCGCCACAAGTTGAAACGGAGAATGAGGTGAGGCTGCATCTCACTGCTCCGTCGTCTTAAAGCGGTCACGTGATTTGGACGCGCCGGTGCGTCCGTCGACCCCAGAGGGTTAAGGATTTTTGTTATAACATTTCGTCTCGTCTCGTTTTGGTCAACGAAAATGAAGACAGATTTTAGCATAGTTTTTATTTTGTAAACCGCATTTAGTCTCGTTTTTATTCGTCTACAATATTGCATTATATATTTAGTTATCGTTATCGTCACATGACCAGCATTTTCGTTGCGTCTCGTCTCGTTTTCGTCAGGTGATAAAAGTCCGTTGACGACGATATTTAGTCATAATTTTTGTTGACGAAAGCAACACTAGTGGTATCTGACAAAAGAAAGGAGTGGGAAGTAGTAAAACTTCACATTCTTTCAGTGAAAGGACCTGAAGACAGGGGTGCACATAACTGGAACGCAGGTACGCATGTGCAGTGAACATAAGGAATGCGTACCGTCACGTGTGTCACCACACGCCTTTGCGTCAGATTACACACCAAACATGTCATTTGCACATAGTCATTTGAAAAACAACAGCAGAAATTAAGCAGCTTTTTTGGTGTTTCACCACCACCGAAGAAATGGCAAACCGAGCCTGTTAACTGGCAATTTTTACTGGATGTGTAGCAGTTGCGGCTCCTGTCCGGCACGGCGGTGGAGCCGATACATTTCCTGTCAGTTTCCAATGACTCTGGATGCGTTGCGTCACGGCTCTAGCAGTCCGGATGCCTCCGTAGCAGATACACCGGAGCACGGTGCATTAATTCAGCACAGAGTGGATCGTGCAGGACGGGAAGTCGTGCAGGACGGGAAGTCAGACACAAAATAAAATACTCCTGGGGGCGGGGGGGTATTACAGTACCATGCTCCATCTGGGGTGCGTACCATACTCCTGGTACTCACCTGAGTAACTCACTAAATAAGTTATGTGCACCCCTGCCTATAGACAAATGACAAATTTAGTGAGGGATATCTCCAACCCTCACAGCTCTGTTTCTTCAGGTACTTTCAAATGTGAAGATTTTGTTGGTTTTATTGTGGAAAAAGAGAAGCTCCTGTGTCTACCAAGAATTACGTTAATTCACATTTATCATTAAATTAGGTTATTCTTTTGTTTTTGGGTGGTTGACGTGAACTCAAATTCAAAGTGAAAAAAATAATAATTCAAAAATATATGTAAAATGACATATAATTATATTCCCTTATATGTGAATAATTCAAAACTGAATGTGTCCATTTCTAATTCTTCATATATTTTGCATATTATTCACTTTTTGGTGTGGTAGTCCTAAAATGTGTCCACCGGTGCAACAAAATAAAGAATGTCATTATTTAATTCAGAGAATGTTGGACAGATAAGATAGATAAGCCCAAGGCATATTAGTTTGTCCCAATTATATTTCCACATCAAACATACCCCCAAAAATTCAGAATTATGTTATTTATATACTATAAGATGTACACATAGAGACTTCACCCAAATGTCTGGGTTACATTCATTATAATTAGTATAAAACCCAAGGAATCTTCATTTCATCCTTATAGCTGCATAGTGATGATATCATTGTTATACTATCCAACACTTTTTACATACATTTTTCATTAAAATACCTTTTCCACTCACAATTCAATTTGTTGCACCACAGGACATTCCGTTGCACCATTGGACAACAGAGTACTAGTATGCCCATGTCGTGTACAAAGTCAAATTTATTATTTTAAATTCAGACAAATTTTTAGTGCGTCTCTCTCTCAGGAAGTTCTCTTTCCTCTCAGGATCTTCATTCAGCCTCTCCCTAAACTTCCTGGACCTTTCCTTGGTGGTCATCTCAGCCTCTCACTTTCAACATGGAAATCAAACTAGCTTTAACAAAACAGGGAAGGAAGGTTTGAGTTGTGTTGTCCTCAAATTCTGAGGTTAAGAGAAAATGCAAAAAAGCTACTTAAATTAGTCATTAAAAGTTAGGAGAGGAGTAAAGCGTCGGTTATGGTTCCACGTAGTGATCACGTAGTGATCACGCAATGGCCACGCAGTTGCTTGGACGCAGTCATGAGACCGTGATGGTTCTGCGTGGGGTTTACGTGTCGAAATGCAATTCAATGCCACACCGGTAGAGGGCGCTATGTTTTTTTGTAAAGACTGACCAACCGACCGAGACTCTTGTGACGTATATCGTCGTTAGCCTCAGCCTATTTGTTTACCTTCTGGCTTTTCTCCTAGTCACAGTGAACGATGGAGACCGAGACAGAGACAGAGACAGCTCACAACTCAAAACTCTTGCACTCAACCAACCAACTCAAACTGACTCGAAGACTTTTAAAAATGGCAGTGTTTATGAGTGGAAACCGGAAAAGCGGTCTCCAGCGGATGTAGTTAGCGGACCAATCACAGCCAATGCCGCTGCGTTGGTGTTTGCGTCACCTAGACGCATGTCTAGGATTTTTGGGAGGTGCACGTCAGGCCCTTACCCTAACCCTAACTCCAAGGGGGGTCCGCAAGGACGTAATGGGTCCGTAAGCCCCCTTGCATTGTGTCAACACGGAAGCATAACTTACGCTTAAGGAGCCAGAGAGGCAGGTTAGAAAGAAGGGAAGATGGAACAAGGGGGGGCTTGATAGAGAGGGAGTTTGGCGGGGAGAAAAGCCAGAGGAGGTTGGGGGAGATGAAGGAGAAGGTGGAGGGAGGGACGTTGGGGGGAGGTAGGTAAGGAAGGAGGGGGAGTTGGGGTTGGGGAAGTTGAAGATGGAGGGGGGAGGGAGGGAGGTTGGGGTGAGGAAGAAGGAGAAGATTCGACGGGCCATCCAAATACGGCCGTCCATTAACCTCCATTCATTTTTTAGACTCGGATTATATCTCTTTTGCATATTTAAACTAGTTTTTCAATAAAACTTGTAATACAAAAAATGTTTGTTTACATGTTTGCTTTCACTATGTTAAGGTTCATTATGATAGGAGTAAAGGAAAAAAATAAGTGAAACTGACCTCATGTTGTACTATAAGACGGTGTAGTGGACATTTTCAAAATCAATGCTAGTTTGTGGCCTAGCTATATGAGAGACATTCTTCATCCTGAGTAACAGTGTTAAGGTTTACATTATTTTCAATTATCAATCAATGTAAATTGATAAAAAATATTCAGATCAATACTTAAATTGCGTTACCAAAGGACTACCTTAAGACGACCAGTTCCAACACTGCACGGAAATAGTAATATCATGAAAATATTTGAGACAGAACTGATCTTGAGTGCAGTCCATCTGCTCCAGTGATGTCTTCTGTCCTTCCTGATTCTGGAAGGACCCCTCTCAGTAATGGGGTGGTCACATTAATGCCTGTTTTAACATACATAATGGCGTTGCTCCAGGAGGACACCAGTTTTGCAGACAAAATGTAATGTGTCATAGTAACTCTACATAGGGACCTTAACACTTAACACCTTTACCTCTAGATTCATTGAGTAAACACTCGTATGACATGCAATCAAGTATTTTAATGTATTTAGATACATAGTTGAACATAGTTGAAGAACGATACTCATTGTCTGCAGATGGATTAGATGTAGAAGAATGAACTGCATATTTAAAAAATGAATTTTAATGAAATATTATCAAATTTTAGTTATATTTGTCACTGGGAACACAAAAATTGAGCGTCACGTCAACCACACTTTTGCTAATTGATGTAATGGGGCTTGGGTTACAGTTTCTCCTGTTTCAATTTGGTCACTGTCCTGACAGCTCTACTGGTTATACTGTGAGGATGATGGGTCTTCTATTTGGTTGCTTGATGGACGTGCCTTGGCAGGGAACATGGGGCTGCCTTGTTTGGGCAGTTTCTTACCCAATGACCTGGCTCACCACATAAGAAGGTGTGAGGGCCATCGTCTTTGGCGCCCCCTCTCTTTATTGGAAGCTTCCTCTGCCACTTCGTTCTCCTCTGGTTGTTCCACCTGTGTAGTGAGACACTTGAGAAAACCATTAGCATTTCATGTATTATCCATATTCTTTGTTCTATGCTATCCTGTGTTGTGCTATTTCTACCAGTTCAGTCATTGGTTTTCTCGACCACCCAACTGTCAATTGTACCTTTTGTTCTGATTTGTGGTTGAAGACTATTCACAAACAAATGTTGCATATAACCAGCTGAAAATCCAACAATTTGACATGGTGAAAGACCACAATTGTCCTTTGTAGTTGTCATAATTTTTACATACAGCTCCCTAGGACTGTCATCGTTTCTTTGTCTAATTTTTGTAAGAGGAGTAAATTCAATGTGTTGCATTACCGCTCGTTGAACTACTAAATCTATGATGCTGTAAAGCATCTGAACTTTCTCTGGTGTGACCCTGGACAACTCAATGGGATTCCGGGGGATTTCACAGACATTGATTACTTTGTCTTTCACGTCAGATGGCAAGGTCAGTTTTAACAGTTGCATCATAGCAGGGATATGAGGACTGTAGATCATGCATGCTGAATACCGTTCTTCTAACCATTTTTGTTTATTTGTCCTTACATTGGGAAAACCTCTGACTATAGCTTTTAGCTCCCTTCGACTCCAAGATTTGCAGACAGCATCTTTTCCCCTTGTCATTAGTGGAGCGAGTTTTGTTGAGTTTGTTTTCTTTGGTTTTCTACTTTTTCTTGTTGGAACCCAACCTTGTTCTTCTACCTGATTAGTCATCTCAGGTCTTGTGTATTAAAATACCCAGTCATCATCAGGATAAAGGCTCCAGGATAAAGGCTTTTTATCTCTTCCAGGATAAAGGCTTTTTATTGTAACCATTTTTCTTTGTTTTAGTGTTTCTACAGGACATGTCCAATTGATTGCCTGGCTGTGTTGTGTTTTCTTTTTCTTCTTCTTCTAATCGAGCTATTACCTTTTTATTTTGATCTGTGAGAGAAACTATTTTAGATTCTGCATTACAGCGGTTACGGTCATCCCTCCAAAGTTTGAGGGAGGAGAAATGCTTATTTTTATCTTATCTGGGAGAGTAGTCAGTTTCTCTCTCACATTTTCCAATCCTATAAATCTTATTTAATCCAATTAAATCCCATGTTGCAACAAATGACAGACAAACAAACAAATTGCATGGATGTACTTCACAGGACCTGTCAAATCTCTCTCAGACCTTCTAATTACTTTCCATTTTCCTTCTGTGAGATCCCTCTATAAAACAAAACAAAATTACCTTCATACTTCTACTTTAACAAACAATTCACTTACTTATCCTTTGAATTAACATTCCACACAGGAGACACCAGTCATGAAATGAAATATATTTTGAAATATTGGGATCTATCATCCCTGGGATAATGAATTATCCCCACTACTCCCTACAAGTCCTGCATAGGCCTATTTTCTCAGTGTTCCCAACACCCGTTCCCCAAAACAGAATCTCAGGACTTTGTACCTGATACTTTCTAACAAAAAAAAACAAAAAACAAAACAGAACAGAATCACAGGAATTATGACACTGATCTTTGCTATCAGAACCACAGAATCACCGGACCTTAGGGTCTCTCACATTTAACATAGTGATCCAACCGGGTCTAGACGTCCTTTGATTAACTAGTCGGTGTTATGCAAATTTCTATCTGCAGGGTTTAGGAAACAGGAATCACCATTTAGGTCTGGAGGTCAAAGGGCTCTTCCCAGATGTCACAAATGTGTATTATCTTCCTCACCTTCTGTCCTCACTTTTTAACATAACACACAAAAAGACAGATATGATATCTTGGCTAAAATTCTGCTCTCATTTACAAAAACTACTTTTAGTCTGGATACTTCAGTGCTTCTTCCAGCTGTAGTCACTTGGTTTTCTATCATTTTAAAATGTACTCAAAATTATATCAAGAGGTCAAAGGAGAAATCATAATTTTACCAAAATACTGAACTTTGTTACAATAAAAACAAAGCCAAGGACTATTTGAATGGAGGCATTTTATATCTAAAGATCTCTGTGCTCTGTTTGACCTCTTATCACATGTTGTTTTTCAGATATTCACTCATCAGCATCTCTCACAGTGAGTCCTGACAGAGCTCAACACTTCACCTCTGACTCTGTCTCACTGAGCTGTGAGGGAAACTCTGCTGAGTGGACAGTGTGGAGGTTATCAACTGAGGACAGATACCTGTCAGACTGCTCTGACTGGGGGACAATGACTGGATCAACATGCAACATAAACACTGACAGGACCAGTGATGCAGTGTACTGGTGTGAGTCTGGATCAGGAGAGTCCAGCAACGCAGTCAACATCACTGTACAGGGTATGATTTCATGACATTTAGTTTTTCTTTGACTTATTACTTCAAACGTCCCGTTGTGTGTTGAGGAGGACAGCACACTGACATGTTAAGAGTTCTGCCCAACACTCTGCTTCATGATCTCTGCAGTAATTAATGGTTTTCACTTAATAAACATAGTTGAGTATTTAATCACACTGTGATTTAACCGTGTATAAATATAGAATATAGATTTGTGGCTGATCTGTTCTTCAGTTTTTAGGTCCATGATCTCCATTTAAAGTCCAGTGTGAAGGATTTAGTGATATTTAGCTGTGAGTTTACAGATTCAGCCAACTGAAAGGGTTCTTGAACATTAGACACACAAGGTGTATGAAGATGAAACGTCAGATTTTATGATCACTGTTAAATCAGTGACAACAATGTAAAAGAAAAAAAACCAGTATGTCTTTTCTCATCTCTACATCAGCTCATTCTCAAGTTCCTCAACCAGCTGATCTCTGACTGAAACCTCGTATTCTTTGACTGTTTAACAGGTGGAGATGTGATCCTGCTGAGCCCTGCCCGTCCTGTGACTGAAGGACATTCTGTTAGTCTGAGCTGCAGATTAAGAAATCAAACATTTGACTCCATTGTGTTTTTCTATCACAATGAGAAAGTCATTCAAAGTGACAGCAGATGGGAGTTAAATATCTCTGCAGTGTCAAAGTCAGATGAAGGATTCTACAAGTGTCGACACTCAGGACAAGAGTCAGCACAGAGCTGGATGTCAGTTCAGGGTGAGGAGGATTCAAACAATTCTGCATTTTCTTGGAAACTGTTTGTTTTTGACTGAGAAATAAATTTAGATGAATATTGTTTTCCTATTTATTCCAGCGGTGTCCAGGCCTGACAGCTCTTCATTTCCTGTTCTGTTGATTGTTGGGCTGGTTTGTGGAATCGTTCTTGTTCTTCCTCTGCTCGTTTTGTTTTGCTACAGAGCGTCCAAGGGTGAGACCTTCTTCTTCTATTATTACATGTTCTTTAATTATTCAAATACTCTCACATACTCTGACCTCATGAGAGAGAACAGCAGTATAACAACCATCTAACAACAAGTGTCTCTTTCACAGATTCAGGCTTCGTCAGGTAGGTGCAACACTCTCTCATCTCATGTTGAACGTAACATCAACACATCTTTATGTTCCTGTTTAAATGTTCTGTATCTGATACGTGTTGTAGACCAGTCCAGTCTGAGAGCGCCAACGCAGATCATGTGGACCACGAGAATGATCATTACTCCGCTCTTCATCACGGTAAGCAGTTAAACTAATCTTTGTTTGTCACATATTATGTTTTAAGTTATCTAATAAAATCTTAGTTTGTTTAATAAGTATTGTAAACTAACATCGGTTTGATATTTATTTCTCTGTAGGTGATGTTTGTCTCTATGACACAATCAGAGGCCGTCAAGAAGCTGAACATGGTACAGTTTATACCTTTTATTCACCATGGAGCTGTTAGAAATACTAGAATAAGACAATTTAATTTACTGTAAATTACTTATTGATGATCTTTGAGCGTATTTATATGTCTGAAATGACATATTTTAGACTGAGTTACAATCTAACAGCAAGTGTCTCTTTCACAGATTCAGGCTTTGTCAGGTAGGTGCAACACTCTCTCATCTCATGTTGAACGTGACATCAACACATCTTTATGTTCCTGTTCACAAACACTAACTTATGCGTGAGGGCAAACTCCTCAGCCAAATACGCGGCCTGCTGCAGAGTGGCTACCTTTTGTTCATTTAAGTAGATGACAATATGGTCTGGCAAACAGTTCTTGAACTCTTCTAGCAACATTAGCTTGCGCACAGTTGTTACATCGTCAGCCCTACAGGCAGAACACCAGCGGTCAACAGTATCCCTTTCTCCCTCTCGAAGTCAGTGTGCGTTTGGGGGGATGTTTTTCTGAGGTTGCGAAACCACTGCCGGTACGCCTCAGGCACGAACTCAAACACATGGAGAACAGCGCTCTTCACCTTATAACTGAGACTGTCCTCCACGGACAGAGAACAACAAGCCTCCTGAGCCTTTCCGGTTAGCCTACACTGTAGTAAAATGGCCCACACGTCCCTCGGCCAGTGTAAAGCAATCGCGAGACGTTCAAACGCATTAAAGTAGGACTCAACCTCGCTCTCACGAAACGGAGGAACTAAAGAAATATTCCTACTGACATCGAAGGTGGTATCAGATGACCGGACATCGTCAGGAGAGCTGACGGTTGCCGTCTGCAGCTCCAACTGGTGCATCTTAACAGCAGTCTCTGCCTCAAATCTTTTGAGCTCCAACTCCCTCCGGAGCTGAAACTCCCGTTCTTCCCTCCTCTCCTGCTGGTCAAACTGCAGACGAGCTATTCGGAGCTTTAACCGAGCATCCACCTTGTACCAGGAGACGACTCGACCGAGAGTGGTTCAAACCGAGGCAACGTGAACGGCTTCATCTCCGGCCCAACTCCCCCCCACCAGGAGTAGGGTCAACTGGCCATGACTGCGCCACCTCCCCCACCTCAGGAGCAGAGTGGCCGGCGGCCGGTAGCTCTGGCGACCCGGGGCGGTCCTCGCTGGCGGTCACCAAACCAGGAGAATCCCACCTAGGTACAACCAACACACCCTGGTCAACTAAGCCGGTAAGGACAGCTGTTTTAAGCTCTCGCTTCAGCCACGCAGTTGACACAGGTACTCCATACTTCGCAGCAATTTCAAATAAATTGTGCTTTTTACACAGCTCGAGCTGATCCACACCAGGATTAGACATGAACTCATTCAACACAAAGCTTGCATACTCGGCCAAACAGTCGCTAAAGAAAAATCACACAACTAGCCGACATCTAGTTTAGAGCAGGACACTACTCGGGTCAAACAAATTACAGCTGATCGCTAAACCAGTGACCAGTTCACAGCAGTGAAGGCGGTAACACTGACGTCCGACACCACACACAATTATTATCCGCCCAGCCTTGCAAGAACTAACTCCTCAGATCCTATCTGAGACAACTCTACCTGTCTGTCTTCTGGAGCGTGCCGGGCTTGAGGCGACTTTAAAGGCTACAATCAGCGGCTGAGGCCCGGAAACGCCTGCCTCCAACAGGGAATGTTATCCCCACCCAGGATTACCCCGAAAATAAAAAAGGCAAAATAACAAAAGAGTGCCCGATGGAAAGGCTGATGAACAACCAAGCTGGACACTCCCCTATTCTTACCGGAGGAGCAGTTACTCGCAGCAGCAACGGCAAAACAACGGCAAACCGGATGACCACTACTCACCACAGCCACTACTGTGGATGGAAATACTTCCACTAAATCTCTCCGGCTCCTTAACGATCCCGGACGAGCCCACAAATATGTTACGTCCCCGTGTGGCGAGGGGATGAAGGGAGTAACATAGTTTAAATAATAAACCAGGTGTCGAGGAGGGGAAAGAAACAATGGGTAACAGTAAGTCAAGAACTGCTTCATTTAAGCCAACAAAAACACTAATTAGCCAAGATGGCCATCATCATATGGAAAAACACTGCAGGCTGTAGCTCAGGTCACTCAGGCTCTCAGGCTGCTGCGTATCATGACCGCGTCGGACCCACTGGCATCCACGGCACCTTATATCACTCCACCTGAGTGGCAACTAGATGCAGGTGTGCGATCAACACACCGGTGAGGAGGTGGGGGGAGTATGAGGGTGGCACCTGAATAGGGCAAACAAAACACAACACAAAACACACCCACAGCACTGGGGCTGTAATATGTTCCTATTTAAATGTTCTGTATCTGATACGTGTTGTAGACCGGTCCAGTCTGAGAGTGCCAACGCAGATCGTGTGGACTACGAGAATGATCATTACTCCGCTCTTCTCCACGGTAAGCAGTTAAACTAATTTTTGTTTGTCATATATTATATTTTAAGTTATCTAATAAAATCTTAGTAAGTATTTTAAACTAACCTCGGCTTGATATTTATTGCTCTGTAGGTGATGTTTGTCTCTATGACACAATCAGAGGCCGTCAAGAAGCTGAACATGGTACAGTTTATACCTTTTATTCACCATGGAGCTGTTAGAAATACTAGAATAAGACACTTTAATTTAAATGTAAATGACTTATTGACGATCTTTGAGCATATTTATTCATCTGAAATGACATATTTTAGACTGAGTTACACATCTAACAACAAGTGTCTCTTTCACAGATTCAGGCTTCGTCAGGTTGGTGCTACACTCTCTCATCTCATGTTGAACGTAACATCAACAAATCTTTATGTTCCTGTTTAAATGTTCTGTATCTGATACGTGTTGTAGACCAGTCCAGTCTGAGAGCGCCAACGCAGATCGTGTGGACTACGAGAATGATCATTACTCCGCTCTTCTCCACGGTAAGCAGTTAAACTAATATTATAAATCTAATCTTATATACTTGTACAGTGGGGTCCAAAAGTCTGAGACCATTGAAAATCTCTAATATTGTCACGTGAACATGGAAATAATCAGAAAGTGCTCAGAAAGTGTGAGTCTGAGCATCAAATCACTTCCAGACTCAAGGTTTCTAAGGGGCAATGCATGTAACAATATAAACTGTGAGACACCTGACAGAAACTGGATCGGTTGTATCCAAAGACAGACCCAAAGTGACCACACCATCAGAAGATCAATAAATCAAGCTTCACTCCCTGAAAGATAGAAAAGCAACTTCATCACTGATACAGAATTTGATAAACACTCAGACAAGAATCCAATCAGGTGAAGTGTGACAAAGGAAAGCTGTCTTGTAGTTTTCTCGAGGACGATCAGCTGTTCCTAAACCACTTCTTAGTTGGTGAACAAGACGAAAGACTGGAGGTGGGTTAAGAAACACCAGAATTCTGCAGAGAATCAACTTTTAACTCAAACTGTTGAGCTGATATTATCATCTACAGAATAGAATTGTTGGTGGTCTCAGACTTTTTGAACCTATAAGCACATTTTAAATGATCCAAAGAATCTGAGGTCTCACATGATTCATTAGTTGTTACAGTTGAAGTGATTAAACTCACCTTGTCTTGATTTTCATTTCTCTGTAGGTGATGTTTGTGTCTATGACACAATCAGAGGCCGTCAAGAAGCTGAACATGGTACAGTTTATACCTTTTATTCACCATGGAGCTGTTTTTTAGCGGGAGTGAGGAGAGAGAGAGGACAGTCAGATAATAATAATAATAATTAATTTCATTTTAGCTTTTCAAAAACCCAAAGTCACGTACAAAATGAGGGAAACAAAGAAAGACAAAAGTACCGCTTACATACATACATACATACATACATAGATCCATACATACACAAGAGCAGTGGTGGAATGAGGAATAGATAATAATGGTACAGACATCCAAGAGAAGACAAGACATAAAGACAAGACAGAAGCAATAACAGTCCAATGGGGGCGGAAATGCAGGGGAGAGTGGCGGGGTGGGGGGAGGGGGTGATGGGGCATGAGGAGGGGAGAGGGCAAGGGTGGGGATGGTTATGGTTATGGATAGGGGAGGTCATAGGCTTGTGAGAAGAGGTATGTTTTTAAACGGGATTTGAATGTGGGAAGTGAGGGGGAGTAACGGACAGGTTGGAGGAGTGAGTTCCAGAGTTGGGGTGCTGCTGAGGAGGAGGCTCTGTCGCCGAAGGTTTTGAGTCTTGATGGTTTGGTGATCAGAGTGAGTGTGGAGGAGGATCGAAGGGCTCGGGAGGGTCGGTTTGGGTTGAGGAGATCGGACAGGTAGGGCGGGGCCAGGTGATGGAGAGAGAGAGATGGAGAGTGATGCATTGTTTGATGGGGAGTCAGTGGAGAGTGCAGAGGACAGGAGTGATGTGTTCACGGGACCGGGTGTGGGTGAGGAGGCGAGCAGCAGAGTTTTGGACCATTTGGAGTCTATGGAGGGAGTGAGAGGTGATGCCAGTGAGGAGGGAGTTGCAATAGTCCAGACGTGAGGAGATGAAGGCATGGATGAGGGATTCGGCAGCAGAGGGGGAGAGGCAGTGTCTGATCTTGGCGATGCGGCGGAGGTGGAAGTATGAGGTCTTGATGATGGAGCTGACATGGGGATCAAAGGAAAGGGTGGGGTCCAGGGTGACGCCAAGGTTGCGTGCCAGGGGGGAGGGGGTGATGGTCGAGGTGCCGATGGTGAGTGATATGGTACCAGTTTTATTGAGGGTGGATTTGGTGCCTATGAGGAGGAGTTCTGTTGTGTCACTGTTTAGTTGGAGGAAATTGTGGGTCAGCCATGATTTTATTGTGGAGATACAGGTTTCAATGTGGCTGAGGGGAGGGTTTTGGGTAGATTTGGTGTTGATGTACATCTGGGTGTCGTCGGCATAGCAGTGGAAGTCCAGGTTGAGTTTGCGGATGATGTGACCAAGGGGGAAAAGGTTGCAGATGAAGAGCAGGGGGCCCAGGACTGAACCCTGGGGGACCCCCTGCGTAACAGGAGAGAGGGTGGATGAGTGGCCAGAGAGGGAGACGAAATGTTGCCTGTTTGTGAGGTAGGAAGTGAGCCAATCGAGTGCGGTGCCCTCAACACCCAGCTGGCGCAGCCTTGCCAGGAGGATGGTGTGGTTGACTGTGTCGAAGGCTGCGCTGAGGTCGAGTAGTAGCAGGATGTTGAGGGCACCGGAGCCTGCAGAGATGAGGAGGTCATTGATGACTTTGACGAGGGCAGTTTCAGTGCTGTGGAGTGGGCGGAAACCAGACTGGAGGGGTTCATAGAGGTTGTTTGACTGGAGATGAGTATGGAGTTGGGCGGCGACTATGCGTTCGAGTGTTTTGGAGAAAAATGGCAGGTTGGAGATGGGGCGATAGTTGGAGAGGTCGGCTGGATCCAGGGTGGGCTTTTTGAGGATGGGGTGATGGAGGCAAGTTTGAAGACAGAGGGAACATGACCAAGGGATAGAGACTGATTGAAGAGAGTGGTGAGGTGGGGGATGAGGACAGGGAGGCAGGCCTTGGTTAGAGTAGTTGGGAGGGGGTTGAGAGAGCAGGTGGTTGACTTGGATGTAGTGATGATATCCAGAATGTGGGAGGAGTCAACGGGGGATTGTTGAAGGCAAGAAGAAAAGACTTACAGAGATCTGAGGAGGAGGGTGGGTTGATGTCCGGCAGCTGGAGTAGTTTGTTGACAGTGGAGAACAGGGTGCTGGGGTTCCGGTTGGTGCTGTTGATGAGGGTGGAGAAGTGGGCAGATTTAGTAACTTGAAGTGCATCACGGTAGGAGGAGATGTGATGTTTGTATGCTTCAGCGTGAAAGGTAAGGCGGGTGCGTTTGTAGAGTCGTTCAAATTGCCGGCCGGTCCGTTTCATGGTGCGGAGTTCCCGGGGTGTACCAGGGGGCGGAGTTGGTGAATGAGACAGAGGAAGTTTTCCAAGGGGCTAGGGAGTCAAGGGAGTCTGAGAGGATGGAGTTAATCATGATAGCGTAGTCATCAGGGGAAGAGGGGGCGGAGTCAGGGGGGAGGGCAGAGGATATGAGCTGGGAGAGTGAGAGTGGGTCAACTGATTTGATGTTGCGGTAGGTGATGGAGCGCTTGTTGGGATTATGGGGTGAGGGAAGCGGGGCAGAGAAGGTGATGCAGAGATGGTCAGAGAGTGGGAAGGGGAGAAGATGGCGGTTGGATATGGGTAGGGAGGAGGAGCAAACTAAGTAAAGGATATGGCCTTTGGTATGGGTGGGGAAGTCAATGTGTTGTGTCAGATGGAAAGAGTCAAGGAGGGAGAGGAAGTCAGATGTCAGTGGGGCGTTTGGCTGGTCAGTGTGGATGTTGATGTCACCAGTGAGTAGTAGGCGGGAAGAGAGAGAGGAGGCAATAGTGAGGAGTTCAGACAGATCAGAGAGAAAAGAAGAATGTGGCTTCGGGGGACGGTAAATTAGAACAGATGTGATAGAGTTGGGGAGGGAGAAGGCAAGGTATTCGAAGGATGAGGTAGATGGGAGGTTGAGGTTGAGTTCAGTGACTGACAGGGATTTTTTATGGAAGACAGCAACACCTCCCCCATGACCAGAGAGGCGGGGTTTGGTGATGTAACTGTAGTTGGAGGGAGTGGCTTGATTGAGGGCGTAGTAGTCCAGGGGCTGTTGCCATGTTTCACAGAGGAGAAGCAGATCAATGTTATTGTCCAGTAGCAGTTCAGATATAGCAGGTGATTTATTGGAGAGGGAGCGACAGTTCAGTAGTGCAAGGGAGATGGATGGGGGGGCAGAGGAGGGGGAACGGAGGTTGTTGAGGTTGGCAGTACAGCATGAGGGGATGATAGGGGGGCGGGAAGTAGTCCAGAGCGAGGGGATAGCTGAGCCGTGAGGGAGGTGTTGATTGTGAGTGGGGCCAGGACCTCGGTGGATGTGACGTGATGAAACATGTTGACGGAGACGTCGACCTGAATCTTCTTGTTGACTTTCTGTTTCTTTCAGCTCAATAAAGAAATCTGTATCAACTAAACCAACAGAATGGACGAAAACATGAAAAACTCCATCTGTACTTTGACAGCTTCTCTGTGATCACTGTGTGCAGCTGTGCTGAACAAATAACACACAGCAGTTTGTAAAGTGAATCTAACAGCAGTTCATTTAAAATAACTATCATATGGTTTTAATCTTCTGTTGTATTTGGTATAAAGAGTTTAGATCATCACATCGAAACACTGAAATGTTTTGTTGTTTACGTCGGTATGTTCTGACACCTTTTTTTGTTGTTTGTTGCAGCAGACAACAAATATTATGTGTGGACACTCGGTACGAGGTGATAGTGCCACTTTAAAGTCAGCTTCTTTTGTAGCTTCTGAGTAAAAAGAGTTCAACATTTATAACATTTAATGTGTTTTATGTGAAGAACACATCCTGTTAACATACAAGCTTCTTCTGTCTTTTTAAAAATGCTTGATATTCTCTATATTTCATGTTTTTATATATATATAAATGTATTTTTAAAAGGTGGTTGACCATTTTCTGCAACAATAAACTTGTTCCATCACTAAGCTGTCAGCAGTGTTTCTCACAGATTTAGAGGGAACAAAAGGAATATAACTGGAGTTACTTTAGTTTGAAAAGCCTCTTCCTGTTTGTGTCACTACTCACTCTTCATCATGTGAATCAGAGTCGAGCCCGTTCAGACAAATGTTGTCCTGCATGTCAGTTATCTTCATGTGTCAACATGATGCTTCATACTGTGGAGCTGTTTTATATCTCATTTACATTTCTTCATGATTTTTACTAAACTGGCACCAGAGGTAGTTTCAAAATAAAAGCCAGGAGACTAAATTAAACCATTTTAGGGGGTTTGAACATTGTTTTGATCATTTAAGATATCGTTAGCTCAAAACTCAACAAAGTGTATGAAAAAGGTAATTTTAGACATTTTAATGTAGAAATGTTTCATATTATTATATAAACTCGACACCAAATAAAAGTTCTGACCTCATTTTATATTAAATCCAGTTCAGAGAGTATGAAGCACACATACAGGATGTACAGGCCTACACAGTGTAATCATACAACAACACAAATGAACACAATGAGATGTCAGTGAGTTTATGATATGATTAGATGTATTGGTCAACTGTCAGACTGTTCTGACTGTCTGTCCAGATGTTATCCACAGCTGTAACTCTCCCTCACTGAGCTTTAACCTTCCTTGTTGTGCTGTAAAGTAAAGATGTGCTGTGGTCAGCAGAGGGAGCTCTTTGTCTTTATCACCAGTTTAGAGATCCTCACCTGGCTGCAGGTGACAGCTGTGATCATTTGGACCATCAGGTTGTTGAAATGTGACTGAAGGTCACAAAGACGTTCACACGTTGTGTTTTATCTGATATTTGATCTAAATGTGACGTCTGACTCAGTTTGTCTCACATTACTTGAGTATTTCAGTACATCAGTGTCACAAATGAAGATGTTCTGACCTGATTCATTCACAACTCCTGAATACAAGACAAGATTTTTCAGCTCTAACTTGTTTATTGAACTTTTGAATGGTTTGTTGAATGTAGAGGCTGTTTTAGGTCATTCTTTATTTTTAATGTAGTTCTTATATCGATCTCTATACTACAGAATCAGTGTGGTGTTGAGTTTGCTGCTGTCTGGTTACAGCTGGACTTTATTCTGTCTGGAGTCAAACAGCAACTTCATCAGAAACTTGAGTCTCCTTCATGTCGACCCAACAGGTTCCCAGTGAACTGATTCAACTTGTGATTCAAACAATCAGAGTTTATATTTTTAAACTTCTGTACTCGAACAGATGATGATGTTTAAAGTTTTTTAAAAAAAAATCTAAATCTTAAAACAAAAGAGATTTTGACAAACAGCAATCATCCGTCACCACAATCTCTCCGAGCTCCAACAGTCACAATAATGTTACACAGTAAAGTTATAGAAAGGTTTATTTTCACCTGCTGGAAATCAACAAGTCACATTTCATATCTAAGATCAAAGTTACAAAGTGCTTCACAGAGTCAATAATTTACAGGAGGATCAGGTTTTCAGTTTGGTTTTACAGGCAGTTTAAAAAGCACAAAAATATAAAATATAAACCATTTTATACATATATACACATAAATCTATACAAAAAGAAAAATGTTTATAATATGTAACAGTGTACAGTTCATCAGTAGTATCAGAATCAGAATTGTTTTTATTAGGTTTTGTTAAGTAAGTTTTCACATATGAGGAATCTGCTGTTGTGTTTAAGTACAAAAGAACAAACAAGATATTCTGTGGTCCAGCTGCAGGTGGAGTCGTCACGCTCAGCAGGGAGAGCTTGTCCTGTAGCAGAGCCAGGATGATGGTGTTGAAGTCCACAAACAGGATCCTGGTGGAGGTTTTCAGGGGAGTCCAGGTGCTGGAGGATGTGGTCATCGTTTGTTCTGAGGCGTTATGTTCTCAAGTTGTCTGTCCTTATGTCTCATTAAGATGTTCATCAAATAGTTTCTTCTGTTGCTACTGCTATGTAACTTTTCTTAAGTCTTCTACTGGAGTCTGAGGCAGAATCTTGTTTAACAGACTGACAGTGAATGAATAAAAGAAAAAAAACACACACACCAACCACTGCCAGTCCCCACACACCGTGGGGTTTTCCCGAACTTGCCCCCTTCGGTCTCTCAGGTGAGTCTGTGTTCTGTATCTGAGGTTCGGGTCGATCCCTCACTGCTGTAAAGAGACCAAACAACAGAACAGCTGAAGTTGTGACATATTTCTCAGATACTGTGAGAATGAAGTGAAGGATTGTGGATTGTGGTCGTCCTCAATACTTTTACTTCAGGTTCTTATTGATCCAAAAAAGCTGCTGAATTGAACCTGTTAATAAAGTTCTACTGACTTCTACTCAACCAACTTACCAGAGACGTTGAGTCGACATTCACCAAAGTCCACACCATAGTTTGTCCTCACATCACACAGGTACAGTCCTGAGTCCTCAGTCCTGAGTCTGGACACATGAAGTCTGAGTCGTCCGTCTCTGAGGATGTCTTTGTCCCACTGGACTCGTCCTACAAACTGTTGATCCCGAGACTCTGGGATCACAACACCTCCACGTAGTTCAAGCAGGACTGAGACTTTGTGACCAGTGTTCATCTCACAGAAGATATAAAGTGAGTCGGGGGAAGTGTCAGCTGTGGTTGTGAAGGTCCATTCCAGTGTGATGTGGTGGTTCTCCTCTGCCTGATAGGAGGTCTGTGTCACATTCACTACAAATGTTCCTGTTGAGGAGACAGAGAGGGAAAGTGAGGAGCAGACACACTGACAGCTTTAACATGGCAGCCTTTAAACTCCATCTACATGTTTCTGTGGACAGTTTAGTGACGTCTCAGAGCTGCAGAGGCTCATCAACATCAGCTGTTTGCTCACATGTGGGCCACTTTAACTGATTCATTGAATCACAGTGTGAGAAAGTGAAGCTGTAAACTGACCACAGACACAGTTGAGGCTGATGAGCAGCAGGATCCTGCAGATCATCTTCTCCCTGTGAGAGGAGACAGAGGTGAAGAGTCATGTGATCACAGTTCAGTCCTCACACGGACCACAACAAACATCTACAGTCTGTCTTTAGTCTTTACAACACTCCTCTGTCTTCATCATCCTCATCATGACACACAAGGACTTCCTGACTGGACACAGTCTTCATGCTCAACGCTGAGCGGCTGTGTTGTTCTTCTGACACAAGATGGCGCCAGTGGTTAAAAAGAACCAGCGCTGCTCCTCCAGACACATTGAAGTTGTGTATCTGGAACATGGTGACATGTTGTCAGTGTTTAACACTGATACATTAGAAACACATATAAACAGTGTCTCTGTATAAAGTCATGAGACAACAACTGCAAATAAACAGGAACAAGCTCCTGCTGTTGTCAGGTCTCAGTAACAAAGCATCATATCTGATGACTTTGATGATTTGATAGTAAAAAGTCAAGTGTTGAGGACTGAACTTTACTAAATGTGCAGCAGAATCACAGACCAACATGTTGAAGTCCAGCGGCTGTTCGTAAAGTTCAGTAGAGACAAAACAGAGTCAGCTGTAGACGAAGGACGACTCCATCCCAATCCACATTCACATCACTGTCACACAGGACATCAGGAGCTCACAGCTGACTGTTTGACTCAGTACTGATAGAGTGAATGTGTTGAAGTGTGGAGATGAAGCTGGAGGGAAATATCAACACTGACTCTGTTTAGTTTCATCAATAAAGTCTTCTGTCACAAGATTTATACAAGTGGACATGATGTTTCTGGTAGAATGTCCCTCACACAGCTGACTGATCCACCTGACTTCTACTAACAAGAGTACTTACAGAGAGCAGCTGCTGAAGTCTGAGGTCAGTTGGGGAAAATGACCCAGTGATACGTGTTGAGAGTACACTGAAAAAGTGATTATTTATCTACAGTCCAATTGCTTCAATCTCGCTACCAGTGCAGCCACTTGCAGTCACATCTTCGCTCCACTAAGAGTTAGATAGTGATCAGGACTTAACAGATCTTGTGGAATGTAGCACCCACTGTGGTCAGACTGGTCTGACTCTCTGCCTGTGTTCTGGTTCAGAGTGAAACTAAAGTTTAAGTTGTCTCCTCTCCACCTTCCTCTCGTATTTATCGATATGTGTCTGAAGCATCAGAATTAAATCATAAAGACAGCTGCAGGTGTTTCTCTTCTCTCCACAGAACACAGTGCATGATGGGAAACACTCCACTTTTCTCTTGATGGAAACAAGTTTGATCTGAAGTTTTATTCACGTTTAAATTTAACTACATAATTTTTTTTTGACCTGTTAAAGATTACCATGGTGATACTGACTCTTAAGCAGCTGGGATGTTAACAAAAACAAAACAAAACATGGTATCATTTAATGGGTCGAATAAAACCATGTAGTTACACTTAAACACAAAGCAAACTTCAGATCAAATTTCTTTCCATCAGGAGAAAATTCAAATGTTTCCCATTATCCCTGAAAAATGTTAAGTTTCATCAATAAAGTCTTCTGTCACAAGATTGATACAAGTGGACATGATGTTTCTGGTAGAATGTCCCTCACACAGCTGACTGATCCACCTAACTTCTACTAACAAGAGTACTTACAGAGAGCAGCTGCTGAATTCTTCCGTCAGTTGGGGATAATGACACGGTGATGTGTGTTCAGAGTGAACTGCAAGAGCGAGTATTTCTGTCTAGTCACTTCAGTCTCATGACTAGTGCACCTGCTTGCATTCACATTCTCGCTCCTCTTACAATCAGATAGTGATGGGGATTTCCAAGGCAACAAGAGAAAGAGGCATGCAGTCAGACCGGTCTGACTCTGCCTGTGTTCTGGTGTCAGTTTGATCTGAAGTTTTATTTATGTTTAAATGTAACTGCATCATTTTATTTGATGTATTACATGATTACCGTGTTTATAAATGTTCAGTGGTTGATGACGTCACATCTGATCCAGAGCAGGTTGTGAGCAGTAAAAAGTCCCTGAGGCTTCATGTCATTGTTGTAGAAGATGTCTTCAGTGGACTGGAGGCCTCTCTGTCTGGTGACTGAGCTGAACTATAACTGAGTCTTCCCGCAGTTTGCAGCTCATTGTTCTCTTCTCAGTCTGGTTCTGACCTCTGTCTGTTCAGGCCTGAACCAGATCTTTAACTGGACCTGTCTGTGTGTTGAGTCGTGTGTTGAGCACATCACATGAAGGAGTGGCAGCTCATCCTGCTGTGAAGGAAACTTACATACTGACACAGATGAGCCTGTCAGTGATCGATCATGTGTGGATGAAACTGTGATTAGACAACAGAGTACAGTGGTCTGTGTCAGAGACCTGAGCCGACAGGTCCGTCACACCTCATCTACAAGGTCCACAAGGTCCGTTTTTAGGGAGTGTTGAGGAATGAACTACTGACTCCTCCCTTAAAACTTCAAGACTTCCACCACCTGAGGATTGTGGGTCAGGTTTCTGACTCTTGGCTCAGACCAGCCCTCTAAAAGTAAAGGTGTTGATCAAAGTCTGTGTCCCTCTCAGTCTGTGTTCAGGCTGCTGGCCTGTTTGTGACGTCCAGGTCTAAAACTGATCTTTAACTGGACCTGTCTGTCTCTGGAGTTGTGCTTTAGGGACGTTAACATCAGTGACGTTTGGACACGCGGCAGTAAAATGTTGGTTCATAAACCTGCAGTCTTCAGCACTGTGATGTCACTGGTCATTTATGTGGCCTGTGAAGCAGTTTGTAACTGACTTCGGTTTGTGTTTTCTCAAGAAGACTCAGAGAGACTTTGTGTCAGACTGGAAACACAAAGCGATGTGTTGGAAAACCAACTACAGGCCTACAAACAATACATGTCATGTTTTATAAGACTCTTTAATAAAGTCCAAGATATTGTCATCTGTCATTAAGGTGAAGAAACCAAGAGCAACACACTCTTTATGTTTCACTGATCCTCCTCTTCCTGCACAGACTGAGAGTAAATCCAAGTGAAGCTCACAGCTGATGATGTATTTGATCTCCTCTGCAGCAGCAGCACCTGATCCACATGTTGTCACAGGTTGGTAACCACTGGAGCCACCTGCTGACATGAATACATGACTGCAGCTGAGAAGGTTTCATTTTACTCTCATGTTAGATGTCTTCAGGAAAAACAACTAAAACAAGCAGAGATCCTTTATCTTCCATTACAGTGTTATTTATTACATCATGACCTGTTTATATGTTTGCTCCCAGTCAGCTCCAGTGGACGGCCTCATACCAACTACACAAACCTGCCTCCTGTGAAAGATACTCAGCTGTTTGACACTTTAACTTGAGGGAAACTAAATCTACTTAAAGCTGGAGCTGGTAATTCTGTTCAGAAGCATTTTTATTATATCTGTATAAAATCTGTCAACATCCAGACAGCAATCAGAATATAAGATAATATGGAGGAAAACAATCCATGTTCTCTGACAGCAGCAGGTCTGTAGTAACTTCATCCAATCAAATTTAGGGCCTGAAGATATTGTATGGACAGACTACCTGTCAATCAACCTGTCCTGACCCGCCCACCCTACGCTGACTCCGCCCACCACTCACTGCGCGTGACCGGAGTCTCTTCAGCGCACTGCTGCAGCCGTTAACGGACAAGAACGACAGAGAAAGTACAGACACACTTTTCATTAGCAGCTGCAGCTACAGCAGCTTGTACTGACACACAGAGCAAGAAAAGAAAGACGACCTGGAGAAGCTACAGACAAAAAGACGTTGGTGGCTCAAGAGCTGAAACGAGAGTCAACGTTGGAGTAACGGTTCAAAGATGGCGACTGACGGAGTCGAAGTCCTGAAGACGGACGCCATGTTAGCTGTTTCTCTGCTGGACAGGTAATGAGCTGGTTTGTTTTGATGGGGAAATGTATTATTACTCTGCGTTATGTAGTCAACGTAGCTAACGTTAGCTCCTTATGTTGCTGTCGTGTGTATTAACCCAACACTAACATGTTAGCATCGTCAGCTTGGAGCTAACGGCAGCTAGCTAGCTATGATGGAATGCTGCTGTATGAAATGTAGTTACATGTGACGTCACCGTTTCCACGCAGACCAACGTTCACACGTACTGTGGTTCTGATCCATACAGCAGTGTTCACACATGCACTGCTACTCTGGACTGTTTGGACTTTATCCAGACGAGCTGTATGTGAGAGGAGACTAATTCTTGTGTGCTACACGTGTGAAAGGTCAAGTCCACTGTTCAGAGGTCACGTGGAGATCACATATATCTGTGAATATGGTTTGTATTTTATTTGTAAGCTGATGTCGTTAGATGGTATTTATGTGACGTTCATTCATATAGACTTTGAGCTGCCGAACCAGAACGAACCTTGCTGAAATCAAGTAACGTTTCCTGTGTAAGATTCTTTGCTTGTGCAGCGACAGTAAAAAAGATAAATTGCCCGTCTGAATATTTAACAGCCCCTCAGTCACTTCATCCTGCCACCAGGCCTGACCTCACACCTCTAGGATGAAACTGTTGGACACACAAGTCAAATGTGGACGTCCCTCTGGAGGGTTTAACCAGATAAGATGAGCTGATGGGCCTCAGTGGTGATTCAGATCTATCTCAGTGGTTCAGCTGTTAATTGAATGACTGATTAAATAAACATTGCATTATAATTGCAGAATTCTATAAATAGCATCCAATTCTATATCATAATTATGAATTCTATATATATATTATTTGTATTATTATACACATTCTCCTAAAGCAGAGGTTACCATTAACCCTTATTGTGACAGCTGTATGCTCCCCCTGCTGGAGCCTGCTGGTAACTACTACTGTTGATGTTAAATTGGCATTTTGATCATAAAACATGAGAAAACACAAACGCACTGTACTCTAACTGCTGCAACTGACACTGAACACTGAGCATTAACTATTGTGTAACAACAAAATGCTCATATATCAGAATACGAATAATAAAACATATGAGCTCATAAAATGTAAATCCTTGATCTGACTTGCTGATAATACCCAGAACTCCAGCTGTGACACTAAGGGCAGACTGGTACCAAAACAGTCATGTTACATAACTTGTTAA
Source organism: Lagodon rhomboides (assembly GCA_039737535.1). Taxonomy (NCBI): domain Eukaryota; kingdom Metazoa; phylum Chordata; class Actinopteri; order Spariformes; family Sparidae; genus Lagodon; species Lagodon rhomboides. Next base: position 22,040,455 of record CM077806.1, read on the forward strand.
CATATAAAAGATGCAGGTTGTGTTTGGAGTGCAGAGAGAAATGAAAACTCCACTGGAGCACCATGGATGCTTTTCATCTTATTCAGTATATGAGTAGTGGTGCAGGTGAGCCTCTTGTGGTCACAATGTGTATTACAGAAAGAAACACTTGTTACTTGGCCTGACGGTGTGTTGAGGTGTGCAGACGAGTGGAGAACTATTATTATCTCCTATTAGACAAAGTGGTAGATCAAGGAGAGGAATATTTAAGTTTTTCAGACCAGTGTTCATTGACTATAACAGTGAGTCCTGACGGTGCAGCACTGAGCTGTACAGGGAGTCTTCTTCTTCTTAAAGGATGGTAACACAGTGTACCAGTGTGAGTTTACCAGGTAGCAATGATAAGGACATGTGATGTAAGTTAATACAGAGGCAGGTCAATGAAACGTCTTAAACTTTATTATAGATTAACATTATCAGGTGGATGAGTCAGTCAGTCAGTGAACTTGATAGACCCCAGTCACTGTGCAGTTGAAATAAGAGCTTCTTCCACAGATCACCACAGGGGGCGCCAAACCACACTAACTGATACCGACACAATGCATGTGCTCCTTTTTCCCTCTGAGACGAGGGCGGCTGGAGTTGAGTCCCAGGATGCCAAGTCAAGGTTACCTGTGAGCCTCATTCTCATAAAGTTGTAGTTCTCTCTAAGTAATAGTGATCTGATTTTACACTTTTCATGTTCTTTGACTGTTTTGCAGCTGAAAATGTCACCCTGCTTTACTCGACTCAACTTCTACCACAAGAGGAAAAAACAAATATAACTTCCAGGGTGTGAATGATGTCACTGTCTAATTCTTGCTGTCACAGCATCACATCTATATGTGTGAAACTTAACTGGAAACATATTTCAGTCATGCTGATGAGAACTGGCTTCACGTGTTCTTCTCACTCTGAGACACGCTGCAGTTTATTTTAGTATTTTGTTCATGATATTTTATTTCCCCTCATGATGATCCTATTTGATATCTGGAGTCATTGTAGTAACATGAGGCAAAAACAAAGTCATCTCAGTTTACAGATATCTTTACTCCATCTTATCAGGCTGCAGCTCACAGGACAGGTCACGTCTTAAAGACTCAAAGATGTCAAACAGTGATAGATTATATAAAACTCTGCCTCTTTAGATTAATATCTGAAGACACACAACTGACAATCTTTTCTAATTGAATTCTTTAACTGAATAAAAAAACACTGTTATTATGATTAATAATTATGATTGATAATATGATTGAATCCCACGATCTTATGGTTGTTGTTTGTCAGATAAAGATGACTAACAAACCTTTATCAGGGAGATGAGCTCTTAATGTATTTTCAGTGGACAGGAAATGTAATCATGTCAAAGTGTACTGCGGTCAACACCCCTCCAGTAGTTTGAGCTTTGTGTTAAAGGGAAGTAAGCACAGAGTCAGACAGACACTCTGATGAAGAAGCTGATAAAAAACTTTGCCCTCACATTTCTTAGAAACGTCAGTTCTATTTTCTCTCTGCTGCATATTAACCAATACAAAGTAGGAAGTTTGATCAGAACCAGAGTGACAGTGTCGGTGCTGGATGTGAAGATGGGTCACGCTCTGCTCGGTGTGCTCGGGTTATTCTGTGAGTACATCTGTGACTTTCTATGTGATTGTCAGTATTTAGATCAGTGTAGTAGTTGTGTAGACAGACCTTTGTTGCTGTTTGTCTTGGTTCAGATTGGAGGATTATGTTCAGTTTATTACTCAACTGGTTACTTACGCACTAGTTTGTGCACACGTACCTGGACAATGCATGTACAGTATATGATCTTAGGTATTATGTATGTAGCTGTGGAGTTACATGTATTGCTTATTTACCAGGCCTTTATATATTGAAGAGGTGTTTAAATGTGTTTCCCACCTCTGTAGCTCTGTATCATCACAGAACTGTGTGATACTGTTGATTGATAAACAATAGTTGTCACTGATGAAACTCCAGCTGGATTTTGTATTTGATTCTGGTCTAATGAAGTTTTAATCTTTGTTTTAGTGCTGAATACACTCCTGTACGGACATGCTGAAGGTGACTAGTTCTCTTTTCTATATTTACTGATTATGTTTGTCCTGTATGTCACCTGCTGTATCACTCTTGATCACTTGTTTTAGCAGCTGTGTTTTTATATATATGTGTCATTTTACTCAGTGCACATTATGAAATGACTGGATTAGTGCTCAGCTGTTCAGGAAGCTACTTGGAAAGTGTAGCTCTGCATGATGCCACTGACTTCACACTGGAATAAGTTCAGTGCCTGTAAAGCTACTTTAGTTTTTAGTTTTAGTCTTCATTATGGCCCAACACTGTGTGTAGCTGTGTGGTACAGTCACTTACAACAGTCTGTCACTCACTCACTCACTCATTGTGGGCAGTGACGTGGTGTGTTTGCTGCCACATGCTGTGTTTCTCGTTATGACCTCTGGGAGCTGCAACAGTCACAAGTTGTCAAATGCTTCACAAACAGATGGATGACAAGTTATTAACCAAACTAAAGTGTCTGATATAATCAAAGTTATCATAAACTACAAACCTGCAGAACAGTTTCAAAGCTCTTTGGCATCATTTCTGTCCGTCTTTAAACTTTATTTCTCTATATTCTCTATGTATGAGTAATAAAATCACTCTTAACTGTATCCAGCAGCTCTGTAAAGTTATTGTTACTGTCACCGAGTTCAGCAGCAACAGTATAACTTATTTATAAGCCATGTTGATATCATCATGTTTTGCACTGTGTATGTATGATGTGTGATTCAGGACATGAGTAGTGGTGCACTTCTGCCTCTGGTGGACAAAATGAGTATTACAGAAAGAGACACTGAATTTCCATCAGAAACATTTTTGCAGTCTGACACACACATGAAAAAATAAATGTATGACTTAGAAAATAGATCAGCAGAAGAAAATAATTCTCATTTGTCCCTCTGGGCTTCTGTACATTTTTGTTTCCTTTCTGTGAATTCTTGAACATGAACAGGTCCAAACAAGGCTGTTGTGACTCTGCAGCCAAACTGGTCTGAAGTATACAGAGGAGAGAGGATCACTCTCAGATGTGAGATCAAAGATGGAGGAGACACTGAGTGGGAGTATGAATGGAGAACAACCAGCTCAGAAAAACCTTCAGATCAAAATGAACACAGAATCAGATCTGTGACTGAATCCCACAGTGGAGACTACAGGTGTAAGGGCAGAAAGAAACATACGCAGCATTCTTCAACAGATTGGAGTGATCCCTTCACACTGACAGTATCAGACGGTAAGACACATCACATTTCTTTCAAAGTGAAGATTATACAGCTCATTAAAAGGCTGTTTTTGTTCATATATATGTTTAAAGTAAATCTTCAGTATGTGCTGATTGTGCAGATTGTATCTGATCCACTATCAATACATGTTTTCATTTAAAAAATCATTTTCCAACAGTTCCCCAGCCTGTCCTCACTGTGTCTCCATCATGGCTGAGTGCTGGAGCCTCAGTGACTCTGAGCTGCAGTGTTGAAGATCCATCTGCAGGATGGAGGTTCTACTGGTATAAGATGGTTCCTCATCCATCAGGCAAATTCATCTACAGATATGAGCAGCTACCTGGCAGCAGCAGTGGGACTGAACAGGATTCCTACATTGTTCATGGACAGACACACACAGCAGGATATGAGTGCAGAGCTGGAAGAGGAGATCCAGAGTATTACACTTATTACCAGTTACTCTAAGTTTGTCTGGTCTGCAGGTCAGTGTGTTTCTGTCTCTTAAGAAACAGATGTTATATCAGCTCTGTTCATCTTGTTTCTAAATGATGATAAACAAACAGAATCTTGAAAAAAAGAAAGTTAATTTACTGTGGTCTTATGATCTTGTCTGTCTCGCTAGCGTCAAGCTAAACTTCATGCTTTCCACCTGACTGGGTGGAATTGACTTGTTTCCTTCTGTCCTCACTCTTTAACATAACACACAAAAAGACAGATATGATATCTTGGCTAAAACTCTGCTCTCATTTACAAAAAGGACTTTTAGTCTGGATACTTCAGCTCTTCTTCTGCTTACAGCAGCTGGAGTCACTTGGTTGTCTATCATTTTAAAATGTACTCAAAATTGTAGCAAGAGGTCAAAGTAGAAATCATAATTTTACCAAAATACTGAACTTTGTTGCAATAAAAACAAAGCTAAGGACGATTTGAATGGAGGCATTTTATATCTGAAGATCTCTGTGCTCTGTTTGACCTCTTATCACATGTTGTTTTTCAGATATTCACTCATCAGCATCTCTCACAGTGAGTCCTGACAGAGCTCAACACTTCACCTCTGACTCTGTCTCACTGAGCTGTGAGGGAAACTCTGCTGAGTGGAGAGTGAAGAGATCATCACCTGAGGACAGATACCCGTCAGACTGCTCCACCTGGGGGACAATGACTGGATCAACATGCAACATAAACACTGACAGGCCCAGTGATGCAGTGTACTGGTGTGAGTTTGGATCAGGAGAGTTCAGCAACGCAGTCAACATCACTGTACAGGGTAAGATTTCATGACATTTAGTTTTTCTTTGACTTATTACTTCAAACGTCCCGTTGTGTGTTGAGGAGGACAGCACACTGACATGTTAAGAGTTCTGCCCAACACTCTGCTTCATGATCTCTGCAGTAATTAATGGTTTTCACTTAATAAACAATGTAAAAGAAGAAAACCCAGTATGTCTTTTCTCATCTCTACATCAGCTCATTCTCAAGTTCCTCAACCAGCTGATCTCTGACTGAAACCTCGTATTCTTTGACTGTTTAACAGGTGGAGATGTGATCCTGCTGAGCCCTGCCCGTCCTGTGACTGAAGGACATTCTGTTAGTCTGAGCTGCAGATTAAGAAGACAAACATTTGACTCCATTGTGTTTTTCTATCACAATGAGAAAGTCATTCAAAGTGACAGCAGATGGGAGTTAAATATCTCTGCAGTGTCAAAGTCAGATGAAGGATTCTACAAGTGTCGACACTCAGGACAAGAGTCAGCACAGAGCTGGATGTCAGTTCAGGGTGAGGAGGATTCAAACAATTCTGCATTTTCTTGGAAACTGTTTTTTTGACTTGGAAATAAATTTAGACAAATATAGTTTTCCAAGTTGATCAGTTGTATCCAAAGAACGATCAGACAGACCCAAAGTGACGACACTGTGGGAGAAAGAAGTCTGTGTTATGAGTTCACTCTGTGATGGACTGACAGTCTGTTCAGGATGTAACCTCGCTCTCATCAAATGTGAGCTGGATAATCACCCTGTGACCCTGCAAAGGATAAGAGGCAACTGATAATTTAACATTTGTCTTTCAACAATTAAAACCACAGTGAAAGTGTTCAACTTGGCTCTTCAACACTTAAACAAGGTTTCACCTTCACAAATGTAACATTCAGTTGTTAAACTTATTATAATGCAAATTTGAGTCTAACTGTTCAAGTATGTCTGACCTGTGTGGGCTGCACTATATAAACTGGATTTAATCACAGTGACATTAATTTCCTTTCTTATGTCTTTGTTCTAAATCCAACAGCAAACAGACCAAAGGCTGAACTGAGGGCTGATGACAGAGACATTCCTGTAGGGGGCAGTGTGACCCTGACCTGCTCTGTGAACCCATCATCATCTGGTTGGAAATACTTCTGGTACAGAGGAGAGAAACCCTCTGAACCTCTGACCTCTCAACTCTCAGCTGGACCAATCAGAGTCTCAGAGGAAGGAGTCTACTGGTGCAGAGGAGGAAGAGGAGAGCCAGTTTACTACACAGAGTTCAGTGATCCAGTCGCTATCAACAAAATCAGTGAGTTTGACTTTTGTTACGGAAACAGAATCAAGATAAATGTTGTATTAATTGAAAAACATTGTATGTTTGATGTAGATTTAACTTTTCTTCATTTTGTTTCCTTTCTGTGAATTCTTGAACATGAACAGATCCAAACAAGGCTGTTGTGACTCTGCAGCCAAACTGGTCTGAAGTATACAGAGGAGAGAGGATCACTCTCAGATGTGAGATCAAAGATGGAGGAGACACTGAGTGGGAGTATGAATGGAGAACAACCAGCTCAGAAAAACCTTCAGATCAAAGTGAACACAGAATCAGATCTGTGACTGAATCCCACAGTGGAGACTACAGGTGTAAGGGCAGAAAGAAACATACGCAGCATTCTTCAACAGATTGGAGTGATCCCATCACACTGACAGTATCAGACGGTAAGTCACATCACATTTCTTTCAAAGTGAAGATTATACAGCTCATTAAAAGGCTGTTTTTGTTCATATATATGTTTAAAGTAAATCTTCAGTATGTACTGATTGTGCAGAATGTATCTGATCCACTATCAATACATGTTTTCATTTGAAAAATCATTTTCCAACAGATCCCCAGCCTGTCCTCACTGTGTCTCCATCATGGCTGAGTGCTGGAGCCTCAGTGACTCTGAGCTGCAGTGTTGAAGATCCATCTGCAGGATGGAAGCTCTACTGGTATAAGATGGTTCCTGATCCATCAGGCAAACTCTACAGCCTCGAGCTGCTACCTGGCAGCAGCAGCGGGACTGAACAGGATTCCTACATTGTTCATGGACAGACACACACAGCAGGATATGAGTGCAGAGCTGGAAGAGGAGATCCAGAGTATTACACTTATACCAGTGACTCTAAGTTTGTCTGGTCTGCAGGTCAGTGTGTTTCTGTCTCTTAAGAAACAGATGTTATATCAGCTCTGTTCATCTTGTTTCTAAATGATGATAAACAAACAGAATCTTGAAAAAAGAAAACTAATTTACTGTGGTCTTATGATCTTGTCTCTCTCGCTAGCGTCAAGCTAAACTTCATGCTTTCCACCTGACTGGGTGGAATTGACTTGTTTCCTTCTGTCCTCACTCTTTAACATAACACACAAAAAGACAGATATGATATCTTGGCTAAAACTCTGCTCTCATTTACAAAAAGGACTTTTAGTCTGGATACTTCAGCTCTTCTTCTGCTTACAGCAGCTGGAGTCACTTGGTTGTCTATCATTTTAAAATGTACTCAAAATTGTAGCAAGAGGTCAAAGTAGAAATCATAATTTTACCAAAATACTGAACTTTGTTGCAATAAAAACAAAGCTAAGGACGTATAAGGATTTGTATGGAGGCATTTTATATCTGAAGATCTCTGTGCTCTGTTTGACCTCTTATCACATGTTGTTTTTCAGATATTCACTCATCAGCATCTCTCACAGTGAGTCCTGACAGAGCTCAACACTTCACCTCTGACTCTGTCTCACTGAGCTGTGAGGGAAACTCTACTGAGTGGAGAGTGAAGAGATCATCACCTGAGGACAGATACCCGTCAGACTGCTCCACCTGGGGGACAATGACTGGATCAACATGCAACATAAACACTTACAGGCCCAGTAATGCAGTGTACTGGTGTGAGTCTGGATCAGGAGAGTTCAGCAACGCAGTCAACATCACTGTACAGGGTAAGATTTCATGACATTTAGTTTTTCTTTGACTTATTACTTCAAACGTCCCGTTGTGTGTTGAGGAGGACAGCACACTGACATGTTAAGAGTTCTGCCCAACACTCTGCTTCATGATCTCTGCAGTAATTAATGGTTTTCACTTAATAAACAATGTAAAAGAAGAAAACCCAGTATGTCTTTTCTCATCTCTACATCAGCTCATTCTCAAGTTCCTCAACCAGCTGATCTCTGACTGAAACCTCGTATTCTTTGACTGTTTAACAGGTGGAGATGTGATCCTGCTGAGCCCTGCCCGTCCTGTGACTGAAGGACATTCTGTTAGTCTGAGCTGCAGATTAAGAAGCCAAACATTTGACTCCATTGTGTTTTTCTATCACAATGAGAAAGTCATTCAAAGTGACAGCAGATGGGAGTTAAATATCTCTGCAGTGTCAAAGTCAGATGAAGGATTCTACAAGTGTCGACACTCAGGACAAGAGTCAGCACAGAGCTGGATGTCAGTTCAGGGTGAGGAGGATTCAAACAATTCTGCATTTTCTTGGAAACTGTTTGTTTGTTATTGAGAAATAAATTAAGATGAATGTTGTTTTCCTATTTATTCCAGCGGTGTCCAGGCCTGACAGCTCTTCATTTCCTGTTCTGTTGATTGTTGGGCTGGTTTGTGGAGTCGTTCTTGTTCTTCCTCTGCTCGTTTTGTTTTGCTACAGAGCATCCAAGGGTGAGACCTTCTTCTTCTATTATTACATGTTCTTTAATTATTCATATACTCTCACATACTCTGACCTCATGAGAGAGAACAGCAGTATAACAACCATCTAACAGCAAGTGTCTCTTTCACAGATTCAGGCTTCGTCAGGTAGGTGCAACACTCTCTCATCTCATGTTGAACGTAACACCAACACATTTTTATGTTCCTGTTTAAATGTTCTGTATCTGATACGTGTTGTAGACCAGTCCAGTCTGAGAGCGCCAACGCAGATCGTGTGGACTACGAGAATGATCATTACTCCGCTCTTCAGCACGGTAAGCAGTTAAACTAATCTTTGTTTGTCACATATTATATTTTAAGTTGTCCAATAAAATCTTAGTTTGTTTAATAAGTATTGTAAACTAACCTCGGCTTGATATTTATTTCTCTGTAGGTGATGTTTGTCTCTATGACACAATCAGAGGCCGTCAAGAAGCTGAACATGGTACAGTTTATACCTTTTATTCACCATGCAGCTGTTAGAAATACTAGAATAAGACAATTTAATTTAACTGTAAATTACTTATTGACGATCTTTGAGCATATTTATTTGTCTGAAATGACATATTTTAGACTGAGTTACAATCTAACAGCAAGTGTCTCTTTCACAGATTCAGGCTTCGTCAGGTAGGTGCAACACTCTCTCATCTCATGTTGAACGTAACATCAACACATCTTTATGTTCCTGTTTAAATGTTCTGTATCTGATACGTGTTGTAGACCAGTCCAGTCTGAGAGCGCCAACGCAGATCGTGTGGACTACGAGAATGATCATTACTCCGCTCTTCAGCACGGTAAGCAGTTAAACTAATCTTTGTTTGTCACATATTATATTTTAAGTTGTCTAATAAAATCTTAGTTTGTTTAATAAGTATTGTAAACTAACCTCGGCTTGATATTTATTTCTCTGTAGGTGATGTTTGTCTCTATGAAACAATCAGAGGCCGTCAAGAAGCTGAACATGGTACAGTTTATACCTTTTATTCACCATGGAGCTGTTAGAAATACTAGAATAAGACTATTTAATTTAACTGTAAATGACTTATTGACGATCTTTGAGCATATTTATTTGTCTGAAATGACATATTTTAGACTGAGTTACAATCTAACAGCAAGTGTCTCTTTCACAGATTCAGGCTTCGTCAGGTAGGTGCAACACTCTCTCATCTCATGTTGAACGTAACATCAACACATCTTTATGTTCCTGTTTAAATGTTCTGTATCTGATACGTGTTGTAGACCAGTCCAGTCTGAGAGCGCCAACGCAGATCGTGTGGACTACGAGAATGATCATTACTCCGCTCTTCTCCACGGTAAGCAGTTAAACTCATATTATAAATCTAATCTTATATACTTGTACAGTGGGGTCCAAAAGTCTGAGACCACTGAAAATCTCTAATATTGTCACGTGAACCTGTAAATAATCAGAAAGTGCTCAGAAAGTGTGAGTCTGAGCATCAAATCACTTCCAGACTCAAGGTTTCTAAAGGGGCAGTGCATGTAACAATATAAACTGTGAGACACTTGACAGAAACTGGATCAGTTGTATCCAAAGACAGACCCAAAGTGACCACACCATCAGAAGATCAATAAATCAAGCTTCACTCCCTGAAAGATAGAAAAGCAACTTCATCACTGATACAGAATTTGATAAACACTCACACAAGAATCCAATCAGGTGAAGTGTGACAAAGGAAAGCTGTCTTGTAGTCGTCTCGAGGACGATCAGCCGTTCCTAAACCACTTCTTAGTTGGTGAACAAGACGAAAGACTGGAGGTGGGTTAAGAAACACCAGAATTCTGCAGAGAATCAACTTTTAACTCAAACTGTTGAGCTGATATTATCATCTACAGAATAGAATTGTTGGTGGTCTCAGTCTTTTTGAGCCTATAAACACATTTTAAATGATCCAAAGAATCTGAGGTCTCACATGATTCATTAGTTGTTACAGTTGAAGTGATTAAACTCACCTTGTCTTGATTTTCATTTCTCTGTAGGTGATGTTTGTCTCTATGACACAATCAGAGGCCGTCAAGAAGCTGAACATGGTACAGTTTATACCTTTTATTCACCATGGAGCTGTTAGAAATACTAGAATAAGACAATTAACTGTCAATGATTCACTGATCAATCCTTTAAGATTAATCCAATAATCTCACACATTCTTTGATTGATTGTAAAAACAGAGAGGGAGTTCTTTATTGGGAGGGAGAGAGAAAGAGAGGGGGGAGAGAGGAGGGAGGGGAGAGAGGAGGGAGGGAGAGAGAGGAGGGAGGGGAGAGAGAGAGAGGGGAGGGAGAGATGGAGAGAGAAAGAGAGGGGAGAGAAGAGAGAGAGGAAGGGAGGGAGGAGAGAGAGAGAGAGAGGAGGGAGGAGAGAGAGAGGGAGGAAGAGAGAGAGAGGAGGGAGGAGAGAGAGAGAGGGAGGAGAGAGTGGAGGGAGGAGAGAGAGAGAGAGGGAGGAGAGAAAGAGAGGAGGGAGGAGAGAGAAGAGAGTGAGGGAGGAGAGAAAGAGAGAGGGGAGGAGAGAGAAGAGAGGAGGGAGAGAGAGAGGGGGAGGAGAGAGAGGAGGGAGGAGAGAAAGAGGAGGGAGGAGAGAAAGAGATGAGGAAGGAGAGAGAGAGTGAAGGGGGAGGAGAAAAGAGGAGGGAGGGAAAGAAAGGGAGAGGAGGGAGGTGAGACAGAGAGAGAGAGATGTGATGAAACATGTTGACGGAGACGTCGACCTGAATCTTTTTGTTGACTTTCTGTTTCTTTCAGCTCAATAAAGAAATCTGTATCAACTAAACCAACAGAACGGACGACAACATGAAAAACTCCATCTGTACTTTGACAGCTTCTCTGTGATCACTGTGTGCAGCTGTGCTGAACAAATAACACACAGCAGTTTGTAAAGTGAATCTAACAGCAGCTCATTTAAAATAACTGTATCATATGGTTTTAATCTTCTGCTGTATTTGGTATAAAGAGTTTAGATCATCACATAGAATCACTGAAATGTTTTGTTGTTTACGTCCGGTATGTTCTGACACCTTTGTTGTTGTCTGTTGCTGCAGAGAACAAATATTACGTGTGGACACTCGGTACGAGGTGATAGTGCCACTTTAAAGTCAGCTTCTTTTGTAGCTTCTGAGTAAAAAGAGTTAAACATTTAGAACATTTAATGTGTTTTATGTGAAGAACACATCCTGTTAACATACAAGCTTCTTCTGTCATTTTAAAAATGCTTCATATTCTCTATATTTCATGTTTTTATATATATAAATGTATTTTTAAAAGGTGGCTGACCTTTTTCTGCATCAATAAACTTGTTCCATCACTAAGCTGTCAGCAGTGTTCTTCATAGATTTAGAGGGAACAAAAGGAATATAACTGGAGTTACTTTAGTTTGAAAAGCCTCTTCCTGTTTGTGTCACTACTCACTCTTCATCATGTGAATCAGAGTCGAGCCCGTTCAGACAAATGTTGTCCTGCATGTCAGTTATCTTCATGTCTCAACATGATGCTTCATACTGTGGAGCTGTTTTATATCTCATTTACATTTCTTTATGATTTTTACTAAACTGGCACCAGAGGTAGTTTCAAAATAAAAGCCAGGAGACTAAATTAAACCATTTTAGGGGGTTTGAACATTGTTTGGAACATTTAAGATAATATTAGCTCAAAACTCAACAAAGTGTATGAAAAAGGTCATTTTAGACATTTTAATGTAGAAATGTTTCATATTATTACATAAACTCGACACCAAATAAAAGTTCTGACCTCATTTGATATTAAATCCAGTTCAGAGAGTATGAAGCACACATACAGGATGTACAGGCCTACACAGTGTAATCATACAACAACAACACACATGAACACAATGAGATGTCAGTGAGTTTATGATGTGATTAGATTTAATGGTCTTATGTTTCCTGGATGTGTTATAATGACTTATTCTTGATGTCATTTCTTATTTTTAGTACGAAGCCTGACAGCTGTTTGAGACTTTAACTTGAGGGAAACAAAATTAATTTAATAGAATAACTTTAAAGTGCAGAGCGCCTCTCTGCTGACCTTTATCTTTAACACCAGCATTAACACATGACAGCTTTTCCTTCAAGCACACATAAAGAGACAGAATGACGACCAGCAGCAGACAGTAAATAACAAAACACAAATCAAACAGCAGC